>JAPWDM010000003.1:29462994-29906685 GCA_035578155.1 Brachynemurus nebulosus
TAATATTCATCTCGCAGATTGGAAATCTTCGGTACATCAAATATTTCTTCCAAATTCAAAATCCACGGCTGGTTTTCGGTACCATCAAACAAATTTGAAATCCATTTCTTCTTTTCACCGCCCTTGAAACTTCTTTAATATAGGTTTCAATATGGAATGAAGTTTTTTGTACGGAATAAATCCATATGACCAAGGTATCCCATGCCAATTTCGGCAAAGCCAACGTGCAGCAACCCGTTCATATTTCTTCGGCAACTCGTTGAAATCAAACGGTGAGTCGAATATAAGATGTAATATTTCATCCGAATTTTCCGCAACGATACCAACTTCTTTAAAATAAAAAAGCTCCTTGATAGCCTTGTATGTCAAGAAACGCCATTTTTTATCGCCGCTGTAGAACTGAATTTACTCACACAATCCACAACTTTATATAAAATAATTAAAATTGGTGAGGATAGTTAATTTGTGGGATGTATCCGAAAAAGGATACTAATAGCTATTGCTAGTTGACCATCAAATTACAAACTGTTAATAATATTTAGCACATTGGTGCGTACCATGTTCTTTTCACTTTAAGACCTAGTGATTTAAGGAATGCTAAATTTTCGGGTGAAATGTGTTGTCGCTTAAAAGTTTTACGTTTAATGATCTTAGGTTTGGAAAGTCCTTTGCTAGGTTGTTTAGCGTTGGACTGCTCTGAATTGTAAATTATCATGGTTCGAAATGCAATTGTTTTACCACGAAATTGTTTTTTCAGCGAAAGTGATGTTAACTCTTTGACAACCACCGGTAAATTGACAATATTTTGCGTAAGTTTAACTAATTTATACGCTTTAACCATGATAATGTGTGTGAGCCCTTTAACCATGATAAGGTGTATGAGCTCTTTAACCATGATAAGGTGTATGAATCACTCCGAGGGCAAAATAAGTCACTCCGGGGGCAAACTGAGTCACTCCGGGAGCAAAATGAGTCACTCCGGGAGTAAAATGAGTCATTCCGGGAGCAAAATGAGTCACTCCGGGAGCAAAATGAGTCACTCCGGGAACAAAATTAGTCACTCCGGGAGCAAGATGAGTAACTCCGGGAGCCAAATGAGTCACTCCGGGGGCAAAATGAGTCACTCCGGGAACAAAATGAGTCACTCCGGGAACAAAATGAGTCACTCCGGGAGCGAAATGAGTCACTCCGGGAGCATGTGAGTAACTCCGGGAGCCAAATGAGTCACTCCGGGAGCGAAATGAGCCACTCCGGGAGCAAAATGAGTCACCCGTTGGAGTCAAATGAGTCACTCCGGGAGCAATATGAGTCACTCCGGGAGCAAAATGAGTCACTCCGGGAGTAAAATGAGTCATTCCGGGAGCAAAATGAGTCACTCCGGGAGCAAAATGAGTCACTCCGGGAACAAAATTAGTCACTCCGGGAGCAAGATGAGTAACTCCGGGAGCCAAATGAGTCACTCCGGGGGCAAAATGAGTCACTCCGGGAACAAAATGAGTCACTCCGGGAGCGAAATGAGTCACTCCGGGAGCATGTGAGTAACTCCGGGAGCCAAATGAGTCACTCCGGGAGCGAAATGAGTCACTCCGGGAGCGAAATGAGTCACTCCGGGAGCAAAATGAGTCACCCGTTGGAGTCAAATGAGTCACTCCGGGAGCAATATGAGTCACTCCGGGAGCAAAATGAGTCACTACGGGAGCAAAATGAGTCACTCCGGGAGCAAAATGAGTCACCCGTTGGAGTCAAATGAGTCGCTCGGTGAAGCAAATGAGCTAAGTATATATAAGTAGAGAAGCAATAAATCTTTGAACAGTTATTCATTTACTAGCGAACGCTTCAGACCTGGTGCTGAACGATGTATAATTGTGATTTTTGTGGTAAAGCATTTACGCGAAAGTCTAATCTTTCTAGACACTTAAATGCTCAACATAATTCGTTAAGCAATATTAATGATGGTACGATTGGAAAGAATGATAACTCATCAAGCAAATTCATACCATATGATGCTAATAATAAAACACCTAATGATATCTCTAGATCTAGATTTGATGATAATGATGATGAAAATACATCTCTACTACAGCATGATATTGATTACTCTGAAGCAATCTTGAATCCGTTTGACCAAAAAAGGATAGATGCTGCAACTGAAGCCATTCAAACCAAATTTAACTCTTTGAAAAGAGGAGAAAACCGTCGTCAATCTGAAAACGAGAAAGATAGTTGGTCTAATGAAAGTAAGCAAGTAAATCACTTAACAGCAATTAATAACAATTGCAATGAAACAACCTCCTCTTCACAACTAACTAAACTTCTAGGAACTGCTTTAGATATTATAATGTTAAAAGAGGTTCGAAACGCTGACTCGGAAAATGAAGCGAAAATTGTCAATCAGGTTAAACCAATAAGCTTAAAACGTCATATAGCTTCAGATGAAAATGTCGAAAACGGGGTCTTAGCTAAGCATTTTAAGCAAGACAACTTGAGAGAGTCTAGAAATGTTAACATACAATCGAAAAAAATAAAATACTGGCATAATCCTAATACTTTAATAGATGAATTACAACGTTTATACGAGACTTCAGAGACTGGTAAAAAAATACTCAGTATTATTCGAAGTTTAGAGGAAAATAAAAATATGTTGTTGTTTAACGTTTACGATCGAGAAGATTTAATCAAAGAGTTAAATGCTTTAAAAGAAACTACTGTTGGTCGAGAAATATTCTCTATACTTCGCGAACTTCAAAAGGCTGATGTTATTGAACCACTAGGTGATTATCTGGATGAAACTGATAAAGAAGATGCTAGCGATTATGATGATGATGATGATGATTAATTGATTATCCACACTAAGAATTTACTGAATTTTGAAGAACACCACCATATAATATAAGAAGCAGCAGTAGTTATTCCTCATTGAAGTGTATATTTTATTTTTATATTTTTTAACCCTGTAAGATAAAAATGTTTTTTTTTTTTTCAAATAAATAACACATATATGTAAATAATTATTGTTCTTTATTTTTAAAATATAAGTATGAATATAAAATATTTTCACAGTAAGTGTATATGTAATATTTTTTACAATAAATGTACATGAAATATTTTTTACAATAAATAAATATTAAAAATTGTATGATTTGTTTATATATTCAATAACACCCGAACGTAATTGTTTCATGTTTTCAGGTAACTGATCCCATACTTGACAAATTCGTTGTGCATATTCGGGTATCATATATGCATACAGATGTTGCACCCAAATATCATATTTCAATAGTTGTTTTGTTAAGTATAATAACATATCGAAATTTCTGACTTTTGTATACAAATAAGGATGAGTCAGAAATATGTCTTCAACGTGTGAAATCCGTGTTGCAAATGTCAATGGTTCATCAACAGGCGGTTGAAAGTTTTCCTCCATTTTCACACCATTCTTGCACATTTCACAGCGAATTTTCAAACCAGGTGGTCCATCAATATGATCTTGTGGCCATGGTTGATTATAATGTTTAAAACATGGTTCACATTCTTGAAACATGGCTCGATAATCGGATGGTAACCAAATCCAGGCGCGTTGTATGATTTTCGCACCATAACTTTTCAGCACATTCAAACTGATCCACTTGTAGATTTGAAGAAATGTTTCTAAAGTCAGTTCGTTCAGTAGCATTGGTTCACGTTCGAAAAATTCACCAATTGAATCATCCATTTTATCCCACTCCATTGATTCCGGTTCAGACAATTTCGTATATATACTTAGCTCATTTGCTTCACCGGGCTACTCATTTGACTCCAACGGGTGACTCATTTTGCTCTCGGAGTGACTCATTTCGCTCCCGGAGTGACTCATTTGGCTCCCGGAGTTACTCACATGCTCCCGGAGTGACTCATTTCGCTCCCGGAGTGACTCATTTTGTTCCCGGAGTGACTCATTTTGCCCCCGGAGTGACTCATTTGGCTCCCGGAGTTACTCATCTTGCTCCCGGAGTGACTAATTTTGTTCCCGGAGTGACTCATTTTGCTCCCGGAGTGACTCATTTTGCTCCCGGAATGACTCATTTTACTCCCGGAGTGACTCATTTTGCTCCCGGAGTGACTCATATTGCTCCCGGAGTGACTCATTTGACTCCAACGGGTGACTCATTTTGCTCCCGGAGTGGCTCATTTCGCTCCCGGAGTGACTCATTTGGCTCCCGGAGTTACTCACATGCTCCCGGAGTGACTCATTTCGCTCCCGGAGTGACTCATTTTGTTCCCGGAGTGACTCATTTTGTTCCCGGAGTGACTCATTTTGCCCCCGGAGTGACTCATTTGGCTCCCGGAGTTACTCATCTTGCTCCCGGAGTGACTAATTTTGTTCCCGGAGTGACTCATTTTGCTCCCGGAGTGACTCATTTTGCTCCCGGAATGACTCATTTTACTCCCGGAGTGACTCATTTTGCTCCCGGAGTGACTCAGTTTGCCCCCGGAGTGACTTATTTTGCCCTCGGAGTGATTCATACACCTTATCATGGTTAAAGAGCTCATACACCTTATCATGGTTAAAGGGCTCACACACATTATCATGGTTAAAGCGTATAAATTAGTTAAACTTACGCAAAATATTGTCAATTTACCGGTGGTTGTCAAAGAGTTAACATCACTTTCGCTGAAAAAACAATTTCGTGGTAAAACAATTGCATTTCGAACCATGATAATTTACAATTCAGAGCAGTCCAACGCTAAACAACCTAGCAAAGGACTTTCCAAACCTAAGATCATTAAACGTAAAACTTTTAAGCGACAACACATTTCACCCGAAAATTTAGCATTCCTTAAATCACTAGGTCTTAAAGTGAAAAGAACATGGTACGCACCAATGTGCTAAATATTATTAACAGTTTGTAATTTGATGGTCAACTAGCAATAGCTATTAGTATCCTTTTTCGGATACATCCCACAAATTAACTATCCTCACCAATTTTAATTATTTTATATAAAGTTGTGGATTGTGTGAGTAAATTCAGTTCTACAGCGGCGATAAAAAATGGCGTTTCTTGACATACAAGGCTATCAAGGAGCTTTTTTATTTTAAAGAAGTTGGTATCGTTGCGGAAAATTCGGATGAAATATTACATCTTATATTCGACTCACCGTTTGATTTCAACGAGTTGCCGAAGAAATATGAACGGGTTGCTGCACGTTGGCTTTGCCGAAATTGGCATGGGATACCTTGGTCATATGGATTTATTCCGTACAAAAAACTTCATTCCATATTGAAACCTATATTAAAGAAGTTTCAAGGGCGGTGAAAAGAAGAAATGGATTTCAAATTTGTTTGATGGTACCGAAAACCAGCCGTGGATTTTGAATTTGGAAGAAATATTTGATGTACCGAAGATTTCCAATCTGCGAGATGAATATTATTCAAGACGCTGTATGATCCATTCAGATAAAATTTGCTCATTAGAAAACTGTATTCTTTTAAAAAAATTTTATATGGAAAATAAATAGATTTTTAGTAATATATACATTTAAGCAATTTAATTTTTTGTATACATATTCTATAAATAAAATTTTAAAAAAAAGAAAAATATGTGCGTTTTATTTAATTATTACCCTGATTCCCCTATTTTTTTTACAGCAAAAAGTTTCTTTCGTTAACCAATAAGAGTATTAACAAAAATCTTATGAAATTTATTATTCTAATTGAAAAGCATATTTCATGATACACCCTGTATACTAAAATATTTATTAAAAATACTAAATATACACCAGTTATATATACATGATATTGTATATATGTTAATGATTGATAAAGTATCAAATTCAAAATGTTCTAGCTATAAAAATTTTGATTTTACAGACTTAAAAATTTAGTAAAACTCAATGCTGTTATCATTTTTATATTAAGCGACGTGTTTATAGTAATTTAAAACCAAAAATTGAACTTTTATTCTGTTTAAAAATGTTAAATACAATACTATTATACCCTAATATAAATATGTATCAGTATTAAAATGATATACATTGATTTTGCTGATTAAACAAATTTTTTGCAATATTTATAAATTATTTTATAATTAGATTTAATACTTATTCATAAATGGCTATACAATTCGTTTACTAGCATTCATAAAAATTAAAATTATATACAAATTTTCTTTCTTATTCTCAATATACAGAGTGTATACATAAAATATTTTTAATATATAGAGTCTATACATATGTACATACTGAATTATTTCAGATAATTTTCGTTTGATATAGAAACAGTTTTGTGCTACAGTCAAATTCAAAAGTGTTGTGCACCATAAGAAGTAATATTTTTTGTAACTTGTTAAAATTTCAAGAATTTTTGTTAGTTAACTAAAAAATTGGTCACTGTAGGTTAAATGTTAAAGTATTAAAACTGATATAAATAATTTCTTGCTTGAGGCCTACAATGGGTGATATTTTTTACTAAACAATTTTTTAACTCATTAATATTCCATGACGTCATCTTTCTTATACCAAAAAAACTCCATATATGAGTCATATGATCATAATTCAGCTAAAATAAACATTTAATTATTAGTTGTTTGTTTGTTTTAAAACTGATAAAAATTCCTGGAATTTTCCAAGGTTAAATATACCAAAAATCCCCATAAGGTACAGTTAACACTCGATTTCCGGCAGTACAGTAGCGGTCAGAAATCTGGACCCCGGAGTCTGGTTTTAAAATCTAGCGCTTGGTACAGTGCCCCGCAAAATTTAGCGGCCACCCCGTGGGTTAGGGTATTCCCAACATTTTTGACTTGGTAATGTACCTTTCGTTTAAAATGACGCAATTAAGACAAGCGCGTGTTGGGGTTAAGGTTTGCACGTACAGTGCGCTTCAACAAGTGATCGGATACCTTTTTGGTCAGTGGGGTCCACACTTTTGACACGGTAGTGTACCAAAAATTTAAGTACAGTACGGCGTCAAAAATTTGGGGTCACCCCCGAGTTAGGGTATTCCCCACATTTTTTGACGTGATAGTTCGTTTAAGATGACGCAATTAAGGCAAGCGCGGGTTGGGGTCAAGGTTTGCACGTACAGTACGTTTCAAAAAGTGATAGGATACCTTTTTGGCCAGGGGGGGTCCACACTTTTGACACGGCAGTGTACCAAAAATTTAAGTACAGTACGGCGTCAAAAGTTTGGGGCCACCCCCGAGTTAGGGTATTCCCCACATTTTGACGCGGTAGTGTACCCCATCTATCAAATTGTAACCTAAAATTCAGTCTGCGCATGCGTCGTGTACTTAAATTCAGTCTGCGCATGCGTTAGGTTTGCATTCAAAAACTACGTCAGTGCTGGCGGGTAATGGGTTAACACAAAACCAAATTGTTATAAGTAAATTGTGATGGCGCATAATGGGTTAACATAAATTAATTTGGTTGCTGGTGATGACTCAGGTCTTTGGAGTTTCAAGGCCAACAGTATGAGCGCGTGTGGGGTCAAATGTCAACAACAAATTTTAAATACATGTACTTGGTACGTGCCGCGTCAAAGGTTAAGGTTTGCACTAGTACCGTAAAGTTACACGATTTCAAACATTGGCAAAAGGGTTCAAGTTGGTTAGTTTTACGGTGTCACCGCTCTCTCCTAGCCTATCTACTCCTGATACATCCAATATTGCTGAATCAAGGTTTTTTTAATAAATTTCCCTTATAGTTTCTGTTTTAAAACGCACTTTATATAAATGTTACTATCAAAACCTAATAAATTCAAATAATTTTGATTAAAAAAGGGGTAAAACGATAATTTTGTTTTTTGATAATAGTACTATTTTGATAATAGATCTTTTTTACCTTGTTAGTTAATATAATTATGACTTTTTAATCGAAAAATTAATTTTGAACTGAGTTATGGTTTTTTGCGATTTCCCACCATCTTTATAAAGTGGAATTAGTAGATTTTGATACTAGGCAACTCAAATTATAGTTCAATTGGAAAGGTAATATAAAACAGAACAAAAAAACGATATCGAAATATATCTACAAACAATCTCTATGAAGGAAAAGCAAAGATAATTGCAGTGAAATATTTACTTTGTTAAATTTTCACTTGAAAAGTTGAAATATTTTATTGGTAGGTACGTGAAGTCGAGTCAGGTAATTCAAATAAAATTATATATTTTGTGGACTAGTAGCCAAGTCGATATCTAATATATAAAATTTGGAAAAAATTCCGCATTTTGTTCATAAAATAGCAGCATTGTATACACCACTTTAATAAGAAAAATGTAGTGAAAATGCTTCAGTACCTACAAAACAAAAGCTTATAAAATTGTCTACAATAAAAGTTTTATACCTATTTTCGACCAGGTTAATATTTTTTAAAATATTAAATTTTTGCTCAATGTGATAAAGTTCATAAATGGCTTATAATTATTTAATTTTTTTACCCTTGTAGCTGGGAGGGGCAAGTCGAGAAAGATTGAATATTTATAGAATTGAATAGTTAACTGATTTGAACATTATAAGGTTATTTTTTGAAGAAATATTGACCTGGTGAAAAACAGGTCAAAACCATTTTTTGGTAGAGTGAATAATTTTATAAGCTATATACTGAAGCTTATTTGCATTGAACCATTTTCCCCGTAAAATTGAAAAAGGAAACAAGAATGGCAAAAAATTAATATTTCACTCCCACACCAAACTCTCTCCTCTCCGCGTTGCCCAAACCCAAAGAGTGGTATTCGGTACTCGTTTGAAGAGAAAAACTCCATAATTTATTAATGACATCTAAATTAAGAGTTTTGTTTCTTCCTTTTGAAAATACTCGGCGCTTTGTCTCTATTACAGATTATTCTTAAAACAAAAAAGAGGTTTTTTAAAATATTGATTTAATAGTCAGTACCTGAATGATAAAATATTTCATAATTACATTCATTTATCTTTTAAAATTAATAGTGAAATAGACGTTAATAAAGCAATAAGTAAAATATTTCAATTTGCAAGTGAAAATTGTGCCAATTATAGTGTAGTTATAACCACAGAACACATACGGTTTTGTCATGCCTATCATCGCTTTGTGTGGTTTCACACGCACTTAACTAGTTTTTAATAAACAGTGTTATACAGTGGCGGATTTACCAGCAGGCTGAGTAGGCTAGAGCCTAGGGCAGCAGATTTTCAAGGCGGAAAATTTAGGCAAAAAGGATGGCAAAATGTAGAATTTGTTTTTTTTTCTTGTTGCTCGTCACTTACGTTTTTTAAGATTTTAGGGGTGGCAGAATTGGCAAAAAGAGGAGTAAAATTTTTTTTAACTTTTCAGGGGCGACATTTTTCACTGAGCCTAGAACGGTAGTTAGAGTAAATCCGCCACTGGTGTTATATCTTAAACAATTTAATAATCAGTGTCGTATCTTACCAAAATAATTTAAAATTTAAAAAAGTAACGTGAAAATTTCATTAAGTGCATGTTGTACAATGTACACACATTAAATCAGGATTCCGTAGTCAGTGACTAGAGTTTTTCACAATTTTTGGAATAAACTGTAGGATATTTGAGTATGTTTACTATGGTTTATCATTCTCATAATTTCCTTTGAAATGGCAAAAGAACCTTAATTTGGCGTACACGCATTTAACCAATTTTTTTAAAATAAATTAATCAATTAAATAATATTTATGTCAACTATTGGCACTTATGTAATTCTAATATTTATCTAGAATTATAGTCATCAATTGGCTTTACATAGTTATCTAGAGTCTATTCAAATTTGTTTGAGTTGTGATGAAGAGAAGAAGGGAATAGACTGCCTATGAAAATCATAATATAGGCAATCGCAACAACGATGTTTTCTCTTATGTGAACAGGCTAGAGTTCGCTGCTATAAGAAATTATAATATTTATTCGTGGTATTTTAAATAGAAATATCTATGTAAATTTAAATTGCAAGCCATATTACAGATTTCGAAAATTGTGAAAAACGAAATCCAACATTTCCTCGATCACTAAAGATAACTTACTGACTTTATATCGTAAAGTGTTATATTTCGCTATTAATAATTAAACTGTTTTTGAAATAAAACTCATGAAAACACTTGTACTGGTATAACAATGCAAACAATCTTTCATTCACGATGTAAGCTTTTTAAAAATTTATTTTAACTTCAACCGATACAACCTACATGATAATTTTAAACTAATATTAATTTATTATGTACAATGAGGGAACATTGTTATAAATATTTAATCAGTAAAGGGAAATAAACCTTTATGAGAAAGGTAAAGTAAAATGTCATGCTGATTATAAATAGATTGGAAACTAACGGTAGAGACAGAATTTTAATGATATATTTTTAAAACCATATCGAGATTTTCTGAAAAGTCTTAGACCTGCTTGAAGATTCAATATTTATGGGAACAGTTAGGCTTTATTCAGTTACTGATTCGAGTTAAAATTAGACCAAATTTCAACTTGAGTGTATAATATATCTGTGTAAAATGAATGTATACTAAATAATTATTTCGCATTCATACATTTAAATACTTTATTGCATGTGATTGTATGGCTTCTTTAACACACACTAATAAATTAATCCCTTAAATCCTAAAAACAAATCTTTGACCTTGTTTTGTTTTGTTACATTTGTGATAAAAATAATACATATATTTATATGTATTTATGTGTACTTTGTTACTGAATTATCGAAACATTATGTAACTATTTCAGTACCGTCATACTTAACAAGTTTGGCAAACAACATTTTTTTTTTAAATAAAAGCTTTTTTAAAAAACCGACTCAAAAAGTAAAAAATAATTAATAGCACGAATTTTGAAGTCAGGCGGGGCGTCGTATGAAAGAGTCCGATCCGTTGTGCTTGAAAAATTCATGAATTCTTCCAGGTCTACTTTTTTTGATACTACTTCCCGCCTGACTTCAAAATTCGTGCTATTAATTATTTTTTACTTTTTGAGTCGGTTTTTTAAAAAAGTTTTTTAAAAAGCTTTTTAAGATTATCATAGGTTTCATCGTACTACTTCCAATAATTCAGTAGTAATAGGTATATTATGAAGTTTTCCTGTGTTGATAACTGTGACTAAATGTCTGGCAAAAGTGGAGTCAGATTTTTTGTTTTTGTAGCATCTGAAGTGTTTGGCTCTGCGGGTTTCAAAATTTCAGGTTCAGTTTCAAACTAAATTGTTAAGAATGTGATAGTTTTTACATCGGTCAAACTGACAGAAATTTTGAAACCCACAGAGCCGAATACTTCAGATATTACAGAAACAAAAAATCTGACTCCGCTTTTGCCAGACATTTAGTCGACACAGGACACATACCGAAGAAAAACGTTACAGTTTTACACGAAGCAAATAAAGGACCCAGAGTAAATATTTTAGAAGCAATCGAAATTTACAAACACAAATCTGAATTACTTTTAAATGATTATGCCGATATTTAGAATTCTATTTTATTTTCTGTTTTATAATTTTTGTATACGACTGTATTTCCTACTTTATTTGTTTATATGACACATGTTTCTAACTCACCTAAACTTGTTTTCCTTGTTTTTAACTCCGCCCACTACTTCTATCTCCATGAATTTCTCATCATCCATTGTTACAATTTATAAATTAAGATTTAGAATAAATAGGTGTGCATTTGATAATCTTTAAACGTTTGAGAATGGTCATATTGACTGAAATATGCCATAAGAGTTTTTATCACAGAATAATCAGAAACCAAGTTGCTATCTCTGCACTCGTGATACCAGTGTAGACAGAAAACCCCCTCTACTTCCCACCAGTATGTTGTGTAGGTACACACTGTTTGTAGTGGTGTTGGTTTGATGCGTTTGATGTTTTCTTCTGTGTGAGTATTCACACATACAACTACACAACACGTATTGTCGGACAGAGCAATGTGCAGTTCAAGCAACAATGGTCTAACAATACATTACAATGCATTCGGTGACCGACACCGACCAACTATGTGTCTTAAGCGGTATCGGCCACATTCAGACACACTGCTATCCACAATTTTTTACACATACGCCTAGGGCTTGGTTTTTATATACAATAAAAGTGGTATTTTGCAAAGTAAAGTATTTTATTTACTAATATTAAATATATGGAATACCATAAAGTAACGCTCAAATCTATTAAACCTACATCTTGCCTTACGTAAGCTCTTAAAATTTTTATTATTTTTTCGCTACGATGTACCGTTTATAAAATATTTACGATAGCGAAAATTATCATTTAAAAACAAACATAATAAAAACCTAAAACTTTACATACGACAATTTCAAATGTGATCGAGTGCCTGTGAAACATTATTAATGTATGGCGGACTTTTGTCCGTATTTATAAATACACCAATATTTATATGTTTACTTAATGTCCAGCTTTAGCTGATACTTGAACACTCGATTTACTTTGATATAGGTATTTGACCAATTCATTATATTAATTAAAATTCGCAAAGTGTTTAAAAAATTATCAAAAGTGGATCGGCTGAGATTCGAACCCGAATCTCTTGGTTGCTAGCCAAGCGCCTTACCAATTATGCCACCGACCGTTCACAGGCACTCGATAACATTTGAAACTGAAAATGTAACGGCGTTTCGCATTAAAAAGAGGATGTGTTTGATTGATTATCGGAATTGGAGTGGCACTCGAACGAACGGTCGGTGGCCTAATTGGTAAGGCGCTTGGCTAGCAACCAAAAGATCCGGGTTCTAGTCCCAGCCGATCCAGTTTTGATAATTTTTCAAACACTTTATGAATTTTAACTTACACATCATAGTCCACTTTCAAACGTACTTATTGTGATATTATCACCCATCGCCAATATGTTAATAGTAACAATGAGTACATACATGAAAACTAATATGTAATTTAAGAAGTTGACTGAAAGCCCGTCAACTTTATTAGAAATAAGCGCATATTCACAATGCACCGAGAAGTTTTCTGAGAACTGTCTTCCGAAATCACTAAATTGTGATTTACTTACGTTAAAATATCTTACACTTTAAAATTTTCTGGTGTAATTTTTTTTGAAATCAGTTTTTGAATTACCTGGTACATATATTTATTTGATATTGATTATGTGAAATATGATATCGTGGTAATGATACAATAAGTATATTAAAACATATATGTACATATACACTGTGGGAAACTAGAAATTTTCGTATCTGGTATTAATACATGTTACAATTATTGTTTATGTTGCATTGCATGCCAGTGTAAAAGTCGAAAAAAGTAGCCGTTATATAGAAAGATTTTCATAGGTTTCATCGTACCACTATCCGCATGCATGTATCTATCTTCAAAAATTGTTTAATATATTTATTTTTGATTTGTTCTCCTACTATATTTAAAATAAACTTTTTTCCTATATGGTAAAGAATTAGTGTTTTGTATGGACAACATATAAAATTAATTTACACACTCTTATTTGTAGATTTTATAGATATAAACATATAGTAGGATTAGAATGTTGGAATTATAATAGAATTTGAAAGAGAGCTTGGCTTTGCAATTTGGAATTGACATTTCACCTAACGTAATTATTTGTTATAAATAAAATAAAACACTTTAGTTTGAAAAAATACCACTTTTTACAGAATACGTGGAGTTTTTATATATGCATGTAATTCTTACCTTTTAAAATTACCGTTAATTTTTCTTTTCGTTACTATTGTGCTGCCTTATAACCATTTCATATAAATTTTAAGGCCCGATCTACACTATCGCTCCGCTCTCGGTATGATATTGCTACGCTCCCGATTCGATAAAATATTCTTACACAAGAAACAATGAGTGTGTTCATATCATCGCTCCGATACCACTCCGATATCAGTCGAGGTCCAGTCCCGCTCCAGTACCGCTCCAATACCAATTCCACTTAGGTAATATTTTATCGAAGCGATATCAGACTTGTTAGGACTTGCGCCTATAGTGTAAACACTTTTTTGATTTCCCTCTGCTCCGCTTGCATTTAATTGTTATGAAAACATGTTTGTATCGAACTGGGAATTTACCGAGAGCGGCAATATAATGTGAATGACGAACGAATAGATACCAGCATGGTATCACCACTGTAATATGAACATAACAAGATTATATCGGAGCGAGACTGGAGTGGGAGCGTGCCGATATCGGCACTGTAGTGTGGATCGGGCCTAACTGTTATGTTGGAACAAATATCATGATTTTCACATAAGAATCCCATTCTAAATCACTGGGCAAAATTTTACTAAAATTCACCAAAAGAAAAAATAATGACAGTTAATAAAATTACTTTATATGTATAATGGTTTGTTTATTTTAAAAGTTGTTTATAATATTTTGTAATTTTTTTTTATATCTGTGTACGACCAATATAATTATATGCAGTTGTCTGTCCTCATTTCGAAGCACTGGTATACTTTTATGAGCCTACCTCTCGGTTGATTAAACCATCCTCAGGTAGATACTGAATTAAAATTCTATTTGAAGTAAGAATATATGTATGTGTAAATCAAAACAACTGAGAAATGAGAAAAATCTTAGAAGAACAAATAAACAAAATATAGGTGCACGGGAAACAAGATAAAGATAACAAATTATGAAAACAGGATGTTGAAAATGTTCTATTTAGCTTTACGGTGGTCAGTTTTCGAATGAATCTGATATTATTTTTGCAAAGTGTTAACTTTTGTTATACCGTGTACATCTAAGTATGTATATCCTGTAACGTATACACGACAAGAAAATTGAAATGGGAAAACGGCAACAAACTAGCAATAAAGTATAGACAGATATTAAAAGTCAATTGTGCGTTAGATATTATTATATACTATGTAGAAAGCTTCAAAAGCTCCTGAGTAGGAGAGGGAGGAGCAAGTATCGACAAGTATATATTCTAACACAGCACAAAAACTTTAGACATATAAGTTTCTGATTTTATTATAGGGTTGACCGGGGTAATTGTGAATGGATTTTCATAAGTTGAGATAAAAGCGTTGTTTTAAGTATTTTTTATTTTATATATCACATTATGGTTGATTTATTTTTAATTCTACATTATTCAGAATGCACCACATAAGTTTTCAGCAAATTCGTATGAAAAACAAAAATTTTATAAGCCATTCACATTTCCCCGGTGCGGTTTTGCAAATCATATGAATTTCGGGGTGAAAGTGAATGCCATCAGAAAAATTATTTAGAATGGATTACAAGAGAAGTGTGGTACGTCAGAGTAAAGCCCAGCTCAAATTCTTCACATTTACTCCACTTTCAAATTTTTCATCATACTTTAGCGATCACAATTTCTCTTTGTTTAATGCAAGTTACGCATGCCTCATTTCTACAAAAAATCAAGATTAAAGAAAAATAACAAAAATTGTAGGAACAAATTTATTACAAGCTAAAAATGATATTTTGTTGATATTTTGTCATTTTATCATATATAAAAATCAAAAAATTATATGTATTCACACAAAAACAAGGAAAATAAGACTTTTTCAAGGAAATACATTTAGTTTACGTGAATAAAAAACATTTTTTTTGTATTGTTTGTACAACGGAAACTTGTACAATAAGGTCACCAGCACCTTCATCAACATTGTCAACTCTGAATAGGACACTACTGAAATTTTTGACCGAATAGGGGCATTTGTGAATGACGTTCACAATTACCCCACAATTTGGAGTAATTGTGAATTGGTGATAAATTGTCCAATTTCTTTAGCAGTTAATAAGGACCCCTCTCAGGGTTTAGACCACTTCTTTAGAAGTACTTTTAACCATTTCTTACCTTTTAAAAAAGAAAATGTATTTAAAAAAATTTTTTTTTGAAGATTGGTCGAAGTAAGATACATAAAATTTTGCAAGGCTTTTTTCAAAATAAAGATACTAATACTTGGAGAATTGTTATGAAATTTTAATAGCATATTAAGAAAGGACAGAAAAACATATTAAGAGTTTATTTTTAACAATATTAATGTTATTTTATAAATTATAGGCGCCGTTCACAATTGCCCCAATTCACAATTACCCCGGTCAACCCTACATATACATACATACGATAACAAGCGATGCATAGCGTGTATATCGTAAGTCTGAGCTCGGGTATCATTATAAAAGCAACAAAAAAAGTAGATACTTGACGTACATAACGAGGGGTTGCAAAATGTCACTAAGCTATCAATTTATAAAGAAAATATAATATCCACCGGAACAATAACATTGCGGAACATGCAATGAATAAGTGATTCTCTTTTTTCTTGTCGAGCGATTCTTGGAATTATGTTGAAAAGTATGTTTTTATAGACAATTTTTCTTTTTTAATTATTTCTCATTTTTTGTAAGCGAAAATTTTAACTGTAGTATCGTTTTGGGAGATGTTCTAAACATTATTATCCTTCTAACAATGTTCGAAATTTGTATTTTGGTTTGTAGAGTGGAAAAATTGAACAAGATATTTAAAATATAGGTACAAATTATGTACGCTTGCAATAAATTTATAGTTTAATTGGGAGGATAGTATACTACAGTGATTACCAACAGGTGGTTTGCGGATGTTCGGTAAAATGAAACTTGACTTATCTTCTTCTTAGAGGTAATCTCATAGCACAAACAGAAGTTAACATTCTATCAATGAAGGCTTGTATTTAAAGATATTCACTACTTCGTGAATAGAAATAAAATTTAAAAAACTCCGTGAAAATTTTATGAATACTGTTTTTATATTCCTACTTAAATTTGTGTAAATTAAATGTACTAAAACTTTGTGGTAATATTATTATTATGAAAAATTCTTATATTTCTTTTTAGTTCACCTTTCTTCCCTCAACTATAAAAAAACACTGAAAAATCTATAACTATCAGATCCAAGGGACTGCATTTTATTCTGTGTGAAAATGCCAAAAAAGGTAAAAATATTCAACAAGTAGTACGATTGTTTTATTCAAATTTTTGGTTGTGGTCAGTTAATTTTAATTTGGGGTGGAAGACTAACATTTTAATTTTATGAACCATTCAAATCCGCATTTTCAATTTAAAATGATTAATAATGTATGACAGACAATATGTATATATTAGAATAATAATAATAATTTCGCTCTTGTAAGCTGCGCAGATGAAAATATGAGAAAGAGATTCTGTGACCACAAGCCAAAGTATCTTAAGGGGTTATACCTAGTTAGAATTTTCAAAAAATCGATTTTTTTTACATTTTCAGAATATACTTATATATGAGTGTATTCCCTGAAAATTTCAAATCGATCCGACAAATATTCGTGAAGATATATGTGTATTCGTAGACCGTCTTCGTATGGTTGAAAGTAGGCGAAAGGAACTTTAAATGCGTTTTTCTCAAAATGATCTTTTCAAAGTCGGTGAGCACGATTTCTCCAAAACGGCTTGACCAATCGGGTTCAAATTTTGACACAATCTTTGTCAACATATTCCCCAGGTATTAATCGAAGGAATAAAATTTCTAACAATTCTTTCGATTTTTTAGAGCACTTGAAATTGGAAATTTTTCTTGAAAATCGGAACTTTTTTTTGGGGAAGCCACCATTTTGTCAAAAATCAAAATTTTGACTATTCCTTTGATTAATACCTGGATTTATGTCTCCACTAAAGAATTTTCCTTGAATTTTTCATTTCGGATAATCCAAACCAGAGATATGTTGCTCACCGCCGGACAAATTTTTTTGAAGGACCTCCAGGAGATCAGCTACAGGAGCAGTAAAATACTGTATTTTTAAAAAGAAAGATTATGTGATTTCAAAATATAAGAAATATATTACCTATATATGTTTTCCATAGATTTATTGAATAAAAGGTTCCTTCAGTAAAAATTTTTAAAAACATGCGTTTTTTTGGGCTGGCAACTAGGTATAACCCCTTAAGTCTAAAATTTTTATTTTGCAGAAGCCGAGTTGTAATGTTTGATAGGGCCTATAAAAAATAACTTAAACTACTGTTTTCTGCTGTTAATTTTCTTCTATGTAAGGTGAGTAAAACGTTGGCCAACTTGGCATTATTACGTAATGTTCTAATGAACAGTATGTAATAAATAATAATCAACAGAAATCTGTTTTTTCACTTAAATTGACTTAATATACTTTGGGTTGTGGCCACAGAATTATTTAAGAAAATATTAATTTACCTAAAATGGCATGGTCTATGAAATAATCTATGAAATAATATAAGGTACCTAAGGCATTTAAGGCCCAGCGGGTAATAAGGCCCATTAGCTATATTTCTTACCAAGAAAAGTTCTCTAACTTATCAACAAGTTTAAAATGAACTTTCAATCATTTCAAAACCAGATACAAAAGTTGAGCTACTCAGAGTAACAAACTCATGTCATATTTTAACAAACAAATTTAGAGGTTACATTTTCGTTCGTTGATATAAAAATTGTGCACATTGTGAGTGTTATATTAATGATTTTTTAAAGGTATGTTTCTTTCAAATTGTTATCAAAATTGAAAAAAAATTAATATTCTTTAAGTTTTACATCAATTAATTTAGTTTATTTCTAAAGTATTTATATAAAATGTATATAAGCATAAATATTGACATATTGATAATAAGGCCCATGCAAATTTTGTTTGGGCTTTATTACCAACACCATTAAAATCAAACACTACAAAGTCAAATCAATTAAAACAGGTCTGAAGTCATTAACAAATGAAGCAAAATTAGACGCACAACCTTAAATTACTATAGTTACTCTAATATAAAAATAACAAAAAGGAAAAAGGACAAAAAATTAAGTACATTTAATTTTGATTTATTTGTTGAATTTGTTGAATGATGCCAGATCAGTTTTAGTTGGTTTGGTCGAATTTTTATTTTTATTCCTAAGTGTTCGGAAGTATGGCTGATAAAAAGAAGAGAGCGTTGTGGTCTGAGGAAGACATGACAATCAAAAAGAGGTTGCAAGGAGATTCGGAATTCTAAGAAGAACTCTTATATTTAATATTTATTTATTTCGACTTAATATATTCAAACACCTAGTACTTGACTTATGCGAAAAATATGATAAAAAAATTAAAAATTAAAAATAATGACTTAGGTAATTTTTTTATTGTTGTTTTCAATAACAGTCACGCAGTCAAGCGGGATTCAAGGATTTTCGAAACTTTTTTGAACGTGTAAAAATAACAAAATATTTTGATATATAAGTTCAAGTTATTCTTAAAGTATTTTCAAGTTCAAGTTATTCTTAAAGTAATTAAAATCCCCCAATTAATTTTAAAAAAAAAATAATAAATGTTCTATTTCAGGCAGTAGCAATAGGTGGGCCTTATTTTCTACACCAGTCGGAAATAAGGCCCAATTGCAGACACTTTTTAGAATCAAATTTTTGACTTGTACAATTACAAATTCATTAATTTTTTTAGGAATTTTTATCAAAAAATAAGTAAATTTTTATAATTAAATACTATATTTTTGATATTTTATAAGATATATAAATAATAAGCATATTTTGCTTAGGTGGGCCTTAATTGGCTTAGGTACCTTACATACTCACTCAAATTACAGACAGTTAAAGATCATATTATGTTTAAGATAGTATAATAGTCTAAAATTTTTTAAAATTCGATTTTTTTATATATTTTTTAAAAGTATTGATCTTTAAAAAAATGGTCCTCAAAATGAAATTTAAAAATTTTGAAAATTTATAAAGTTATAGTCATTTTAATATGGTAGTTTTCCGTTATCCGGTATACATAAAGATGATTATAAATTATTATTTCGAGGTAGAATTATTCCCTTCTAAGGAATACCGCGGGATATATTAATACACAAACAGGATTATATTTATTTAAAATATATTATATAAAGCACACTGAATAAAAATCCAATTAAATGTGACCTCCCCGCTATTTTTCATTTTATTTAAATCTTTATTAATCTGATTTGACATGAATGAGCTTTAGTGTACTCATTTTCTATTATGTTTATTTGTTTGCCACACTGTAATTTAAATGTGTGTCGCGAACAGAAATACCTTTTTTTTTAATTTAATTTTTTTAATGAAAAGAGAATGGATAATTATATTTTTTTCTATTCATATTAAATTTATTTATTATATACGTACAATTGTACATGTCATACAAGGTACACATTTATATATAATCGTTGATAAACGTAGACTAATTAAACAGTACGATTTGTTTTTAGGAAATTTTCTTATAGAAAATTTCAAAGCATAATTGAAATAAACTGAAATAAGTATATCGTCAAAGTTACTAAGTTATATTCTTTTTGGTTTTTGGAGTTAAACCTATTTCAATGGGAGTTGGGACTAAAAGTGACACTTTACGCCCTATTATGAGGGACTGAAGTATATAGTTTAGTTCTGGAATTAAAAAAAAAAAATTATTTATTAACACACGTGATAAACGCTTTAATAAATCACAAATCTCTAAAATTAAATCAGGAGGAACTTATTACATTCAATACAAAACTTTTTTTTACAAAAATTATTGATATTTTATATTTTTGAACAGAACTTCTATGGCCTTGAAAGTAAAGGCAGTTTGACAATATGTAATCCATCAAAACTATCAAAACTCCGTTATATATAAATATCGAAGAAAAAAATAAATAAAATTAATCTTTTTTCAGAATAAAAAGCAAAAAGTTATATTTGAGTTTTACTCAAAAACATTTTGTCCAATAATAAAATATTTACAGGGTGGATTTTAAGCGGATTTCGACAAATGGAGTGTCTAGCAGTAGAAGGTGATCTCAGGTGTTCCATAATTGAGTCCCGCAAATTTGAAATTCGGTTTAGTACCAGAGTTACGGAACCTTAAAATTAAAATTTTTTTTTAGAAAAATGTAACGTTAATTAATGACAATTAATACGATATAAGTTCGGTACGTTGATTTTATTAATCGAGAAAATATTGTAAAAATAAATTAAAGTAAAAAAAATGTTTTTTAAGAAAAAGCTTTTATTTAAAAATGGGCTAAAAAAAAAAATAACTTTTGATTGAAGTTTGAAGCAATATGCAACATAATTTATAAAAGCTTGAGGCGTTATCATTAGTTATTTCTATTTTGGATTTTTTGGAAGTGTAGCTATTTTACTTTTCAGTAGTTACCAAACTTAATTAAACGCCTCAAGCTTTTATAAATTATGTTACATATTGCTTTAAACTTCACTCAAAAGTTATTTTATTTCTTTTTAGTCCATTTTTAAATAAAAGCTTTTTCTTAAAAAACATTTTTTTACTTCAATTTATTTTCTACTTTTTAGTCTGATCACAATTAATTTAAGAAAAGAATTAAAGAAGTAATTTTTTTACCTATATTTTAATCGGTTAATTTATCCTAATCAGACATAACTATGGAAACAAAAAATTGGAATATAAAATCAATGGACAATATTTGACAATTCGAAATGTCAAAAAGTTGCACAGGACTAAAAATCAACAATTTTGGTTTTGGGGCGATTTAGGACAAAACTAATTATCCAATATTGCATTGTCATCAAGGTTAGACACGTATGCAAAATTTGAAACCTCTAGCTCAATTAGAACTTGCCTAAATTTTGATTCCAAGATTTGATCTAAACCAACATACTAATAAAAGCTTTTAACAAGATCTGAACGGTCAGGTTTTTGCAATTTTCGAGATCAATAAAGACACTTAACAATGTATTGTATAATATTGTCTGCACAATTAATTTAATTAAATATATCAAATAAAAAATAAAATTTGGATAATAAATATACTTGAATTTTATATAAATTATCACATAAATCATCAATAGGTCACTTAATTATCTACTTACTAATATTAGTCTTAGTCTTCGATTTGATTTATCAAATTTTAATTAAAATTCACACGAGTGTTTGCAAAAATTATCAAACTGGATCGGCTGGGACTCGAATTCGGATCTCTTGGTAAGGCGCTTGGCTAGCAACTAAGAGATCCGGTTTCACGTCCCAGCGATCACGTCAAGTCCCAGCCGATCCAGTTTGACAATTTTTCAAACACTTATGTGAATTTTGATTAACATAATGAATTGATCATACATGCCAAAGTAAATCGAGTGTTTCAAGTATCAACTAAAGCTGGACATTAAGTGAACATACGAATATTGGTGTATGTATAAATCCGAACAAAATTTCGCCATACATTAATAACGTTTCACAGGCACTCGATAACATTTGAAATTAAAAATAATCAAATGACAAAATGTTAGCGATTGAATAACCAGATAAAGGTGGATTGTTTCAATTTAAAATCACCTGTACATTAGATACTATTCAACAATATAGCTACATTTACAAAATTTTATATTAAATAAAAAACTTTTTCCATTTTCTGTGTGCTGCCACCTATGTATACACACAATAAAATGAAATAACATTTTTTCTACTTTTCTGAAAAAAAATTTTATGGTCACGTGTTACCGTAGACGTTGGTTACGTATTGTATATAGCCATAGACTGCCATCACATCAATTATTCAACCAGTGCAATATTGAAACTGTCAATAAAAACTCACCGATTTATTACCAAAAAAAAAAGAAGAAAAATAAGGGATTTTTACATCATATTTTTATTATGATTTGTTTCTTTATTTCCAGTTTTTATTATATTTTTATCTTCATTTAAATAATTCTGTAAACAGTGTCTAAATAGGTATAAAAATGTTTTCCCGCCTTATATTGGTGATGGGAGAGCTGGGAAGTCAATGTTTTAACATTTTTTAAGAATTTTGAGCATTATTTTAGAAAACGCCGTGAGCAGCGGAGCCCCATCACGGAAGTCGAATTTTTCTTTTCATCTTCGGTATTGAGTGTCTACAAGCGAAATGTAATTGAAAGTCCACAAGCGATTTTACATTTTGGTGGTTTCAAAACTGATGATGAGTGTCCGGTTGATCGGGGCTTTAAAAAAAGGTTTTAAGTTTTTAAGGGCTGAATCTCAGTAAATTTCAATTTTGTGCCGATAGCAGTTAACAGGGAAAAAGCCAACACAATTCGTACAAGGGCATTCCTACCCATGCTTATCCGCCAATTGCTTTTGTGTTTTGTTTTTAAATATTAAAAAAGGAACTTAAATAGTAAACTGGAAGGTCTTTATGAAGATATTTTCTCTTTCCAAAAAAATCCAAAATTTCTATTTTATAAATAATAAAAATCCAAAATTCCTAATTTACAAATAAACAGTGACTTTAATAACATTTTTAAATTACTTAATATGTATGTATTTCATTTGTTATAAAAGTACATTCACTTTTTTTAAATTTTTTAAAATTACTATTCGCCTACTTGTATTTAGAATAAAAATAATGCATTTAAAACACATTTAACAATAGCATTCAATTCCGATGTAAAAATGGGAGAAGTGGGGGGAAAAGTAATGTGGACTACCTAAAAGGTACTAGCTGGATACTAACTGAATACACGTACAAAATTTCAGCCCTCTAGGTTTCCTTAGAGAGTCTCTAGATGTGTTAGAAAACAAGCAAAAAAATTAAGGAAATATTGGCGTAAAAATCGTGGGGGTAAGGGTTAAAAGTTGAAACCTCCAAAAAGAAGTGTCTGGCCATTAGCTTAACCTGTGCACAAAATTTCAGCCCTCTAGGTTTATTTGGCGAGATTTTGACCCGAACGAAACTGTTAAAAAACAAGAAAAATCTTGTTCTTTTTGGTATAAAAATGGTGGGGGTAAGGGTTAAAAATTAAGACCCCCAAAAGGCACCCCCTTGATACTAACTCAATCCGAATACAAAATTTCAGCCCTCTAGGTTTATTTGGGTGACCTGTGCGAATGGTACAAACTTCGAAAACGTCGAAAAAGCATGAAATAGTAGCTTAAAAATGAGGGGGTGGGGGTAAAATATTAAAACCCTCAAAAAGCACAACCTAGGTATGAACTCTATCAGCACACCAAATTTCAATCCTCTACGTTAATTCTGGGGGGCTGGGGTCGTGTTAGATCCAGCGAAAATCGTTTTTTCCCCCTCTGCTCCCAACAAATCATCCTAGGAAGCTGAATTTTGGATATGTTGTAGATAATTGACCGAAACATTATCTCCAACTGGTTTGGAAAAGTTTTATTGCTTGTCCGTCCCCCACCACCCCCTTAAATGTTGGGTCGGATTCAAAATTTGCCCAAAATTTGACCCCACTTTGATAGTATTGTTGTGCATCGGAATGAGCCCCATTTACCAAATTTGAGCGCTTAACTTTCATAGGGGGGCCCTAGACATATTGAAAGGTAGCGGAAAAAAAAATATATATATATATATATATATATATATATATATATATATATATATATATATATATATATATATATATATATATATATATATCTCAGACATTTTTTTTCTACATATTCGTGTTCTACGGGTCCGAAAACGGATAGCGCCCCTACTCTCGCCTCTCGCCGTTCTTGTCGTATAGACTGTATAAGACTAATTTTTTCAAGGAAAAATTCGACTAATAAGACGGTACTGCAAGTGGCAATTTTGAAATTACTCAAAAATTACTACTTATAAACTCTAATTTCATCGGCTTCTATACTTTTCAAAAGTCAGAATTTATCAATAATATTATCAATATGAAAATAGGTTTATTCGTTTGTTTTGATTTCACGGCTCAATCGCGTAACCAGGCAAGTTGAAACTTTGCGTGCTGTTAAGAGAGGAGAACAAAAAGAACTCTGATATTTTCTTCGGGAAAGAAAATATATTTACGACAATTAACTATATTAGAAAAATACATACATCATATTGTACTTCGTTCGAGCTTCCCATATTGTTAGCAGAAAAGGCTTGGCGTCATAATTTCAAATACTACGTGGACGAAGAATCCGCGGTAAAAGTTAGTTTTCGATAGATCAGTAACAGTTGTTTTCGATAGATCAGTAACAATTGTTGCAGAAATAATTTGATCTACAGACTTGAAAAAATTGGTTGCTCCGTCTGCTGACACAAATAATTAGTATTAGTAACCATATTTATTTGCTCAATATTTTTTAATTTTTTTAGCCATTTTCAAAGATTCATATTCTTATAAATTATATTTATTTATTAATATTCAATTAGGAAAACAAAAATTTGAGACTAACGTTCAAAAATGAATAATATTGAAACGAATATCTAACCACACATTTAACTGTACAAACACAAGATCAAAGAAATATCCATTATCAATTTTAATGTAATTATTATAATATCTGTATATATAATCTTTAAATATCTCTTCTTTTTATTAAAATGATATCTTCTTTGAAGTCGTTATTTAACTTAATTGATAGAATGACAGTATTTCAACGTTTTCAATTAAATAAGAAAACTAAAAGCTTGAATTCTTACAATCTCAAAAAGCAGTATAATTTTTTTGAGCGCAATAAATAGGAATAGTAGTAGATTTGGAAAAAAATTCTTATAAAGTATCTCAATTCCAAGTAGTTTAATTTGGTTGATTTATCTCTTTTCGACCATAGCGGTAGTACTGGAAAAGAAATTTCAGAAGTTGTAATCCAGTTTTGTTAATTCTTATTGGTGTTTTGCTATGATTTAATGAACTATTGATCTAATGCAATGTTTTTCAGACTTTTTTCTCCTTCGTACCCTTATTTAATTACACGGAGAGAAAATTCATATAAAAATTGCTGTGCTCAGCACTACAATCGACCTGTAAAAGGCGAACATATTCAATTTTGTACGGTAAAAATATAAAAATTATAATTAATCATAGAAAATTTAAAGGATAGAATATTGTTTCCGTAATATTAGCTCCGTAAAATTTGTAAAACAGCACAGTAAAAAGTTCCATTGCCGACAAAAAAATATTTTTTAATTGTTTTTCTTACAAAAATTGCCATGCTGTATTATAATATTTGAAATGCTATCTGCTAATAGTAGAAAGAAAAAAAGAGAAAGAAGGTTATGTGTGTTGTGAACGCTATTGAAATGTATCTCACTCATAGCAAGTCACATAGCCAACCATAGGTGTGGACGACCAACTTGGTCAGACGGGTCGGACCAAGCACCTTGATTCATTAGACTGTCTTACAAGCAGCAAGCAGTATTCATTACACTGTCTTAGAGGACGGGGATGTCACCGTTTAATTCATCATTTTGTTACTTCACTATCTTTAGTATTAGAATATATTGTTGGCAATCATTTTTGTATGCATCATAAAGAATCGAAAGCCGGAAAAGATCGGGCATCTTCGAAGTTTTTACAGGTATTAAACTATAACATGAATTAAACTATAACATATATGCATAAGAGTGCGATAAAAGTTGTGTTAGCACATTAAATTTTACCATGCTAGCACATATTTTTTATTTTGGTCGTCGATCGCGCACGCATCATAAGAGAGCATGGTAATTTTTCTGAAATTTTATCTACAAAAGTTATATGATTTTTCTCTCCATGTATAAACCCAAACTTGTAACCTCTACAAAAGTCTACGAAAAAATTAAAAGAAACTAAATGAAGTTGACAAGTAAAAAACAAAACTTCTTAATATTAAAAAACAAATTAAAAAGTTTACAAACATAAAATTTTCCATAGATTTTTTAAAATTAAATAATTTTTTAATTAATTTCTTCGTCATTTTTCACTAACAAGGTCGCGTATCCCCCGAAGTACGCATATCATACTTTGAGAAACACTGATTTTACGTAATGTGCTATAGGTGGGTAATATAGTCAATATTATTCATGAATGTCTAAACCAGGATTTTTTAAAGCTTTGCGTCAGCGAACCAAATTGTAAATACCAAAATATTTGGCGAGCCAAGAAAATATTAAAGACGGACACAAAGGGAAAATTCGTTTACACAAACTGTATGTATACAAAAGTGATTAAATTTTGTTTTTTTGACGTAAGAACTTGATTTATGTGAAAGTAAATAATCGAATAAATTATACATAATAGGAAATTTGAACACCACTGATGTATAAAATAATCTTAACGGATTCAAAATTGCAGAAGATCTATTATTGCGGACCACATTTTTGGAGTTCGTGAGCAGTATTTGGCCCACAGGTCGCACTTTTGAAACCCCTAATCTAAAGTGTTTATTAATTGAAACATTCTGTAAAATTATCAAATAAAATTTCAATTACGCTCTAAGAAGCAGCAGATCCAAAATTTAATCATGGGGAGGAGCGTCAACCACAAAAACAAATTTAACTACTAAAAAAAAATAATTAAAAAGAAGCGAAGTTTTCACCAAAGGATGTAAAAATTTCTTCTACCAAATAACAAAATTAGAATGAACTACAACATTAATATCATCTGATGTTTTCAAAACTAGATTCTCTGGCTACAAGGACGATTGAATTTATTAAACTCGGAATATAACTTTTTGGCAGGACTTAGGGCAGGAAATTGCCTTTAGCGCCTCTCCTTTGGATCCATTCATACTATTAAAACCATTTATTCGTTCAAAAATTGAAAATTTTCGATTCAAAGAACGAAAAATCAAAGAAAAATTTTTGATTTTTGGAAAAAGAGATCGTTTTAAAAGTGTAGTACGTATTAACGATTCATACTTTTTCTGATGTATTATTGTGTAAGTATCCTTTCTTCGAACAGCCTAAAGAAAGGTACTGTAAATTTAATCCGATAATTACAAAAATAAAAGAGGATTATTTGTCATTATAATTGGTTTGATGAAAAGTATCCTATTTCCTGTAACAAATTACCCTGAAACCGGAATAAAAAAAAATTATAAACTATCACAAAAAGTTGGGGCTCGAGAACATTATATACATCACTTAGATACAATCTTGAAATTGGAGAGAGACAATATAAAAAAAATACAAAGCTTCATAAAAATGTAATTTAACAAGGATAACTATACCACTCAATATAATATATATAATGACCAAATTTTAAAATATACAAGTCGAGTTCAAAAAGTTTAATTTACCTTTCTTTCGTTTGCGCAAGTAAACGGTAAAGTCAGGGCCGGTTTCAGGGCGGTGCAAACGGTGTGACCGCACTAGGCCTCGTGTTTTTGGAGGCCTCGCGCTTCTGACTAATTTTGTAAAATTAGAAACTTAAATGTGATCTTTGAAAGATAATATTGATTTATTTAATCAAATTAAAAATTTTGTTACTATTCTGGAAACTATATTAATTTTACCAATTAAATTATTGTCATTGCATCTACGGAAATATCGTCTTCAAGATAATAAAATATTATTTCAAATCTATCGTTAATCAAGATCGATTTACCTCTTGAGTAATTTTATCCATTAAATTTCTATATCAAAAGTAGAAAGGTCATAGCAGTTCTGTATACTAACAGTCAGCAGCGGATCTAAGGGGGGGGAACCGGAGCCCCTGCCCCGGGCGGCAGTTTTAGGGGGCGCGAAAATCATAATGGGTCGGTCTATATTAAATGGTCCAAAAAAGTGGGTTGCTCGACCATTTAAAAAAAAAATTAATATTTTCCCAGTTGTTTCTATTGTATTTGAGGTATTAAGAACATTTCTTAAAAAAAATTATCTTAAACCGTTTAAGCGTAGTGGCCAATTTTATTTTCCAATTTGCACTGATTTTTGTGTTAGCACCTTTTACGCCAATACACATATTTCATAAACCGTTCATCCTAAATGGTTGAAATAGAAACAATTTTAATGTTAATAAATTTCTCTTTATTTTAAGTTATGTCCATATTTGGCCTATTTTAGTCCATTCCACAAGAAATCTTAATCTAAAGTTGGATCTCAAAATTTAGCAAAATTCATTTTTTGAACTTTTTTTTTTATAGAAGTATTTTAAATAACTTAATACTTTTTATGGAAATAGTCGTATATGGGTACAACTACCCAAAAAAATTTGTACAATACAAACTTCCAAAAACTGACTTTTTTCAAATTTTAGACTTTGAACTTGAAGAATTTAAATTTGTATATTGATCTTTTACAAAATCCCCAATTTTCCCCATTGCGACAATAGTAAAAATAGGAATTCTGTAAAGGACTTATATACTTATGAGTTTTTTTAAAGAATTTATCGCAATTAGGAGAGAGGGGGCGCCACTATCAAGATTCTGCCCGGGCTCTAAAAAATAGTAGATATAGGGCTGCTAACAGTAATAAGGTTACAGGCGTTCTGTACCAAAAGTAATAAGGTTACAGTAGTTCTGTACCAAAAATAGTAAAGTTACAGCGATTCTGTACCACAAGTAGTAAGACTACAATGGTTCTAAACCAAAAGTAGTAAGGTTATAGCAGTTCTGTACCAAAAGTAATAAGGTTACAGTGATTCTGTAACACAAGTAATAAGGTTACAGCAGTTCTCCACCAAAATATTTACAAAAATGAAACAAAAGTCACATACAAATACACGTCTTTTTATTGCAATTGTAACTTTATAAAATAAAAAACGAGAGAAACCGTGAAAGTTTTGTCTTTAGACCCTTCAAAGAGTTTAGTCTTGATTGAAACTTTGTATATAAGAAAACATGTTATACTGGTGGTAACTTTATTAAATAACCACAGTTTCGTAAAGACTTACCATTTGTGTAGAACTTCCAAATCGTTTCCATGTAGGTCATAATTGTTTCCATAATGCAATAATTTGTTGTTGTACAAAGTTTTTCCAAGGCTCCACTTTTGATCAAGCCGGCCCTGGGTAAAGTTATCTTTTTCTAGCATAAAGAATATTTTTACAAAAAGCAAAAGAGAAACGGAATACAATAACGAATTTGATGGTCGCTAGTGACTGACAGTTCTTTCGGGAAAAAAAAACTTATATGTAAAAAGAATATGTATAGAACTGAAGGATAAGAAATGGGACAAACAGTTGAATATTCTATATTAAATATCTCGAAGTTATTCGCCTCGTTTTTACTTGATAAATTCTATGTACATATGTGACCCCATTTTTTAAGTTCTCCTGTAGTCGGGATGTTCCACTGTAACTATCGATGTACAGTACGTTCTAAATTGTGGTGTCTCATAAATTAAATGTTTCTGTAGAGATACATAAGCAAAATAACATTTCCTGTTTATTTAGGTTAGGGGTTTTCAAAATGCGGCTCACGATGCCAGGTCATTTACTACTGTATTGAATTCATAAAAGTTGTTTTTTCAAAATTTTTTCAGAAAAATCGAATTGGCAATATTGGTGACCAAGTGCAATACCGAGACTGAGAACCTATCTTGATCTTAGTGTTGTAAAACTCGGTCTTGCTTGATGTCGACCTGTAAAGGCTCTCTAGCAACAAACTCAACATTCGGGATTAGACATTACACTGTATAATCCCCTGGCGTATAATATAGGGGAGAGGTGTGTCAGTAGTAACAAAAAAATATACAGGCTAGTAACTGTGTATTTATTAGTCACAGGGAATTAAATTTTTGGTACAAGATACGGATATCTTTCAGGTTTTGAATGAGCTGCACAAAAATATTCTATGTTGGTTTATAACTCAAATAACTGCATTTATGTGGACGAAAGTGTAATGTTACAATCGTCACCGTCAGAGGACCCATTGTTACAGGGTTTAGGTTCAATTGTAACACTCATTATTTATTGGAATGTAAATGTTAGTTATTATAATTAATTTGGTTTCCAAAATTCTTCCTTACATATTGAGTGAGTAAGGTGATAAATACCACAGTCTCTGGCAACAAGCCTGATTTTTTTTCCTTCTATTACTCTTCTGACGACATTCAGGTATACATTATCGAATACGGTTCCTATCCTAGTTTATGTATTGCTTTATATAGCTTTTTTTTTGTAAAACAGCGTGAATTAGATTAACTGGCAAAACTAATCGTGGTAGCTTTGAATCTAACGATAACCGTAACCGAAAATCGATATAAAAAACAAATGAATTTTGCCAAAGTGTAACCATTAATGGAAGGTATTTTTCTTTTCTTTTATAAATTATTAATCAAAACCGTTTACCTTTATCATTCGATTCATACCTGAAATATAAAGTTTAATTTTGTTTAACATAAATTTTTAACACAATACAAAAACATTATTTAGAAAAATAATAATGTAAACTAGAAAAGATTTTATTAGCCATCAAATTTAAAATCAATCCTCAAAAATTAGAATTCTGAAAAACCCTAGAGTTTTTAAACTTTATTTAAAACCCTATACTCACTCTCGGCTCTATGTGCTCAGTTCCTTAAATTTAAAATACTAAAAAAAAAATTGTGGATATATAAAACTACTTGAATATCAGTTGTAACATGTTACAATTGACACTACTGAATTTGTTACAATTATTGTTGCAGTGCTGTTTAATTTTATAAATAAATTCGTAAAATTTTAACTATGATGAAAAAAGCGAAATTATCTATTTGATAATATTATTTGTTTGCTTGTGTTTCCAATAAAATCATTTTACTTCCAAGTGATGAGGTATTTACTGTAAAAATCAAAAAATTGTCAAACAACTCAAAATTGACAAATAGCTTATATAAACATATTTGGCATTGCTGAGAGAAAACCGCCTCACGGTATTAACTGAAAAGTACAACTTCAGGAGTCACCTTATGATACGCAATACTCCTCAATAAGATTGATAGATGTCTCGCAAATTTCAAAGTTACAATTGACCCACTTTTACTACTGACACACCTCTCCCCTACTATTTTAAATTTTCTCTTTTTATTTATTTATTTTTATTTTTAAGATCGTCAGTTATTTGGATATGCAAAACTTTTCAAATGCCTAACTTAGATTATAATAGAAATATATAATATAGGTAATTAAGGGCAAAAATTTTCTGCAAATTTCCTAGGAAAACAAATTTAAAAAAAATTAATATTGTAATAAATTGTTATCCACACGTCGCTGAATATTTAAATTTAATTAAATCAGTTATAGATAAATGATATTGAAAATAAAATTTAATGATATGGTTGTTGGCACGTGTATTAATCAAACAAAAAGATTTTAACGTGGAAATTTTCCTTATAAGTACCTCGACACCGACATATATACATATTTATTGATAATAAAAAAGCTAAAAATACCTTTTTCGAATTTTTATTTTATTACTTTTGTAACGTTTAATAAAAGTGAATAAAATATCAAAAATTGATTATGATCATTAAAATATTGGAAAACCATAACATTTATAAGGCTAGGGTAAAATTAAAGTAAAATTGAACTTTATATTTTTAGGGTTTCGTAGTTAAAAATCTTGGAGTCCTCATAAGATGACATATCCGTTCAACCGTTCCACAGATGGCAAGAAGCGTGCGGTGAGATTTTGGATAGAGGAAGCAATTGAATTTAAAAAAAATTAATATAATTAGAAAATTACAAATTTACAAAATTTAGAGTAACTTTTGTAAGGAAATGACTAGACAGATGTCTCGTATTATAGGACGCACTTTAATTCTGCTTAAATTTAGAAGGATTTTTCTTTTGTATAATTAGGGCGGAATCTGCAACCTTTGTTTCTTAATTTCCTTTGTCCCAACTTCGTATCTGAAAAGTCCCAATTTTTGGACACACAAAAAAAAAAAACGTATTTAAATCTGTGTTTCCATTACTATGAACTTAAGATTTATGCTAATTACAGCCTTTGATATTGGCTACCTATATATATATATATATATATATATATATATATATATATATATATATATATATATATATAGTATTTAATAAGTTTTTTGTGTGTCAAACACATGCAGTTTTTGATATACGAGGTTGAGACAGAGAACGCGCGATATGCTGCGTTGACATTTCTGCCTGGCTAGCCATGTCTTCCAACTGAGATATTAGCTATATGTATATTGCTTGATGATAATTACTAGCAACATATTTCCAAAATGTGACCGAGCTAAAATGTTTAACAATATTTCCGACAATATGTAGCAATTTTATTGCTCGTTCACAAGCCTCTTTAAATAAACCAGTTGGCTCTTTGTCTATTAAGTAACAAAACATTCTTCAAAAGGTACATTTTATAAATTATACGATCTTGCGATATTTACAGTACAAAATAAAGTTTAAAGTATTTGAATATGTATGAACAAACGAATGATAAAAACCTAAGAATAAATACAAAATTCTCTCTTAATTTATTTCATTTTGTGTACCTACATAAATGTATGAGAAACAACAAAAAATTTGCCTTCTTCATATAAGTGGTATTATTTTACTTGAACCCTTATTAAATATTAAAACTTCTTAACAATATTGAGAGGTAAATTAATTCAATAATTACGGTGGGGAAAAATCATTAATTAAAAAGAAGATTAAGTTTTGATGGTTTCACTTAAATAAATTTTAATCTTGAAAATTTTGATAATTGTTTACAATACTTTGGTATTATAATAATCTAAAATATTGGTAGGTATCAAATATAGCCCATGAAATTTTTAGGGTTCCGCACTCAGAGTTACGGAACTCATATAACCTCACATTTTCTGGTGCATTTGAATGCTACCACCTTACACTTGACTTTTTTTCTTAATTCCACTATGATAAAAAAATTAATACTTAGTTTAGTAAGGTTTAAGTATTAAGTCATATTATTTAGTTCCAATGTATGTATTTATCTTACATAAATAATACTTTGACTTTTACAACATACTCTGGAATCATGAACAAAATTGGTTAAATATATCGGATTCAGTAGTAAAGTACAGTTGATCCTATTTTTGTGCGGTGGATAGGGGCCGCATAAAAAATCGCACAAAAAAATATATTCAAAAATATCATAAATAGCTATAAAAAGTATAGTTTGATCCAGGTTGTACAAAAAAACTTTTTTTATGCGATTGGTCGGGACCGCATAACAAAAGTTTGATCGAAAAAACATCACTCAAAACGCTCAAAAATTTCTTTAGAAGTTGCTTCTATAAACAAGATAAAGCCTTAATTTACACGTAGGAACATTTTATTTCGTTTTTATAATATTATGAAAATTTTGAAAAATACATGTGTAAAAAAATTAAATGATTCAATAATTTATGTTCTTATGCAATGTATTGATTAAATGCTTAAAAGTCGTTAAAAAGTATTTTTATCAAAGAAAGTTATTATAGTAATTGTTTAAGTTTCTTACTGTCTCGTGATTTTGATTCACATAATGCATTTTAATGGCCATTTTTTACAAACCGCATAAAAAAAATCGCACAAAAAAAAAACCGCACAAAAAAGACCGCATAAAAAAGAGTTCAGCTGTATGTATATAATTAACAGTTTTTCAATGAAGAAATTTGCACTGACAATAACAGTGAAAAATGTATGTTGATATTAAGGTTCTGCCGTATGAAGTTTTTGAAAGTCTTACTGAAACTAAAATTATATGTATTTGGTCTAACAATAAAGGGCATTTAAAAGCTGGTATACGACACTGTCAGTTTTATCAGAAAATTTCACACGATAAGTAATATTATTATTTTCGAAAAACATTTGAAAATAATCGAATTAGGCTGATAAAAATTGCAAGGTACAAGTTAGGAATCATATGGTACAATTTAGAAGAATATAACTCCTTAGTTGTGCCGATGGAAGCTTTTTTTAAAAAATTCAATAAAATTAACTGACAGTGAATACTGTTTTTGGCTTTTAAAAGTTATTAATTAGAAAGAATACAAAATAAATATTCTTTTTATTTCATGAAACTTTTTTGATAACTTTCCGTTAATATGAAATATACTAACAGATATATTTTCAAAAGAGTAAAGATACATATTTAATAGGCAGGGCCGTATTAATTTATTTTGGAGTTCTGACATTTTCCTCTTACCGATCTCCAGGCTTACTAATTTTTCGATATTTTACTCCTAAATTGAGGACCAAAAAAAAAACGTACCTCTCGAGACCTTGTAACCTTGATATACAAGCCGGCTCTGTTAATACCAAAATAACATAAACAACGATAGATTATAATTAAGGCGATATCGAATATCTTAAATTTGCAGACGAGCTGTTCTTATAAAATGTATTTAGTTTTCAATGGATGAATTATAGAGAACTTTATAGAAGTTATAACAAAAAATCTTGTATAGATCCCATTAATTCTCATTTTATAAAAAATTATATTTTTTTCAGCACTCCGGCAATGGTGGTAGCGCAGGTGACGTACCAAAGAGCACAAATTAGCTATACAATGTTTGATACTGGAACATAAGAAAAAGAGACGAAAAATAACTGAAACATTAGACAAAATGTAACGGTAATCCCTACTTCATATCCAACATATCTGCTATCTCTCTTAATACCATATTCCTGTGTTTGACGTCTTTATCAGCCATTATAAACGATCACTGTTGTTAACTAGGATCGTGTTTACAAGGATTTATAGCGACTAATTTAAACTTATTATTCATCTCATATATCTACGCTCCGATGAAGGATGCCATATGGAGCCTTATTTAAAAATTTAATGCGTAGGTAATAAAAAGAAAGTTTTTAATTTAAATGTATAAAATATTAGCGATATATATGCGTAACGTTTGTTAATATTCACGGTACATATAGTTATTTAAATTAACATATGACACTGACCTAATAAAATATTATAAAAAATTATTTATTAGTGCTCATTTTTTAAGTAATGACAGGCGTGTATTTAATTACAGTACAGGTACAAATTAAGTTATAACTATATAATATAACTAAATAAATTGTTACCTCTATTTTAAACTTGTAATTTCAAACATTTTAAATTTAAATGCAAAAATTTAACTGCAAAAATTTTAAACTTGTAATTTCAAACATTTTAAATTTAAATGCAAAAATTTAATTGCAAAAATTTTAAACTTGTAATTTCATTATTTGACTTTGTAACTTCATTATTCTGACAATGGATTTAGAGGAAAGTCAATGGAACTAATTTGAATATGTGATTCATAAGGCGATTGGTGACTTTTACAGATGTTTTTTTCTAAAAATGATTTTTTCTTTCTTCTTTTACTTTTTATGTTCTCTATTGCAAGTTTGGCCTTCAGATGTTTTGTTGTTTCACATTTCCGTTTTCGTATATAATTTTTAGTGATGTACGTATTTCCTTTTTTACAACCAACGAGATGCTATATTTGACATTGTTTGATTTGATTGGTTTTGATCCAAACTAAAACGTTTTTAGTTTCTTTTGTCTATGAAAAAAATTTTAATTTTTTCATTTTTTATTTTTATTGATTTTTATATTCTTGTCTTGATAATGGTGTTTTGAGACACCAAAACCGGTCGACATGTTGAAGATTGGTTAAAAAATTCTGTTTGGTTTTTTGCTGGTCTTGATATTGAGGTTTATCGCCAAATAATGAAATTACAAGTTTATATAACATTTGAATATATGTACAGTGTCAGTTTTTGAGAGTTGGCATTCTTTTGGCCACAGCCAAATTATTAATCAAAAAATTGTAGAGTTGTAGATACCAATAGGGACAATCGATAACTATAGTTAAGAGTTTTAGAGTTCTTATGGTTTTTAAAATGGAAACGTATGTTTACAATTTTTTCAAAAATTAGTTTATGGTTCTAAACAATAAGCAATGCTCAAATATAATTTGTATATTACTGAATTCGTGCTTTATTACTGAATAAGCATTTCTTTGATGTCTTACTTGATTCTCTATAGGAAAAAATTTGGTTTCCAGTGTCTGGGTGACCTAAAATTATTCTCCAGACACGGAATTCAACTTCACATCTGTAATTGGGCCATCACACTTTATTTCTGTGTTAAATTTCAAATTTTCACGACGAATAGTTCCAAAAAGAATCGCTTGTGATAGAGGGACGGACACCTAACTGAATCCATCATCCACGGAACACTAAAATTGAACATATTAAATATTGTTAACGTATATTTCGATAATTACTAAAATCTATACAGAATTCAGTGATTTTATTTTGAAGTGTTCTTGATATCTCTTCTTTAATTGTCATTTAGTATTAATCTTTAGTAGAAAATATTAGAGGATTTTTAAGGCGTAACCGCCTTAAAACCTCGGTGTATTTTAAGGGGTAATTCCCTTAAGCTGCTTTTAGCAGCGTGTTAAAAAACAATATTCTTCAGAATCGGTGCAAACTTTAATATTTTTTGTGTTAAATACAAAAAAATAACATATCGTAAAATCATTCAATAATAATTAATCTCTAGAATGCTCTAATGCACATACCGCCTTAGTCATTTCATATCCATCTGAGATAACATATAAACAAAACCCACACTATCGTTTGGCAATGTTGGAATACGTAGAAAAGAATTCTATAAAATACCTTTTATATTTTTGTCAGTTTCTGTACCAGAAACTGTACGTACATATCTTTTATTTGTATGTATAGTGTGTAGTGTATTCTAAATTATAAAGTTGGCAACAGCGATACAATTCATTCGTTTTGTGAGTTGTGTCTGACATTTTAACATTGAAACACTGTGCACGGTGGAAGCGCCACGCTCTGTATATATTTAAATGGTGTAGGCGCTGTGTATAATTTTTTTTATTCTTTTGTAATTTATTTTTTTTTTAAACAACAGAAAGCTTTTTCACTTGCTTATACATATTTACTTTGATTATTGTATATAAGTACCAAGGTTAAATTGAAGGTTATAAAATATTATTTTCCATTTAAAATATTTATATAACTACGTTTTACTTTTAACACTTCAATGGATAGTAAAATGTTAGTTGTATAGACGGGAAAGAGATGAAATTCTTAATATTATTATTATTTCCTCATTATGTGGTTGTAGTTTTGATTATATACCTATAATGATGATATAGCTATGTCAGAAGTGACACAAGTATTTTAGCAAATTTCCGTTCTGGAAAGTCAGTTATTACAGCGGGTCTCATGGTACGACCCGGGACTATGACAAAATTTATTACAATAGTAAATTTTGTGAAAACAATGAAATTTCCAAGTCCTTTCGGTCAAAAAATTTTCTTAAATTCGAAGTTGTTCTAAGTAAATTGGTATTTGAGAAAAAATTATACATATTCATCAGAACGGTAACTCTATATAAATTTTATTGAATATCATTTTTGGCTTCTAACGTCCTTAAAACAAATTTTTATCCCAATCCACTCAAATCTCACCATGACACTTGCTGTAATAACTGAAGTATCCGAGAATTTCCATTGTATTTTGAACCGCAACAAACTTAAGTATTCTTTTCGCTTTTAAAGCGGCCCCTACACGCTCAATAATATTGCACAAAATCCGGGGTTGTACAATATTATGGATCGTCTGTAGGTTATATTGACGGGTTGTACAATATATTGTGCTGATCAAAAATAGTTTGAAATATATTGTGCAATGAATGAATATTGTAACGTCGCGTGTCTGTAGGCTTTGTAGATATTATTGCGCAATACTACTTTATTTGTTTGATTTGTTTGTTATTCTGTAATGTCACATTTGATGGCTATTATTTGAACCAGTATGAATTATTAATTTGCAGGAATAATTATTTATTGCTTTGCAACATCTTTATCACTTAATATTTAAAATTTAACAACAGTTTAATTAAGTACAATTCCTACATTCAGTTTATTGCACAAATTTCTTTAAGAAAATTATTGAACTGTCTGGAGGAGCGTCCAATAAATTGCACAGGTTGATTGAACAATATCATTGAGCGTGTAGGGGCCCCTTAACGGAATAGTTATGATAATAATATTTTGTGAAAACAGAAAACACTTTCGTCTGCATTTCTCCCAGCGTAATTTATAATGTAATATTAAAGTTGGCATTGTGCCCAAATTGTATCATTTTTATCAAATTGTTATAACTCGAAAAAATGTTTAGAAGTGCCGTCTGTCTAGAAATATCATGTGTGTCTATAAGGATTTTTTAACTTGAATAGGCTAAAGATTATACAGATATTATAGCTTTTAGATATCTTTTATTTCAAACCATTTGTAACGACCACCTAAACCAGCGGTTCCCAAACTCTTTTGGCCCACGGACCCCTTTTCATAGTCAAAACTTGCTCACGGACCCTGGGTGAAAAACTACATAATTTAGAAAAAACACAAATTTAATTTTGATGTTTTGAATGGTAAATGGTGATGTAAAAATAAAATATAAATAAAATATTTTGTTGAAGAAGTAGATATTTATTGAAAAAATGACTTGGATAAACCTGATGGGATATTATCAGTGTATTTATGTCCGGCTCAATGTTTGTGAGTAGCAACTGCAAATCGCCGCGACTACTAATTTCTGGTCGGTTTCTTTTTTTGTGATGAGGCTTATAACAACACTGAACCCACATTTTAGCAAATAGGAAGACGGGAACGCAATCAACAGCTTCTGTACAATAACCCATAATGCTCATTCAATGGACTGGGACTTCTTAACTTATGATATGATATTTCGTTCGAATTATCGTGCTCACTTAGTATTTACAAAGTACTAAGATACCAAAAGAATGTATCTAAATACAAGATACAAAATGAATTTTTAAAAAAGTATTTCAAATATAAGATGAAAATACGTATTTTGTATCTTGTCTCTGTACTCTGTATTTCAAATACTTGTATCTTAATAAGTCTCATCTCTGATCATTAATAATACAATAATAGGTATATTCTTTAGTGAATGTTAAGGTATTACTGTATTGTACTTACAAGTAAAGGTCCCGAGGCCGGACCTATCGATTTTGATGAAACTTAAATATGTTGTAGAACACTAAAAACTAAGGGACACGTATTTTTTTTTATCTGCGGAAAAACGGTTTGAAGGGGTGAAATCGCCCTCCAAAAATTGGGGTAAAAATTTAATTTTTCAAATATCTCGAAAACAGTAAGAGATAGAGCAAAAGTTTAAATTGGCGATATTACTCTTTTTTAAAGAGCTATCTATTGATATGCAATTTGTTCAAATTACATCAGCAGGGGTGGTTGGGGGTTAAAATTTGGGGGTTAATTTTACAAAAAGGGGGTGAAAAATAAACAATATAAAAATTTTGTTTACAGATTTGAAATCTACGTCAAAAAATCTAATTGACCTGTTTTTGCTCAATATCCTAATGTTAAGTCTAGGGGTAGTTAACTAGAGGGTGACTATGTCGAATAATCGTACTATTTGGGTATTTCAAGAAGTTCTTCTTCATGGAAAATAGCTTAGGACAATTAAAATAACGTAGAAATGAAATTCTCGAATTCAAAATTGAATTTGAGTAACATTGGAGAGGGGGTGAGTCACCCTCTTAAATTACATACTAGTTTATATACACTAATTTTTTTAATTTAACACACTGATAGTGGGTAAAATAATGTCACAATAAGTGGTTCTGAAGTTGGACTATCATATGTAAGGTCTTTATTAGGTTTGTTTTTTAATGGATATTATAGTTTTCCCTATCGAAAATTATCGATACCGAAAATTACATAACCTAACCTAAAATAACGAAACCTAATAAAAACCTTACATACGATAGTCTAACTTCAGAACCATCTATTGTGACATTATTACCCCCTGTCAGTGTGTTAATTGCAAAAATTAGTGTATGTAAACTAGTATGTAATTCAAGACGGTGACTCACCCCCTCTCCAATGTTGCTTAAAATCAATTTTGAATTCGAGAATTTCATTTTAGTCCAACTTCAGAACCACTTATTGTGACATTATTTTACCCACTATCAGTGTGTTAATAGCAAAAATTAGTTTATATAAACTAGTATGTAATTTAAGAGGGTGACTCACCCCCTCTCCAATGTTGCTCAAACTCAATTTTGAATTCCAGAATTTCATTTCTACGTTATTCTAATTGTCTTAAGCTATTTTCCACGAAGAAGAACTTCTTGAAATACCCAAATTGTACGACTATTCGACATAGTCACCCTCTAGTTAACTACCCCTAGACTTAATATTAGGACATTGAGCAAAAATAGGTCAATTAGATTTTTTGACGTAGATTTCAAATCTGTAAACAAAATTTTTATATTGTTTATTTTTCACCCCCTTTTTGCAAAATTAACCCCCAAATTTTAACCCCCAACCACCCCTGTTGATGTAATATGAACAAATTGCATATCAATAGATAGCTCTTTAAAAAAGAGCAATATCGCCAATTTAAACTTTTGCTCTATCTCTTACTGTTTTCGAGATATTTGAAAAATTAAATTTTTACCCCAATTTTTGAAGGGCGATTTCACCCCTTCAAACCGTTTTTCCGCAGATAAAAAAAAATACGTGTCCCTTAGTTTTTAGTGTTCTACAATATATTTAAGTTTCATCGAAATCGATAGGTCCGGCCTCGGGACCTTTACTTGTTAGTGAATGTTAAGGGATAACTGCAATCAACTTAAACAAGAGTGTAACTTTTCTTAAATAAATTTAAAAAAAAAAAGAGATAAATGCACCTATCTATTTTATACTTAGGACGTAAAAGTCGCTAATAATTTGTTCATTGTTATTTAACTTCCATATTAATAAAAATTTGTCACCATCTTTTTATTTTATATTAAACCTTGCGCGGACCCCCTGATGTTGTTCATAGACCCTCAAATAAATTTGAAATTTCCACGGACCCCCTGAATAATCCCGGGGATCCCTGGGGGTCCGTAGGGACCACTTTGGGAACCACTGATCTAAACGATATTGATAATTATATGGTTTCTTTTTGCAATTCCGATATCAAAGTAGGTACCTACATACTTTAGTATGTCTCATAAGTTACTTTTATCTCCTAAGGGACAAAAATACTTTTGCTTCCGCTCTTAAAGCCAATCGGTAAGTGGAATTTACAGCACAGCACCAACCAGTAAGCGAAATCCAACTTAAATAATATTAGCGGATAACAAATTTCTTACATGTTTAAAATAATAAACAAATATAGCTAAAAAAACAAACAATTATGTTGCTGAATTTAATTTGTCTACTCAACTGAAGTTAATGTAATATAATCATCTTACAATTAGTGAATTAGAACTAAAACAATTTTTGGTTTGTTAATCAACATTGAACATGTTTAATAAAACTTTGCAATTGATTCTACGTCTAAGTTTTACAACTTTTAACAAAGTGGTGTGCAAAGGTAGAATATTAATTTTCCTTGGTACAGAAATTTTACGTTAAAATTAAACGAAATTAAAATAATTTGCCAGAACAATAATTTTTTTTATAACCTTTTTAGAAGACATACATGCGCATGTATTGTATGAATGGTAGATTCTTTTATTTTCATTTTATTATTAAATTTTAAAAATCATGTAACTAACATGTTTCTTTGATTATAAAGTATTATGTTACATTCTGTTGTAAGCTGTTCGTTTTTCAAGTACTTCACATGATAAAAACAATTTAAAAGCATACCTCGGTCGAATGTTTCGTAAAAAATATTGCGCAACAAATTATTAGTTTTCTAAAAAAATTTAAAGTTTATTACTAATTTTTGTTTGAACTATTATAGAAAATGAATGGAGTCGTATCTAACTTAAGCAAAAAAACCTTTTTAACTTCATTATAGGTTGAGGTCAATTGTACTTATATATTACGTTATGCGCTAACAGGAAGAAAAATATAGGGTAGGGGGGGGGGAAACGGGTTACTTAAGAAACTGTTATGATTTTAAGGACTGAAATTTGCTCAATCTTATTATTTTCAGTCGTAATTAAAGTAAAATAATCAAATTTCGAGCTGCCGTAAGAAATTTTTTTTTTTTGCCGGCAAAATGGGGTACCCCTTAATAATGTAAGATTATAAATATATTCATAAGAAAACGAAGCTACTAAATAATAATATTTTTTTAGGAGTAATTTACGTAAAACGAATCACCATTTATATTAGTACTGGATGCAGAGGCGAAAAATAATTATTTTTTTAATAATTCTGAATTGTTCTTCATTATCGAATAAAATGTTTTTATCAAATGAAAAACTATTTGGTATCCAATATTATCAAATTTGAAAATATAAAAATTTTTACCTAATTTTTGGGGTACTTCATTTTGCCCCCCCCCCTAAGTTTGACCACATGTGACCAAAATATTGTGATGTCACAATTGTCTTAAAAAAAATTTACATCGAGGAATATTTCGCATTATAATTACATATAATCATAAAACTAATACAGTAGAACTCCAATTATCCGAACTCCGACTATCCGAATCGCCGATTATCCGAATCACAAAAAATTGTCGCGAAGCCAGTGTTTGCGCGTCAAGTCTTGACTTGACTTGTCTTAACTTGCCGTTGTGCCTACACTGACTTCCCTCCGCGTGTGTAGGCACAACGGCAAGTTAAGACAAGTTCCGGCGCATTGCAGTCACGGCGCACCTGTCATTGTTTGTTTTGATTAGCCAGTGTGTTATTGACCTTGCTCGAGGACGCTACTCTTTCGCTACGGCTTACTTTTGTTTGTGCGTGTACAATACTGTATTGTTTTTATACCATGGCTTCGAAAAGAAAACGTGTTGTGCTATCGTTAGCGGACAAACTGAAAATTATAGAGCAACTCGATAAAGGTGTAACGGGTAAGAAGTTGTCTGAGATTTATGGTGTTGGACAAGCAACAATTTCTGACATTAAAAACAGTAAGTCAACACTTTTAAACTTTGTTTCGGTGCTTGAAAATGAAGATGGAAGTTCCTCCAGGAAAACAATGAAGACAGCAACCAACAAAAATTTGGAAGATGCCGTGTTTAAATGGTTTTTGCAGCAACGGTCTATGGGAAATCCGATTTCAGGTCCAATCCTTTGTGAAAAAGCCAAAATCTTAGCAGAAAAGCTTGGTTATTCATCTTTTAAGGCTAGTAACGGCTGGCTAAGGAATTTTAAATTCAGGCATGGTGTACGCGAATTAGATTTGGCTGGTGAGAAGCTTTCAGCAGACTCTGCAGCTGCTGAAAATTTTATTGAAAAATTTAAAACTGCATCAGAATCCTATGATCCGGAGTTTGTTTATAATGCCGATGAAACTGGCCTTGTTTGGAAAGCATTACCAAAAACCACTTTGGCTTCTAAAAGAGAATCTAGTGCCCCTGGACATAAGGTCTGTAAAGAACGTGTTACAGTGCTTAACTGTGCCAACTCCACTGGAAATCATAAACTGCCACTTCTTTTGATAGGAAAATCAAGAAATCCAAGAGCATTTAAAAACGTAAAAAAACTTCCACTCTTCTACAAAAGTCAACCCAAGGCCTGGATGACTGCAGCTTTGTTTACCGAATGGTATGATGAAGTGTTTATTCCTGAAGTGAAAAAGCACCAAAAATCGGTGGGAAAAGAAGGCAGTAAGGTGCTTTTAATTGTTGATAACGCACCCACTCATCCTACAGCAGAACTGTTGGAAAGAGAGAATGGGCAGTTTAAAACGACGTTTTTGCCTCCCAATGTTACAAGTTTGCTGCAACCCATGGACCAGTCTGTTATTGAAACAATGAAGCGCCATTACAGAAGGCAACTGCTGAGAAAACTGCTGATCGAAGGTGCTGAAGATGAAGAATTGGTTTTGGCAAATCATAGCAAAATAAATTTAAAGGACTGCTGTTACATGGTAGCGGAAGCTTGGAGTTTGGTTACGGCAGTGACGCTAAGACGTGCGTGGAATAAACTGAAAGGCCTACCGTCTGAGAAGAACAAAAAAAAAGAATCTGAAGAAAATGAGAAACAAGAATATGGAGAGGATGATGATGATAAAGATGCGTTGTCACGTGTGAGAGAAGATGTTGAAGTGGAAGTGGAAGAAGAACTTTCTGCTGATGTTGAAGTAGACGCTGGACCATCAGCTAGTGAAGCATTTGCCGGCCTCGAGACTGCTTTGAAGTGGATGGAGCGTCAGCCCGAGTGTGACCACTTGCAACTGCTCACCGTCAAGCGAATGCGTGACCTGGCTGCCCGAAAACGGTTGAAGACCGCAAAACAGCTTACATTGACGGAGATGTTTAAAAAATAATGATTTTTATTTCATTTAATTCAAATTCAAATTCATTTAATTCAATAAAAAAATAGTGCAATATCAAAACGTAGCTTTTATTCTCTCCAATGGCAATTTTTAAAAAAAAATCCGATTATCCGAATATTTGATTATCCGAATGGGTCCCGGTCCCCATTAATTCGGATAATTGGAGTTCTACTGTACATATATAATTATATATTACTATAATTAATATTAATGTACATTACAATATTAATAAAATATGAACTTAAACTATAATGTAGTAGAATTTAATTAAAAAATGCTTTTTCCTCATTTATATATTTCATCGAATGACATGTCATTATGCACGGGAGGACTACAGTATAAAATGTGACGAAATATGAGGCAAGGGAGGGAGTCTTACCATGATGAAAACCGTGTGATTTAAAATGAGTTGTTCCTTTTTACTGTTTTTTTTTTTTTTTTGAAACAATCTTCTGATTTGTAGTAAACCATAAAATATAATTTAAGGCGAGTTTTTGGATAAAATCGCTTCGGACAGGAATAGTTACTTATACACGGAGAGAAAGTTCCTATAAAAATTACTGTGCTCATACTACAATCGACGTGTAACAGGCGAACATATCCAATTTTTGTACGGTAAAATTATAAAAATTACAATAATATAACTATAATTTTTATAATTTTACCGTACAAAAATTGGATATGTTCGCCTGTTACACGTCGATTGTAGTATGAGAACAGTAATTTTTATAGGAACTTTCTCTCCGTGTATAAGTAACTATTCCTGTCCGAAGCGATTGTCCATCAAATTTCTATACCAAAAGTAGCGAAGTCACAACAGTTCTATACCAAAAGTAGTCAAGTTACAGTCGTTTTGTACTAAAAGTAGAAAAGTAGTAAGGTCACAGCAGTTCTATGCCAAAAGTAGTAAGGTTACAGAACTTCTGTACCAAAGTAGTAAGGTTGCAGCGGTTCTATACCTAAAGTAGTAAAGTTAGGTTCTATACTAACCGACTAAGATCACAGCAGTTATATACAAAATACTAAGGCCACAGCAGTCTGAGACCAAATGTAGTAAGTGATTAGAATAATGATGAAAATAATGGTCTTTGTGTAAAAGAAAACTGGAATTTATCTGGCAACATTTTAAAATGTTTGATTGAAAACTTCAAAGACGTAGACTTTCTACTTTAATTTTCTATTTCTGGTTGAAGGATGTTGGTGTACATTGCAAAACAAACTTTTAGTTTAGTAATATTTATACACAATATATTGTAATATATCAAAGCATTTCGGCAATTTGTCGAAAACTAATGATATAGTTAGTTCACTATAGTTTTAGAGTTTACTACTTTGTTTGTTGTGCAATTGAATTTATTCAATAGATATTATTCCACTTTATATGAGGCGTACGTATTAAACTTTACCATACATATTTATAATGGTTTATTTACAAACTTACACATTACAACTTCACACTGTACTGATGCCATGTAAGTATACATTCTGTGTATATATGGCAGAGGCCGGATATACATATGTGTAGATTTACTGTAAGTAAAATTGATAATAAATGTAACCGTACGAATATGAAATAAGTATAACGTCGTGTTTGCGGCTTCTAACTTTTTAAAATGTTTGATATTTTATCTATGAATAAATGCATATATATATATATATATATATATATATATATATATATATATATATATATATATATATATACATATATGGTACATATATTTTAGTTTGTATCTTGTTTGCGTAAAAACCGAAAAAGTTTCCAAATAGTAGCCAAAATTTTTTCATTAGTCAGCACTAGATTTACACTAGGGGCACCAGGAGCTAGTATCCAGGGAGGCAAATTTTCAGGGATGGTAAAATTTGGAATGTGAGAACGTAGAGGGAATAGAAAACTCTTTTTTTGGCTCGCCACTTATTTTTTTTAGGAACGGGGTGGCATTTTTTAAGCGCCGATTGCTCCCCCCCCCACTGTAATCGCGTTTGGTTTCGGATAAGTTTTGTATATAATTATAAACAACTACCATTAGAAATCGGAATTTAAGGGTCGTTCTACACTATAATGTCGTTCTCGATTCGATAAAATATTCTTACAGAAGAAACAATGTATGTGGTCATATAGGCAATCACTATTATCGAAGTACGGTGCCAGTCGCTATCTAATACCAATACATCTCGGAGAGTATTTTATTGGAACAACAGTGTGAAATAAGTGAATTTTTAATTGAGAGCGTATCGAAAGCAGCATTTATTTTAATCGATTTTCGTTGATTCGTGTTTGGCATTTAATTTTTTAGCGAACTTAATTTTCTTAACGAGCCCGGGACTATGGTAGAAATTTGTTTTGAAGTCCCTAGAAATTGAAAATAACATTCATTTTTTTGCCAAAATTTTCCCAAGTTTAGAAATTTTTGCGACATTTTTTTACACTATTAGAAAGGGGAGAAAAAATCACATCAAAAATGTTTTTAAACAATTATTCCGGATAAACTGGTTACCGAGAAAAACTAATTTTTGTAAACGGAAATTCACTATGTTATGCAGGATGCTGTGACAGGGATATTTTATTTTAAAAGAAAAGTAACTATAAACGCATTCAAAACATTAACCGAAGTTATAATATAACCTTAACGGAACTCGAGGCTGAATTACAAAGGATTAATAATTAATATACGAGAATCACAGCCGTTTATTTTATGTTCAAAGGCGCAGTTATCCCTATTAAGGTATACATATGTACATATTATATCATACATATTACATTTGTACACTTATTTCTTATTTTCTTTTTTTTTGTTACATAAAATCATTTTATTTACTGTTTTAAAAATTCTCTTTTTTGTCGTTATAATTACGCGACAGAGTGTAATTGTATCGTTTGAACTAAATGCCATACGTATACCTATATTTTTTATAAAAATTGAATATTTTAAATTATGTCTAAATTAATAATTCAAAGGGCGTTTTTGGCTTTTGTCGCTATGGTACATACAGGTATGTTTTGTTTTGAAATCGGTAACAAAGAGATTTTTAATTTTATCCCCCGTATTTGTTGATGATTGTGTAGATGTTGATTAAAAATAATCTGCAATGCGGGAAGCTACTTCTACGGTAAATTATTTTCATTACAAAATTTGTTTGTAAACAACCGCGTTCTAATTGTTTTTAGCTATACGTTAATTGATTTACATATTTACCTTGTACCAATTTTCGCCAACTATTCGGCGGACATCAATTCGGCATTATTCAAAGTAAACAAAAAAATTAGCAGTAGAACACCATCACTAGATTCGAATTTTCCCCTCATCTACGAAGTTTTTAAGATACCTAAATGAAATTGAAATTTGTTTTTTCTACTCCTACTATTAAAAGTAACATTTTGTGCACGGCTAACTATATGTACAAATTAACAGTTGCCCACACTGTACGGAAATACAGTGGGAAATTATTTACCACGCCTTAATATAATAAAAAAATAGGCTGTTCCGTTAGTTTAATATATAAAGCACCCTGTAAACGATCAAATTTGTTTGACAAATTTGTTTGTCAAACTTCACGTTTTCATCAAACAATAGCTTGAACGATCAAATCAAAGCTCAAACAAATTTGACAAACTTGCCCGTAGTTTGTCACACTAGTGGTCCCCATAAAATAATTTTATTAGGTGAAACTGGGCCAAACATAGAATAAATAACGAAAATTAGGAAAAAAAGTTGCTCGTACAGAGATTCGCAAAAATTTTGTTAAATTTGCTATTCATTTCGGGGCAATTTAAAGCTAAAGGCTTAAGTGCCCTGTAAATGATCAAATTTGTTTGAGAAATTTGTTTGTCAAACTTCACGTTTTCATCAAACAAGAGCTTAAACGATCAAACCAAAGCTCAAACAAATTTGACAAACTTGCCCGTAGTTTGTCATACTAGTGGTCCCCATAAAATAATTTTATTAGATAAAACTTGGCCAAATATAGAATTAATAATGAAAATTACGGAAAAAAGTTTGCTCGTACAAAGATTTGCAAAAATTTTGTCAGATTTGGTATTCATTTCGGGACAATTTAATAGAGCTTGTTTGACAAACACAACAAACACTGCCGCTCACCTTCAAACTTGTTGGTCAAACACGTCAAACAAGTTGATCAATCAAGATTTTCATCAAACACATCAAACACGTAGATTGTTTGACAAACGCGTCAAACAAAGCTGCATACTATCAAATAATTTGACAAACACGTAAAATTTGACAAACAATTTGGTCGTTTACAGGGTACTTAATATATAGAAATAATACTAAAATATACATATATGTATGTTGATTATTTATTACTGTTTCCATAGTTTCAAAGTATGCTTTGGCAAAAATTTGAACATCTTAGCACTGACATTATAAATTTAAAAATTTTTTACTACTTATTTAAATTTTATTTTAATTATTTATGTTAAATTTTACGAAAAACATACGTGGGAAAAGCTTATTTCTCACTTATTGACTCACTCAATTATTTAAATAATAAAAAAAAATTTGTGAGTAGCAAAAATCACGCCCTGGATGCTAACTCGTTGTCAGTCAAGCATATTTAAAATTTCAGGCGACTAGGTCACTTATTATGAGGAGGGGGGGGGGGGAAGTAGGCTTGCCAAATCCCCCCAAAAGTACAAAACTATATGAAAAATTTTCAGCAAATAGATAAAATTAACTCGACCAAATAGGTGGCCGAATAGAGTACACTCTAGCAAGATGCTTTACTAGAAAATAATAATTTAATATATAAATACTAGAAAATATCAATTTGAAAAGTACAGTAACCTTAGTATTTAAAACTAAATCACCATCGAGAGAATATGTTTTAGAAATTATTTTCTAGTTCAACTAGTTTGATTGAATTATATAATATATCGAACAAACTAATATACGTAATAGACGTAAATTAATATTGGCAGCTCTAAATTGCATACTCGTATAAGGCTTACTTCTACAAACATAATATGTATAATTACATATCGTCCGATTAATATGTTTAGACAATTACGTAATAAATAAACTCAACCCTTCAGAGTGACATCATATGAATTTTACACCAATAATTGAATACAAAATTATTAACACTCCTTAAAAAATTTCTTCTCTATTCAATATTACGAGTTAGAAAAAGATAATATAACAATTTAATCCAACCTAATTAAACCAAAACAATAGAAGTATGAATGATAATTATACGAATTATTTACTAAGAGGCGACTTACGTTGTTACCTATTTTTAATTACACTCCAGAAGAAGACGTAATTATAATGAGTTGTCCGCCAAAAGTTGCTCTTAATAAATGACATGCGCATCTAGGTATTGGTATAAATAATGTATCTTAAAAGTACACTGTTAAAATATTTTCAATTTCTATTTTGTACTGCTGTATTTATTTACAATTTTGATATAATCAACTTTATTTATTATCTTTATTTTAAATAAGATTTTGTAAGTCAAAGTGTCAATTTTGAGGATGAATCGTTAGTTATTTTAACGGAAGTAATTCCCTAAAAATGCCTAGAATTGTGTTGCAGGCCCAACAAGAGGGGGTAGTAGGGGTTGCAGCATCGGAAAAGGACTTTTGCTTTATGAGCGGATTCATAGCTATCGGTCGGGAGCCCGGGAGAATATAAAAGGAGCTTTTTTTACTCGTCCACGGCCTTGATTGTGAGCGTGACTTTGTGGAAATTCAGCTCATAATAGCAAATAAATTACTTCGCAAAAATTTTACTTTATTAATATAAATTATTAGTGTACTTTCGTCTCATGTAATCATTTTCTTCCATAGTGCTGGGAAACACTGCATGAGTTAAAAAGGCGCTTACCTAGTGTGGACTCAAATGCACTCAGTAGAATTTCATAAAATAATTTTTGTTTTATTCAAAAATCTTTCCTTCACACTTCACACAGGCTTAGGACTGCCAGTTCAATTAAATACTATCAAAATCAAATTTTATTAGTACTTAATATTACTGGCGTGTTTAAAAGATTTCAAGACGGACAGACAGACAAAATTAAATTAATACTAACTAGCTGCGACCCGCGGTGTCACACACATAAAATTATCTGAATTATAGGTATTTATAGGTCAATTCAATCATATATTCCAAAATTCTGTGCAAAATCAATTATTTATAGCACTTGACCCTGCTCGCCCAATGACTCTAAAATAACTATCTTGATATTTTATTAGCATGGGTAATTTCCGCACCGTAAGAACTTAGTATGGGTACCTATACCAGCAGTTTTAGAATTGTTTCTATTTTAGGCCCTTCAAGGCACCAAGGCCCCGGAAAATCATTTTAACGTCACTTTCATCTTTCGCAGATCTTGGCACAACACAAAATTTTATACAGTAATGGATCTATACTGTGGTGAATTTAGTTCAGTAAATAAAAATACTTAATTATATAATTTAAAAATTTAATTGAGCAATTAGAATAAAATTTCAACATATTTAAGGAACAAAGTTACAATTTTCTACTGGAAAGTATTTTGAAATAGCTATTACTTACTCAATTAAGTTATGATGTTAATAAGTGTGCTATGACTAACTTTAGTATTATAATAATTATATTATTCAGTTTTTTTTTGTCCACAGTCTTTCTGATGTTATAAAATGATGTTTAGAAAAATGTTATACTTTTATTTTAATATCTAATATTATGTGAAATTTCTAAAAAGTATCCAGATAATTTACAATGATGGCACATACCATGTCGGTGCATATCATAAATGGTCCTTATAATATCATTTTTTACAACTGAATCGCAGTCGGTAGTTTTGGGACACATTCTTTTTTTGCGTTCCTTAGGCTCAGCTGGTTTTTTTGCCACTTGAACTGCTCTTGTACTTGAAGATATACTTAAATTTAATGCTGAAGCTACTCTCTAAAACCGCGCAATATTGTATTTAATTAAAATGTTAAAATTAATCATGAGTGTTACTTAACAAATTAATATATTTGCAAAAATTTTATATTTACCTCTTGTGCGACAGTTAAAGGAATCAAAGGACCACGATTTTGGAATTCTAAAATAAAATAGTTTATCAATTTTAAAATCACGGAATTCATTTCCTCATAAATGACTTTAGATTTCGGCATTTTCGAAAACGAGATAATATTCGCTAGATAGCAATCACTAGATAACAAAACTCTTCAACAAAAATTTGAACAGTGTACTTGATATACTCTTCTTGTTAGCGTAAACAATCACACCACTGGAAGATTTCAAATGTTTCGAAGCATAGTACAGTAAGGCTCACACAAATAGTTCAAAATTGTAACTATTTAATTGCAAATAAATTAACCAAATGTTTCAATCGTAGTTAAATTTTTTTTATCAATAACAGCTTATATTTGTTTTCTGACCCACAGCCCGCTATTTCCAGGGAGATAAATAATTTTGACTACATAAAGGTTAATTATTAAACATGATAGGGACATTTAAAGCACCTAATTTTCGTCAGGTTACTATATTTATTTGTAAGTTTAAAAAAAATTTAATAAAATTTAATAAAATATAACATAATGGAATTTTGAGATAATCTTTTTATAATACTAAAACTTGACTTCGCTTGGTATAAAATTGTTTGGAAATTTATATCTTTATTTTATGTTTTTGAAAATATCTTTTCGTATTAGAGGTATACATTTCCAATACAAATGTAACTCCCCATGCAGGTGATTTTAGTGGATCGTATCATCATTCTAGAATTTGAATTAACCCATTTCTTTAAACTTTAAATAATTTATTTAGCTATCTTCTACTAAAAGTATTCATTCAAAAAATTGACCATCAAAAAACATTATTAAAGTTAAAAAAGACAAAATATTAATTGGCGAACCGGATTAAAAACAGCAGGTGGGTCAGATCTGGCCCGCGGACCGTAGTTTTCTGACATCTGACGGGTTAGCAAAATAATGTGCTATTAGAGCTTCTACTAACAAAAATGAATAGCAATTAATAAAAAGTCTGAAATTTAATCTCGTAAATAACAGTTAATCTGACCGTAATTCTTTAAGGACATAAAGTTTAATTACTATATAATTATAATAGTATTATAGTAACCCATATATTAAAACACAGATATTAAAAGCCCACAAACTTAAATATGGCATGTTCATATTATTCTAGTGGTTTTGACAAAGAGACTAATTATTTATAAATTTTATAATACGCGAAAGGTTAAACTTATGATTAAACAGATGCGTATGATATAATAAGACCAATAAAACCCGCAAAATATTAAATTTATATCCAAAAAACCTTTAAAAAACAATCAATAAATATATTTTATTTACCAAGTACATAATATATTTATTACTTATAGTGAAAACAACGACAACTGAAAATAACTCATTCACATTAATTTATGTATCAGACAAGCTCGTAATATAACTATCTCTCACAAGATCTACTATCTAATATATTGAAATAGGATAGTAGAAATTATAATAACTTTTATATATGTTACAAAATTTTATTTTTGAAATGAGTCATTTTCAGTTCTTATAAATAAGATTATATTTAAAATGCAGTGCATTACTAATCTATATACACAATACACATATCATAAAATTGTAACGAGACCGTATCTGTACATGGAATGTTTTTGGAAAATTGTAGGTACTGATACTGTAGATAGTTGGCGATTTAGATACCAATATATTATATATATTATACTAAATATATCATATATATTTCTCACTGATTTTATAACAACGCTTCACGCAAACGACGTCCCGAGTACAGCTAGTAATAATTGTTCAATACCTTGTTTTGATGTAATGTTATTATTTTAAAATTATTTATTTTTTGAGCTTATTATACTTTTTCATTTGAGCTGGTAGTGTACTGCTAAATATATTTTACATTTTTATTTTATTATTTTATTCAAATGTTTTAATGAACTTCCAAATGAAAAATTCAGCTACTACTGCCACTGTCATGGGAAAACTTGAGCTTGGGACTATAATAGAAATTTATTTTGAGGTCACCAGAAAATGATGCCGATTCGCCAAAATTTGTATATATATATATATATATATATATATATATATATATATATATATATATATATACCTATATATATATATATATATATATATATATATATATATATATATATATATATATATATATATATATATATATTTATATATAGGTGTTTCATTAATAATTGGAATTATTTAAATTGAGGATTCCTGGGCTCAGAATATGAAGATTCAACCCCAATCACTTAGATAAAATTGCTCTTTACTAAGCTACGAGTGTTTTATTTAAAAACTTAGTAACTATTTTTTCCCAGTACTTGACGTATCTTTATCATACTTGGCAGGATGTGTAGGTACCGTAAACCATACTAAACTATGTTAAATAAGATTTTCTAACTACTGTCACAAATAAGGTTAACACCTCCTATATTCTACGCCACTGGCGGAATTGTCATTTCAGCACAATTATTCGATTCATTAATACTTTCTGTATAAACAACATATCAACATTTTATTAATGTTTAAATACAATTTGTATAGAACATCGACTGGCAATTGAGCTTTTTCATAAATACAAAATAAGAATACCTATACAGTATCAAGTAAGGCCGGGCATACACGTTACGGTATACCTGCGCAGATAAACCTGTGCAGGTAAACTGTACAGGCAACGAGCTCACACACGTTACAGTATACCGGAGAGGTATACCTGTACAGGTAAACTGCACAGATTTTACTCATGATTACTCATGACGCTTACTATGAAAGCGTATAAACAATTGAAATCAAATCTGTGTAGGTGTTGTTTGACTCACATACACGCTGCGGTATACATACCTGCGCAGGTAGAAAATACTGATTTTCAATTACCGCTGCAGTTTACCTGTACAGGTATACCTCTCCGGTATACCGTAACGTGTATGCCGGGCCTAACCATTTTAGCTTAATGATTTAACAATTATGTACTTCTTGTGTTATCAAGAAGTGTTAAATAACATTTGACAATATATCTCTAGTGAAAAAGATAACAACATCAATAACAAATATTCAGTAATTTAAAGGAAGACGTTGTAACAAAATAAATTCTTATTTATAATTTTTTAAGTTTCTCGCTCTATGGGTTATTCTCCCAGGGCAAAATGTAGAAAAAAATATTATTCATTTGTTTTTTGGATTCAATGTTTAATAGTTTTAGATGATTGTTATTTTGAGTAATATCTTTCAATGTGTATTTGGCTATGTAGTGAATTCGGTATGATTGGACAGGGAAACTCTGTCAAGAAGTGATACAAATTGTCTGCTTTATCTGTGTTACAAATATATGCTTGCATAATATCTTAATATTTATCATTTTACTGAAACTTGACGGCTATTGGGTCAGTGACGGCTACTGGTGCTCTTACCTTATATATATATATATATATATATATATATATATATATATATATATATATATATATATATATATATATATATATATATATATATATATATGTATATGTATATAAGGTTTGCGAATCGGTATTATTTTCGGTTTCTGGTGAAAAATTTCAAGCATAGTCCTGAGGTCAAGTTTCATAACAGCTGTTGTAACAGCTAAATTTTCCTTTCGGAAATTCGTTAAAATAGTTGAATTGCCTTAAATAAACTAATTCTAGAACTACTTAGAAGTACACTACTAGGTCAAGTGAAAAAGTACGCTAAACTCAAAAAGTAAGCATTTTTAAAATAAAATGTGAGTGAGTTGTTGTTGATAAAAAAAAATTTAGATAAGATTGGAAAGTTTGGTTGATTTGTTTGTGATTAAATAACTATAATTCATAACTATTTGATCCACTTGCACAGTAAAATTTAATTAATAGTTTACCATTACGTTGAGCGTGACTGTCCAATATTCAAAATAATTGAAAATCTTATTAAGAGCAACTTTTGGCAGACAACTCATTATAATTACGTCTTCTTCTAGAGTGTTATTAAAAATAGGTAACGACGTAAGTCGCATCTTTATATTGTAAGTTATTTATATTGTTATCATTCATATTTCAATTGTTTTTTTTTTTTTAAATTAGGTTGGATTAAATTATTATATTATCTTTTTCTAATTCGTAATGTTGAATCGAGACGGAATTTTTGAAGGAGTATTAAAAATTTTGTATTCAATTATTGGCTTAAAATCCATATGACGTGACTCTGAAGGGTTGTGCTAATTTATTACGTCATTGTCTAAATATAAAAATTGAACTGTACATATATGCAATTTTATAACAAAATTTAATTACCAACTAACAAATTAAATACTTGGAAATGTAGTATAAATTATCAAATATAGCAATTAAAGTTGCTTCACTGCTTCACTGGTTCATTCGTTTTCATTTTTTTTTTAATGTTGGTAAAATGGAAATTAGTTTTTCCGAGCTATGTACATATATGTATGTATATATGTATACACTGCTGTTTGTTACACATGATTAATTAATGTAAGTCATTTATTATCAGTGATAATAGGTTGAAAATGTTATATAATCATCTCGCTGTTTTTATATTGTATGACCCATTTTCCACTTTTGATACGGTGTGTTTCGTTGAATGTAACACACATGCACGTGCTTTATATGTATTTTTCGTACATTTTAACAATAAATAATTATAACAGAAAATGTTTGAAAATGAACAACTGACTGTTCGAAACAATATTATCACAATTTCAAAAATAAAAGTGGTATTTAGCGAAGTCAAATATTTCTTTATTATTTATTACAAAAATAATCTTTTAAAGAATGATATGTACTGTTGCCAATTTTTTAAGTAAAAACTTCAAACGCAAGGGAAACGTTGCGTCAGAGTAATGAAACCTGTAATTTAAATGTGTAATAAATTCTGTAATGGTCGAAAGCGAAAACTTTGATAATGCTTTGATTTTAATGAAATTTTTAATAGTGGTGTATAGTAGTGTTGGTGGAAACGATTCTTGTGGGGTCGGCCCAACCGGAATTGTTAACAATAGTTAAAGTACAAAACCTCATAACTGTATTTTTTTTTCAACTTTATAATATACAAAAACGACTTTCCAATTTTTTTAATGATGCGGACTCTTCTTTACATATTTGATACGTGTATGAAAGCTGTAAATATGGGCTATTGCTTACGAAGTTTTGTGAGTTGATCTAAACACAAAAATTTAAAACTGGGAAAAAAATCGTAATATTAAACATCAGTTTTAGATACAAATTTTAAATTTTATGGGTTAAATATTATGGTGGCAGCCTTGTAATACATACAGAAACATATTAGTAAAAATTAAAAGGATTTTTTTTTTCTTTTTAAGTGTACGGTGTTAAATTGGTGGGTTGAAACTTTCAAACTACAAGAGGTATAAAAAAATTCGTATAATGTAAAAAAATATATTTTGTAGTGAGATAACTTGGAGAGTTATCGAATTTAATGAATCTCTTGAAATATGCATATCTAGTCAAACTATTATATAATGTTGCAAAAATACTAATGGTAACTTTTAATTAATACTCTTTTTTTATACGACGTTATACCTATTAAATTAAATTCAAACACAGTACTGGTCATAGATATAAATTACAGTTGAAATATAGCTCATTATTTGCTCTTGTACCAAAACTATTATCACCTAAATTGAAAATTGAAAAAAATGAATTTAAAATAATTAAATTTTTCAAAAAGGTAATTTTAATAAAAATTAATAGTAGGCGTCTACAAAAAATTATTTCAATACAAAAATCGATTTATTAATTGACAGTCAACGATGAAAGGAAATTAAGTAGTCTTTTAGGACCTGTTATTTTTTGTAACTATAATAACTAGAAAATAGAATGGTAAAAGTTGCCGACGTATCAAGTTAACTTATGATTCGAGAGGCTAAAATAATTTATTTTTTTTGCGAATGCCAGTGCAAATACGAATGTCTGAACAACGGCGAATATTCACAAATACGAATATTCGTTACATTTCTAAAACTAACTACATATATATAAAACATGAAGCATATAGAAAAAATTATATCATCTAAGCGAAGTAGACTGGGTTATTAGTAAATTAATAAATACATAAATAAAGTCTAAATATAGATACATAAATATGAATTAAGAATAAATTTAATTTAGTTAACGAAAGCATACGTCCCTTTTGAAAAATTTAAACATTAACCTTTTTCGAAAAAAAATTCCCAATGATAATTTCATTTTATTAAATTATTCTTTATATTTTTATTCACCTTTTTCTGTCTTTACCTCACTCATTCATTCATTCATTCTGCAACAGGATGTACAATAAATGCCTGTCTGTTTTCTATTTATAAAGCGACGAATTCAATACAATGAAAAGTACATAATTTGCATACTTTTGAAGAGATTTATTTTGGGGAAAAGTCGGATACTTACCTACACAGTCGTTTGATCGTTTTATTACTAAACATTAAATGAAACAATCGAGAATAGATTCAATTTCCTTTTGTAAAATTCCTCTAGTAAAAGATCAGAAAAGATAAACATTTTTTATTTATTTTTACAACGGATCAATCTTTTCGAGATTTGTTTTTTGTGTTAAATGAACAAAGCTGCTTTAAAAGGTCCTGATATAAAGTATCCTAGGATGATTTAAATGTCTCTAAACCGACTCTTCAAAATTAATTAAAAATTTTTAAATTATCTCATTTAGAAAAGTATAGTGTACAGTAAATGGGAAAAGTTTATTTCCTACTCATATATGAATTTTTTCCGTTGTACTTCGTCCTCGTGCAACAAATTCATGAGAAGGAACGAACTTTTCTCCAAAAAACAACCAAATTTACTCATTTTGTTTGTGGAGCATATATAGACCGGGAGATAATAACAGAAAAGCTTCTCCGATTTTCGCACTTATGCCTCGGAGAGTATTGAAAGATATGAAAATTTTAAGAAATTTAAGGATAAATTTGAGTTCCGCTCGCGTAGCTTTATATCGAAAATTAAGTTTCTTGCGTAAACTTGCATAGAAAAAGGGAATTTGACACGAATTTCACACTTATGCCGATTGAAAGTTAGAAAGTTATCATAATGAAACACTTATTAAAAGAATTGGCGTAAGTCGCCGGCATGGCTGACTCTGGTTACGCGATGGAAAAATCATTTTTTGATTTTTGGTTCTAGGATCTAAGAAAAAAATAAAAAATCAGCGAAAAATCGCATTTTGAAAATAAATTTTTAAAAATCACCGGTTTTTCTCAACTATAAACAGCTGCCATTTTTAAAATATATTACAGAGTCAAAAGATCCTACTTCCTGGCAAAATAACGACATCGAGGAAAAATATGCACTTTAACTTATGCCGATATCTCAAATACTTTTGAGATACATGAGGAGTCATATCACAAAACGTACTTTCGAGAAAATAGCATTTTTTTTAAATTGAATTATAGTAAATGCGTGTACTAAAATCTCCATAACTTTTTGACTTTTCATTTTTTTTTTAAATTTTAGGACAATACTTCGAACACTTTAAGAAACATAATTATGAAGGAAAAAAATCGATTTTTTTGTTTTTTGTTTTTGCGTATCTCCCCTTAAGGAATTTTGATGAAATTGGTACGATGATAAATCTAATCCATGATACACGACACAAAAGTTATTGTGAGTGGGGTCCAGCCGCCCTTGAATTTTGAAAATATCCCGAAAATGTACAGATCGGCCATTGACAGAAAAACGTCTTTAACCATTTTCATTAAATTTTAACCGCGCATGAAATTAAAACACATTTTTCATGTAACAAAACAGTCCACATGTCTGGAATAATGTCTCCCTGGATCATATTTTTAAAAGAAAATTCCACTTTTTTCGCATTATTTCCCCTACATACATTTGAGTTCGTTTGAATATTAAAATATGACAAATGGAGAAGAAAGAAAATGGTGTCGTACGTGTGGAACGTTTAAAGATTGTTATAAAATAACAATGCTAATTAAATTTAAAATACAGAACTTGATCCAGCCATCCAACAAACGATTGCCGTCGTTCGCGACAAAAGACGAATAAGATGAACATTATTGTTGACAGTAATTTCATTTTCTTACAAACGACACATTGCATGTATGTACGACGTACGAGTACGTACATAATATATTGATATAATGATCACATAAAAATATTTTAATAAGAATTAAAGTGGAAAATTTTTTATAACCTCTTTGTCGGAGATTTTTTTATTAGGTTGTGTAACATGAAACATCATAAATGTACAAAATAAATTTGTCTAACTGTAAGTAAATTTCAGCGATTTTAAAGGTGTCTCGAAATATACTACTACAAACAATTAAGGGAGCAAAAAAAAAATTATTAATTTTTTTAGTGATTTTTGAAGAGCTGTATTTACGTGAAAAATGGTCGTATCGAGATGGTAAAAAAGCATTTTGAAGCTCCAAGATTCTAGTTTTGAGATCTTTCGTCCAAAAATTTTTAGGAATTACAGTTATTGAGCAATTCTAAGCAATAACACAAAAATTGAAAATTGAAAATTTTTTCCGCTTTTTTTTCGGTCTACAGGCTTGAAACTTTTTTTTTACAGTAAAGCCATGGTATTGACTTGATAGCCTGTTTATTCAGCTTCAATTTCCTTTTTTAAATTTTTCTCTACGTTGAATTGTTCCGGAAATATTCGACTTTGAATGCAAAAGGATCCTTTTTGCTTTAACCGTCGATGTCTCAGTAACCAGTGATCGGACAGAAAACTGGAGGGCAGTTTTGGAATCTGGAATAAATTTCCTACAAGGTCGTTGCCGCGTTCTTCAAGAAAAAAATTTTTGCATCCTTAATTTTAGCCTGAAAAATGTGAAAAAAAGGACTTTTTTCTTTGTTGCGAAAAATTGTCCGCATCTTTGCGAATATTGATGAGGAATCTAAAATTTGTACGAATTTTTATACGTGGCTGTATCCCCAATAACCCTGCAGATCGATCTATCGAATGGTTTTCCTAAACCGTTTGTTCAAAATGTCAGAAAAAAGATTAAAGGAGCAAAATTGAATGAACAAAATTGAAAGAAAATATTCAATTTTTATTTTAACTTTTTTCACACTTTGACATCTTTTATCCATTATGTTTGAAAATAAATTTAGGGTCCTGTATAGACGTATAGTTTATACCAAATTAATTCATGTGTCCAAGTTAAGTTTAGCTGGACATATGCTTAACGTATGCTTAAAATACGGACCAGCACTGGGACAGTCTGGTATTGAAACAGAATAGCCATATAAAATATTTTGGATTGGGGGGGGGGGGGGCCATAAATTTTATTACAAGGCTGAGGATTTTTCTCTAGATTTGAAGACTAGCCTAAGGAAGCTTTTGAAAACAAATCAGTAAAAATTAAAAATTACCTATTTTTTATAATTTAATATATAATTCTAGCTTTAAAATTAATTTTAAAAAAATTAATGTTGAATAATTAAGTGGTCAACTGTAATAGAAATTAATTTAGCCGAATTCAAAATATTTATAATGTAAACATATGTCTAATTCCTTTGTGATTATTTAAATAACATGTAGTATTACCTATATCGCATCTTCTTTATAAAAACATTATACCTGCTTAATATAAATAAAATGTATATATCAGATACTCCAGTTGTTCACTTACAAGTTTGAACATGGTTATTTTTTGCGTTAGAAAAATATAAAGATAGTATGTACAGATAACCAACAAAGTTGACTCGAAACGCCCCAAAACGAGACTCGATTCTTCCAATTATATATATGAGTCCGTATTGGAGCTGTATAATTTAAATACTAGCATTTTTTAACAACTATCTATGAGCAAAAAGTGGAAAATAATTTTTCATTTTATCAGCATTTTTCAAATAAAATTCCGAAGCAATCACACAAAAATAATAATTGACAATTACACAAATCAACAAAAAAAAATTAAATGAAGCATTATTTATGAGACTCCAGTAGAATGAATAAATTTCCAATTTTATACATTTTTTTAGTAATTGGTTTTCCACCTACTTAGTTATTGGTTACAAATAAATATTAATTGATAAATTGTTTATTTGTATTTTCTAAAATGTGAAAACAGTTTTTCCTGTTTTAGGGTTCCGTATATTAAAAGTAAAAACGGAATCCTAATAGGAATTTGGAATTTGGCATAATGTTAGGTCTTGATGACGCGCACATATATCGCCAGTCGACAATTTAAATAATTTTTTTGGGGGGATTAAAATGGGCGGTCAGTTTGGTTCAAAGACAAAAAAGTTTCAACTAATATATCGTGTGTGGTATCATTTAAAAGTGCTATCTCTAAGGATTCTAAAAATTTTACTTTTTAGCGAAATTCAAGAATGTAATTCAGCTATTACAGCCACTGTTATAACGTGATCTGAGCCCGGGGACTATGGCAGAAATTTGGTTTAAGGTCGCTAGAAACCGAAAATAATATTCAATGTATGTATGTACTCGTATGTATGTATGTATAGTGTGAGTTTTTCGAGAGTTGCTATTTTTATAACAGTCAAACCGTTGGTTTAATCGAAAAATTGTTCAAATAAGAGTTGTAGACATCGACGGGGGCAACCGATTGCTATCGTCAGGAGCTTTATAGCTCTTATGTTTTTCGAGCTATTATACAAACTTATAGATTTTTAAATGAGACTATATGTTAATTTTTCGATAAAACTGATCTAATACATCAATTAATAACATAAATGAAGAAAAAAAATTTTTTTAGCCAAGTTTATTTTTTGAATTTTTCTTTAATTTATCAATTAGGCGGTAAAAATACGCATATGTATTTAAGGCTAGTTCAATCGACAGTGTTTTGTTCGGTTACATTTCTATTACATCCAAGAAAAGAACCTTTCCCACTATTGTATCTATTGCACAAATTCAGATTTTGGAATATAGATGTCGGATGAATATAGATGTTTATTTTTCATGTTTTTAACATTTTTGCATAATAAAATCAAATTACTGTAAAAGATTAGTAGGTATTTAAAGTAAATTAATTTAAAAAGAATTTGAAGTTATTCATTAATTTACTGAAAAATATATTTATTTTTTATTTATTTAGAGAACAATAGTTGGCAATAAAATACATGTATGCAACATGTATACAAGTGACATTGGCGTTTCTTAATAATAGCAAAGTGACGTTAACTAGAAAAGAAAATATTATTAATAAATGTACTCAAATAGTGTAAAATTATTTGAAATTCGACAGTATTTTCTATTTATTAAAAACCAAATTAAAAAGGAGAAGTTTTTTCACAAAAAATTTTTCATTTATTATGAAAATACTTACTTTTCGGAGTATTTATTTTTTTATTTTTCAATGAATTAAAACTGAAATTCTATTTCCTTATTGTATTTAGTTATCATTTTTATATGATAATTTAATCTATTTAATAATTTTAATTTCCGATGGAAAATGTACTAATCATTTAATTTTTCGTTACTACATTGATTAAAATGGCGGCCATATTTAGCTAATATCATTTTAAGTTACTTAAAATCCTAATCGTTTGCAAGTACGAAATTTAAAAATGTGATTTTTAAAACGTAATTACTCAAAAATATGAGATAAAACAATGAAAATTTAAGTGTTACTGGTAGTTTTGAATAATTTTTGAAAAACTTAAACATACGTTTCCATTTAAAAAAAAACTATAAGTTTGCATCATAGCTCCAAAACTATAAGAGCTATAAAGCTTCTGATTACAGCAATCACTTGCCCCCGTCGATATCTACAACTCTTATTTGAACAATTTTTCGATTAAATCAACGGTTTGGCTGTAATAAAAATGACAACTCTTGAAAAACTCACACAGTATATGTATGTACATATGTGTCCGCATGATAACTATCGAACGAAACGTCATACTTTTACGAAATTTGGTGAAAATAGGCGAGTTCGTTAACCAGGCACGTCCGATGCTCGAAACATGGTTTTTCTGGCAATTTTCGTGAAAAAAATTAGTTTTTTGCCAAAATTTCCCTTTATTCAAAAATTTTTGCAAAATTTTTTACACCATTGAAACAAGGAATAAAAATCACACAAAAAAGTCTTTAAACTTTATTCTATGTCAACTAGTTTCCGATAGACACTAATTTTTTGCAACGGAAATTCGCTATGTTATGCAGGATGCTGCGACCGAGGTATTTACAATTTTTGGTCCAGTGGTTTTAATAATATAGCTCAAAATTCGGAAAAAATGACCGCCTTCCCCCTCGATCAACGGTTTCAAAAACTAAAATATTTATTTTAATAGGGTTAGTAGATATTGAATTATAGATTACAGGAAAACTGCGACTTTTTTCGATAGTGTAATAGTTGCTGAAAAAAAACAATATTTTAAATAATAAGAGTAGACACTAATATTTTAAAATTTGTATATACAAAATTGTTGACTTTAATATCTACAGTAACATATTTTCAAATTTATGTTGATCCAATTATCTGTCCAAATAATTTTCTGTCAGCACTTAGTTTAAAAATTTCTTTGATGAGTTTACAGACTGGTTGATTTTCATTAATTTTTTATTTTTCCTAAAAACCCTTAAAAAAATTCCATAAAGAGGAATTAGCTTTTTCTAGCAACATATTATTTTGTATTTTGTATGTATATTTTATACTAAAATACTAACATCAAAATTAATATTCCAATGAGCCATTTTCTTAAAATATATATCAGTCTAACACCAGGGCGGCGACACAGGTATGTTGGAACTACATCTCTGATTGAAATTTTAATTTAAAAATTGCTATGTAACCGCATAAGAAAATTGTTTAACACCAGGGCGGCGACACGGGTGATTCGAAACTACATCTCTATAGTTGTAATATTAATTTCTAAAAAATAAACAATATTCCTGGGTAACCAAATTGGGAAATCTTGTTGCCTAGTGAAATTGACAGAAGATGATTTTTGGTTGGTTAAATTAATATCTCGATCATAGAGATGTAATCCCCACTACCTGTGTCGCCGTCCTGGTATCAAATTGAAACATATTTTGAGAAAATGGTTCATTAAAATTATCCTTTCAATAAATTTACAATTTTAAATACGACGTAGGCGTTATTTTAAAATATATTAAAGTCCCAATTAATTTTATAATAAACAATAAATTCTTCATTTATATAAACATCCAAAATAAATCACCAAATGGGCGAAGCCATAAGATGAGTAAAGGTTCCCGCGTCGAAATATTGAACCTGCATTAAACCTACATTATTCCTTTTGAATTCAATAGGGTTAAAGTAGTTTCAGAATTACATGTAAAAAAAGCCTACATTAAGCCTACATGTTGTCGCAAAATGACAGATTCTCCACTTATAGTGTTAAAGTAGTATCTCTACTGACCCTACAATACTGCTCCTTGACCCTTAAAATCAGATGTTGTGAGGCTGAAAAGAGGTTCTTAATCGTATACATACAATACACTAATACATATACGCATACGTACATACATACATCCATACATACATATATGTGTACATTCGTACGCGGGATGTATGCATGCACACATGCGTATAGATATGGTTTTAAAATGAATACAAAAGTATTTTATTATTTTACGTTTATTAATTTTAAGTATATACATTAAGTACAATTCAAATTAAAATCATTTAACCCATGTTTTACATATTTTAAACACCATTTAAATGGTAATAATTTCTTTTTAATATTATTTTTTAATAATAATAATTCTATGTATATTTGACAATTAATTTAACTATTTGATTCTTGTTATTCAAATATAAACAATTAAAATGTAATGGTTTTTCAGTTCTTTCACAATTATCATTTTTAGTTCATCTCAGTTTTTTCTATAAACACAAAATTTTAATTTTTCATCTCACCCCAGGGCTTGTTTACCGCTTGCAAGCCACTTCTGTTTGGAGCGTCACCACAACAAGCTAACAATTATTTTAAATGCACCTCAATTTTTAACAATTAAAATGTAACGTTTTTTTAAATTTTTTCACAGTTTTCACTTCTAGTTCATCTCAGTTTCTTCATATAAACACAAAATTTTAATTTTTCACCTTATGAATTGTAGAGTTCATTTACCCGGTTCAAATTAAAATTTACACTTAACATTGATTCAATTTTAATTATCAAATGATTTACGTAATACTTTGTGAGGTTGTTTACATTTAAATTGATACAAAATAAAGAAATAATTACTACACATATTCGACAATAAATTTGATACACTTTTAAAATTCGTTTTAAAGAAAACTAGTTCGTCATTTCTTCAAATAGCTGAAACATATTCACACGCCTTATCGGCCATTTCCGTCGTCTGTGTCGTAAAGTTTCGTTTATGTCTATTGTTCATCTTTGTCAACCATTCCGATATATAATGTATATGCATACATATATACAGTGTCTTTTATAAAGTTCGCACAGTATGGGAAACTTTTTTACTAATAAAATTTTTTGAAAAATATTCTAGCAGGGTTAGTTATTGCATCAATTAAAATGAAAAATAGCTAAACTTATCCCAGCTTGCAATTTGACAGGAAACCGGAAATTTCAAATCTGTGATATATAAACAATAACATTGTGTCCTTTGAAATATTAAGGAAATTTTGACATCGTATCAAAATTTGGTATGATAAACGTATTACAGTCTGCAAAAATAAAGGTCAAAAATCTGCTTTTCCAAAATACGACTTTAAGTGGCCCTAAATACAAAAAAGTTCATGAATTCTAGCAAAATAAAAATTATGCCGTTCTTTGAGATCTGTTTATTCATAAAGCCACAACTGTCATCAATGAAATGAAATTTTCGTAACGAAGAGGTATCTTAACTACTTACTGCAAAGAAAATAAAGCAATAACAATTGCTCATGCTTGTTAAAACTAAAAATGTTACAAAGCACGTCTTTTTGTGACCAAGTTAAATTTTTCTATTGAAAGACCAATGTCTACGGCAATATTTTGATGATAATTGTGATTTTATGAATATGCAGACTAGGAAATTTAAGTGTAGTAAACATATTCTGATAGCTAAATATTATAGTCTGCAAGAATAAAGCTCAAAAATCTGTTTTTTGAAAATACGGCTTTAAAAAGTACTCCTAGATTCAAAAAATTTTATGAATTCTAGCAAAATACAAATCATTCTGTTCTTTGAGATCTGTTTATTCATAAAATCACAATTGTCATCAATGAAATGAGATTTACGTAACGAGTATTTTGACTACTAACTGCAAAGAAAATAAAGAAATAACAATTATTCATGCTTGTTAAAATTCCAATATTACAGAGCGTGTCTTTTTGTGACCAAGTTAAATTTTTCTATTGAAACACCGATGTCTGTAGCAATATTTTGATGATAATTGTGATTTTATGAATACGCAGATCTCAACGAATGGTGTAAGTTTTATTTTGCTAGAATTCGTACAATTATTTTGAATTTAGGGTCAGTTAAATTCGTATTTTGGAAAAGCAGATTTTTGGGCTTTATTTTTGCAAACTGTGATATTTAGCTTTCGGAATATATTTACTATGCCTAATTTTGATACGATGCCAAAATTTCATCAGGAGGTAATCAATAACTTTCAAAGGATTATCATTTTTCATAATTCACAAATTTGAAATTTCCGGTTTCCTGTCAAATATTAAGCGGGCGGTAAGATGTGTTTAGCTAGTATCTCATTTAAACTGATGCACCAACTAAGCCCACTAGGATATTTTTCAAGGAATCAATAATAAAATTGTTTCCCATATCATGCGTACTTTATGAGAGACACTGTATATATGTATATTATTTTTTCCCATGTATTTTTTTAAACTAATAAAATGTTTTGAGACTACATCGAACCTGCTCAGACCTACTATTTAATTGTTTATAAAGTGTTAAATAGCATTAAGATAGGTTTATGGACGGTTAAGTAGCTTCAATGTAGGGTTATTATTTGTAAACATTGTGTTTGTAGGTTCATTAAGAGTCGATATAGGTTCACCTAAGGTGAATGTAGGCTCATTTAGATGTTAGAAGGGTCAATGCAGTGTTAAAATCTTGACTCGGGTTAATTTCAGACAGTAGACATATATATGCATATATACCCTATCTACGCAGTTTTTTCAATATAAAGTCTACACAGCGATTCCACCATCGTTAATGTATTTTTACACTGCTGTAGGTACATTATTTATTTATTAAATTATTTGTATGTAAAAGAAAAAGAGGCCTTTTTCCCGAGGAAAAAAGAAAATATGATTTTAGTGTATTTAGCATATTTTTCTCTTATATTGAAATACAAAATTTTTGACAAAACCAAGATTAAATTTTGCAGTTAGATATACATCCTTTCATAACGTTTCTTTTATTTTAAAAAGAGAGGACTACCATAGTTACAGATCGTTTAAATTATATATATATATATATATATATATATATATATATATATATATATATATATATGTGTATATATATATATATATATATATATATATATATATATATATATATATATATATATATATATATATGACATTTCTTCTCTTTAAAATCGTGTTCTACGGGTTCTGAAACGGATAGTGCCCCTCTCTCTCGCCCTCTGTTTTTGTCAGATACAGTGTAATAGTATGACTAATTTTGCGGTGAAATTTCGACTAAAAAGTGGAAACATCTTCTAGTCCCTAGCGATTCTATTGTTTTTCAAAGTATTATTTCGATAATATTGTAATCAAATTCAGACAAATATCCTACGTATCACAATGAATGAAATAAAATTTTAATGAACTTGCATTATGAATAATTTAAAAACTGGATATAAATGAGTAAAATTTTTTTTTTTAAACGGAATAAAAGAAAGAATTAAAAAGGAATAGTAAAAATGATATTATTACAGTTCTACTTTTTTTTCTACAATTTTTTTTATGGTAACAAAAAATCAGCCTAGTAGATCGTATTTGTTAAAAATTAATTCTTTTGCCTTATAATAAAATTATAAAGAGAAAAAATACTGCAGTGCTTGAGGTAAAACGTATTTTTTTGTAAAATATTTTTTTAATCACAAGGATATAAAATTGATTACTTTATCATTTATAATAAAAGAGAAAGTTGTTAAAATAAAGACCACATTTTTTATTTTAATATTAAACATCCCTTTGATAGATGATAATCACGAACGGTTGCTACTATACTTTAAAAAGGATAATATTGCTTTCAGAAATAAAATTCGAATTTCACACATTAAGGGGAAAATACCTTTAGACAGGTGAAAATAAAGGTAATGTCAAGGATTATTTTAACAATATAAGAACTTGATTATTATAGTTGTAGGTCTTAATATGTTACGACATACTATTTCCAGTATATGCAAAAACGATGGTCGCAGAAACCTTTCTTTGAAGTGTCTCAATTGACAATTTTCAAAATATCTGGCCACTAGTTGCTTCTTTAAAAAAAAAAGGCCTTAAAAAATAAAAAATGCTTGACAAACATATAAAAACAGAAGGCTCTCGCGAACTGAACTTTCTATAAATATTTGTCAAGCATTTTTTATTTTTTAAGGCATTATTATTTCGGAAGAAGCAACAAGTGGCCGACCTTAAGGCACCGGCCGACATTAGGCGACTCCACCCTATTTTGGTTCAAATTAGAGAATTTTTTTAATATCCAACTTAAGAAAGTTGATTGGCCAATTAGTTTTTTTCCTACTATACATAAATTTTAAAAATATCATTTTTCAGAATACTTATGTAGTTATATTATGCCGTGTCTAACTGAAAAACTTCGAATTTTCTTCTACAACTTCACCGGTATATGTATCTAAATAAATTTAGCATAGATCCACAGATTATGAAAAAAAAAAAATTAATTATTTTTATCCAATAAAGTAGGTTTCGCCTTATTAAAATATAAAAATGTTTTTGAAACATATAGACATTGCGCCTCTGACCTTCGAGGTATATTAATTCCTGTGGAAATTGAAATATTGTAACTGACAGTAAATAATGAATTTTTTTACTTATATAATAAATTGTTTAAGGAGGTATATATTTAATGTTGGTTTTTATGTTCAAAAGGTATTTTTAATGAACAGTAGTCTCTTTTTTTAAACCGTTCTTTGTCGTAAAATTTGTATTTACTTTTATATATTAATAATTTTTTTACTATAAAAATCTTTATTTTATATTTTTCATGCTTTAAATTTTTTTTAATAAATTGTTTTTTGATAGAATTCAATGAAGCTGTAACTTTTCGGTGAGATAATGTTTCAAATTTGGTTGATTAATATTTGAGTATACTAACAGACGCATGAGCCAGCGACAGGTGAAAGATTGTGATTGTTTTTTATCTGTCTTTTTCAGGAACGATAAATTTCAGCATGACAATGAAGATAAACAGTATCTTAACCGTTTCGCCCAAGCCCTAAGCCTGTATAGAAAAACCTATGGACAGTAGTAGTAGTGAAACTGAGTCAGATACTGCTTAAGGCATTTAGTCGTTCGGTGGCGCTCATCGAATGCACGACAATTGTTATATATTATCAAAATCATTGTTAATTACACTGCATGGATCTCTGTCCGCATGTACCTATACGTGTTATGTAGATGTGTGTATGACCATTCACACACATGCAAACATCAAACCCACACGACTACAAACAGTGTGTAGCTACGCAACATAGTGGGGAGAAATGGAATGGATTTTTTTGTCTACGCTGGTATCATTAGTACAGAGATAGTAAGGTCGTTTCTGTACTCTGTGGTTTCGCCGATAACAAAAACGAAAAATGAATTTTATTGCAAGCACATTTTTATAAGATTTTGACATTTGACAAAGAAATGGTGCAATATTACCCAATCGAAAAAAATGGAACGACGTGAAGGGATCAACTTGTAGGAAAATTTTGAATTTTTGCATGATTTTTTTTTACCTGTCAGTTAAAAGCAGGAAATTTTAAGCTGTAAGCAGTTGGTGAAAAAAAATAGCTGGTGGTTCGAACATAACTAAGCGCGATTTTCCGCAAAAATTTTCATGGTTTCTCCATGATTTTCCTTTGTATTTGAAATAACTATTATGAGCGCAAGCCAAAAAGAACCTTTCTACCTATATCTGCATTTATCTTTGTCTACCATATTAATAAACAGAAGTTTACTCACTCACTCATATCAGAACATGACTACTTGGTTTGATTGGTAACTACGTAAATAATACAATTTGTATTCCCCTCACCGCAATTTCTAGAGGTCTTTTGTGCTTGCGCCCATAATATTTGCCACTTTTGTTTATCAGCTACTTACAGTTTAAACTTTCCTGCTTTTAATTGCTAGGTAAAAAGGTCCCTTCGGCAAGTGGAAACCTCCGGTCATTTTTTCTCAATGGGTATTATTATTACACTATTTCTTCCATTTTATACAATGGCGAGTAAAAAAAAAAAAAAACATCAAAGACCCACCAAATGTGCTTGCGGAAAAGTCAGTTTCTCGTTTTCGTTTTACTGGGGCAACGCTTAAGACACTTCCTCAATAAGGTAGATAGAAAACAATCACCACCTTTCACCTGTCGCTGGCTCATGGTCTATAAAGAAATGTTGAACATCAAATATTACGGAACTAACCCGGAACTACATGTATATTTTGTTATGAAAAATATCTTACCTGACTACGATATGTAGACCATATAAGCAATTTATTATTTTCTAGATGTTTCTCAGTAGAAACTGAATAAAATTTCTATTATAATAATAATACAGAGGTATATGAAATAACAAAAACACCTCTAGGGAACAATTTATATTCATAAAATATATTAGAAATTCTTATTTTCTGTCATCCGGTATTTTCTCCGTTAGCAACCCAAAATTTTATTTTGTGTTGTAATAACATATGAAAAAATACCAGATTTATTATTTGTTATTTTAAAGTTAAATTTTTTAAAAATATTTTAAATCATTTCGATTAGTTATGTCTGCTAGTCTATGTATATAATGCTGGTGGTACATTTGAACTGATGAGCTAATTCTTATCTGCACATAAACTTTGAAATTCTTACCAATGGATCAAGAAAACTCACCTGAAACAAAAAATAAACTAAAATTAAAAAAAAATCAAACTAATACTTTTTTACTCAAATTAATATTTAAAAAGTAAATTTTAATCTACCTATCTACTATTACCTATATAGGTAAGATAGTTTTAATATCACGTTGAGATCATCAGAAACTACTGAAATGATTGGTATGCTTAAAGTGTTTATGAAAAGATATTTTTAGTGTCCCGTACCAAAATTGCCAAAACGGAACACTTATGCAGCCACTTCGGTGTCTGTCACTCTGTCAAAGGCGATTTTTTCTGAAAACATTCGACGCAGTTATACATACCTAACTATATTCTGTAATTTTTTTTTCTGGAAAATGTTCTTGCAAATTGCTATCTTTGGCCCTTATTACCAAAAAGATTGCTCAAAAAAATCTTAAGAAATTCATAAATATTAAGAGTGAGGTGTAGATTAAACGAAAATTATCAGGACTTAGTTTTGCTACGCAATTTCCTTGGGGCACAAAAAGAAAACTTGATGACAGGTTTTGTTTCGATTAAGATGTTGCTATACCCTATGTCAAATACAATTGAGCATGAGTCAAAGTTAAAAAAAAAAAATAATTCTTACATTCAAAACAAACCAATCTTCTATTCTTTTTTAAAAACAAACTGCACTTTTAAAATTTACCTAAGTGCAATAATGAAAGAGATAAAGCCAAGAAAACGGAAATTATTTAAATTCATAAGTGATGAAGCATGGTTAAATTTAAGTGAAACGGACCATAGTAAAAAAAAAAAACTATGTGTACCTATGTTATGTTGAGCGGGAATTTTGGTAAGTTTTTTACAAAATGAGTTCTAGAAATTAAAGAAGAAGGAATAATTGATAAATTTACACACAAAAAATTATGAATACTATTTATTATTTGTAAAATTAACGTATCTATGGGAATAATAGATTTAAAATATACAAAGAACTCTACCTAATAAATCTCTAACACTAACTGACTGACAGACAACGCACAGCATAAGCCGTTAGGTTTAGAGGAATAAAATTTTCCACAGGAGTTCCCTATGTAACGTAGGTGAGTACTTTGAAAGGATTTTTGAAAATTCGGTCGCTAAGTGGGTTAAATACGGGATGAAAATTTATATGGAAATTTTGAAGTTAGAGATACTTATGTAAAAATATGTTACTATATTATGGCTATTAAAATAATTAATATCTTATTTAATAAATATTTATAACACTGACTGATATCTTGAGATGTTGCCGGTGGTAAATCCTATCGGGTGGGTATACGGCTAGTTAGCAATAATATTTAAATAATTTGTTTAAATTTAAATAATTCTTGAAAGAAAATGAGGTAGCGAACGTTGATATTTTCGGTAAATATCTCTTTCTTTCTTGTAAAGGAAAACAGGTCAAGTAGGTAGGGAATAAAATTTATCCGCCAGGGAAAATGAGTTCTCTGCTTTTATATGCTACATATTAGATACCTTAAATCCATAGTGGTCGATACATCCATACTGATTGTATGGAACACTATTTGCAACAAGTACAACTTGCACTTTACGACTTGTTTGATTGATATTTATCAAATAAATGGAATCGCCTTTGAAAAGTTTTTGCTTTAAATTGCCATTAAATTAACAAACGATAAAAAATTAGGTACCTACTCTAAGTATATTACAGAGCTGATAAACATTACAATCATCTTATTTAGTGATCACTTCAAGATGAATTGTAAAAAATGTGACTTTTAAAACACAATTACTCAAAAATATGAGGTAAAACAATGCAAATTTGATTGTTACTGGCGGTTTCAAAGCATCAACTAATTTTTGAAAAACTTAAGTATACGTTTCCATTTAGAAAACTATAAGTTTGCATCGTAGCTCGAATATCATAAAAGTTATAAAGCTCCTGACTATAGCAATCGATATCTGCAATTCTTATTCCGACAATTTTTTGATTAAATAAAGTGTTCGACTGTAATTGAAAATTCAACTGGAAGCTCTCGATAAACTCAACTTGTATTTGAGAAATTTTTTTATAGCAGGTAAAACTACAAACAAATTTTTATTTTTGAAATATTTCTAAAAAAAAATATACTTTTTTAAAACCCACAATAAAAATTCAAGCCATACAAAAATATTTAAATAAAAAGTATGAAAATGTAGCAACTGAAATTTTTTTTATAGTAATCTTAATAATACCTGTTAGCATTGTGTAACCATTTGTAAAAAATAAACATATGGTAACGCAGAAGATAGGTATGAACCGGAAAAACGAAAGTGTATTGAAAAAGCTCTAGGTTGATTTTAACTGCACGCTTTTTTTCTCAAACTACGTACCGAGAAAATAAGAAACGAAAAGCACCGGATGTGTAGGTAATGAAATTTTTTTATTAGGTTTTTTATGAATATGTAAATTATTCATAACATTTATATGCAAATTTTTCATTTTTTTTTTTTTTTTTACTACCATTAATAACGTTGCTAACATTGCAAACATGCTTGCCGAAGATTCGCGAAAATAAATCAACAAATCAATTGTTTAAATTCCATTCATTCGTGAATTTGTTAAATCAAGCTTATTTATAATAGACAGTACAGTCAACGTCAAAAACTAACAAGGTCCTTACGTCAATTCCTTTTAAATCCAAATGTATCCAAAATTATTGTCAAATATAACAAATTAAATATTTATATTAGTTGTAATTTTGGATAAAAGTGTATAATTTCGGTGTTCTGATAGTTGTGTCCACTACATGGCCACCCCGTGTGCGATCGAATGAAAAAAGTCCTGTTTACGGTCAGAAATGTTAACAGTAAGGGGATTAATAGGAATAAGGAAATTTACTAGTCTATTTGAAAAAAAGAAATATGCACTCATCGGGACTGCCGCCAGAAGTGAAAACTTAAAACTATGAAATCACAGATATACACAGCATTAATGTTGCACAACATGTCATCCTTATAGCTACAGATATATTGCTATTACACAAACTCACAAGATTTTACTCATCCAAAAAGCGTTGAACGCGCACATCATACAGTCGAGTATATATGTTGCAGCTATTTTGTCAAAACCGTTTTATTATAATAACGCTAGTCAAATTATAAAAAAACCAAATATTGTCAACTGATGTTGTCCCTTACAATACACCTAGTTAATTTCAGTGCTATTATAATTTCGCTAGACTCATTTAGAGGAATTGTGAACCAAATAACAATTGGTATCAAAACTACTAAACCGATCTCAATAAAATTTAGAAAAAAAAATATTTTATGGCTTAGAATAACTGGTAAGATAATTTATATGTTGGGTGAAGGTTTCTGCGGGATATTAATACGAAACTAATTAGTGTAAAACTACAAAATTGATTTCAATTAAATTTAGTGAGGACACTTTTATACTTTGGAATAACCAAAAGGAAATTTGATCCCGATGATCAAAATTACTGAAGCGATTTCAGTCTGATTTCATATATAAACTTATATACTTTGGAATAACTGATAGAAACATTTTTATCCCAGATAAGAGTTCCAGTGGGACACAGACTAAATTATTGAGTCACCTTAAAATTATTGAACGAATATCAATTAAATTTTTTTTAATTTTTTTTTTTTAAATTTTTTTAAAAATTTAGATACATATTTTTATGATATGCTTTTTAATAACTAACGGAATAATCTGTACCCCGTTTGAAAGTTCCTATCGCCTATTATTACGGTAAGAAATAATATCAAAACTACTGAAACAATTTTAATCAAATTTAGTATTGGCATATACCTTAAAATAATAAATATTTGGCATACTTTTTTTACAGGTTGGAGGTTCCCGTGGGAAATGAACTACTATTTCATAAACTATTAATGTTGATTTCCTTTAGATTGTTTATTGATTGACTAAAGACTTTAGAAATAATTTTAAATTGCTGTTCCGTTTTTTTCGAGATATCGTTCTATAGGAACATGGAATTTATTGTAATTATATCAAAGCAGTTGAACTACTTTATTGTGAATTAATATGTACAATAGTTTTTTCCCGGTTTTCTAAAGGAAAAACCGGACACATAAAAGATTTCAATTTAGAATATTTTTCAGCTTTTTATTATTAGCTCGAGTTTTTTATTATTTTATTAGCTCGAGTTTTTTATTAGCTCTAGTAAAATTGTCATTAAGGGGTAATCTAGGGTTTAAAGCTCAAATACTAATATAATCTGGTTCATATCCCTGATGAGTCTTTCCATGGCATACAAATTAAAATTTTTGTACTGTGAAAATCATCAGGATTTTCTTTTGAAATTCACATAAAAATATCTGATTTATAGCATACGTATTCCAAAATGTAGAAGTATTCATATCAAATTTGACTGAAATCGAATCAGTAGCTTTGACATTAATTAGTTTCATATTCATATCCCTTAGGGACCTTCAATCGGGATACAAACTATCCCAGCAGTTATTCTAAATACAAATTAAATTTAATTGAAATCTGTTCAATAGTTCTGACATGATTGAACAATTTATTTTGTTTTCTGAGGGAACCCTTAATCAGGATGAAAATTATCCTATGTGTTGTTCCATGGGGTATAAGTATCCATACCAAAACTGAATGAAATCGTTTCAATAATTTCGGCCTGACTGAATAATTTATTTGGTTTGCCATGGGAACCTATAATCAGAATAAACATTTTCTGTTTGTTATTCCAAAGCAAAAAAATATTCATACCAAATTTGATTGAAATCGCTTTTGTAGTTTTGATACCACTTAGTTTCGTATTCATATCCTGTAGGAACCTTCAATCAGGATATAAATTATCCTATTAATTATTCTAAACCATATAAATATCCCCACAAAATTTTATTGAAATAGACTTAGTAGTGAAAACATTGTTTATTTTAGTATTCACAACCCACGGAAACTTTTAAACGAAATAAGAATTTCTCATCGGTACTCCAAAGCATATTTATGTAAATATCTAAGCTAAATTTACTTAAAATCGATTCAGTAGTTTTTTGACATCATTAGTTTCGGATTCATATCGTGTTTACTTTTACCACACATATTTTCCTGTAAGCTGATTTGGTTATATTGCCAAAAAACATTACACTTCACAATTTCTCTAAATGAGTCTAGTGAATTTATAATAACACTAAAATTTACTAGGTGTATTGTAAGAGACAACATTAGTTCATAATATTTGGTTTTTTTATAATTTGACTAAAGTTATTATAATAAAACGGTTTTGACAATACAGCTGCAACATATACAATGTGTTGCTATGTATATGTATGTACATACGTGTACACCTCATACTCATAGCTAAAGATATACTATTAACATTAGCATGTTGGTGATGGGAACCTATAAGATTTTCCCCTACGAAAAATCGCTCACCGCGATTCAAAAAATTTTTCAAATTACAGTCTAAAATTTTAGTCAGTTTGATAACTTTATAGATAGTAATTTTAAATACAAATTTCAAAAAAATTGCTACATTTTCAAGTCCAATTCTGAAAAAAGAACATAACTTCAATGAATAAAAGAAAATTTTAATAGACTAATATAAGCCATAAACTAGATTAACTGTTGGGAAAAAAGTTCATATTATTTTGCGCCTGTATTTGGACTTATCAAATAAGCGTAAACTCCCAGTTCAGATGTAAAATTCCAAAAACAAACCTAGTTATGTAAGCTAATTGTAATTACAGATTGCATAATCTCTGCAATATCATCTTACCTTGTGCGTTAAATTTTTTATATGTTTTCCGTTCTCAATATTACCTATATATATATATATATATATATATATATATATATATATATATATATATATATATATATATATATATATATATATATATATATATATATATATATATATTTATGTATATAATGTTGCTATATATATTTTCCAAACTTTTCGTTTTTAAGCTGTTAAGCTGAGGCAAATACAAGAAGATTTTTCTTTTAAATTAACGTTCATTTGAGATTAAGAAAATTGAATAGAACGACTTCAACCAAACGTAAAGAAAATATTGAACATTTTCCCTACTATACTTTCATATAAGATTTTTATTCAGTGACGGTTTTTAACGGCTAGACAACCAAAAATTTTGAAAAATAATAAAAAGAAGCAAATTTAAAGTATAATCTTAAATATTTTAAACTTTGTATGCTCTCAATTGTGTCGATGATATCTATAAGTACACCTTTGACTAATCAACCATGATTAGTACTTAATAACTTGGGCGTTATTGCCATAGAAAGAAAAGATTAATCTAAATTGTACCTCTGACTCTGTATTCATCTTTCAGAAATGTAGAAGACTTCATTTTACTCAAACTGAAATGAAGAGGAGTTTACAGTCAAAACACCATCACCATAAAAAAAAGTTTATAGGTACTCATTTTATTTAATTCTACATTTCTGATAATTTTATGTTCGTTTTTGTAAAAATGTTTCTACTTTTAATTTTAAACTACTTAAGCTTTTAGTCTGAGATGGTATAGTTTCATATAGCTTAATTTTATATTTAGTTTTCGTTAAACATATTTGAGATAATTACTGTACTTCATTTTTCTATACTGCTCGAACCTAACTAAACACTTAAACCAAGTTCAACCGAATACAGGCCCTCCTAACCTAAGTCCTATTCTGTGATTCACTGAAGTGGATTATATAAAAGTTACTTTAAAAGTTTTGTACAGTTTCAAAATTATACAGCAAAAAATGAATAGCTTCAAAAAAAATTATACATATAAATTAAATGTTTATAATATAGATAAATTCGGGCATACCGAAAAAAAAATCCTGAGATCGCTCCTGTTTTTGTTATTAAATTATTGGAGCGTGTATTTTCCTTAATATTGAAATTCAAGGAAAATCGTATTAATCGTGTTTTATGCTTTATCGCTTTTCATATAATACAACTAAATGTTGTACACTTCACTTAAAAATATTTAATTTTAATGTAAAAATAATATAAAAATAGTATAAAAATATTTAATTTTAATATGTAATCTAAAAGTAAATAACATTAATTTGTTTGTTTGTTTTTTGATAAGAATAATTATTATGCCTGTAAGAGCCATATAGGCAATAATACTAATCGTCGATTTCAATCAATGAAACTTGTATTTATATGTACATTTCAAACCACTGACCAAACCAAAATTCTTTCACTGTTATATTATCCCAAAATTTCATTACCTACACATCATGAGCTACATTTATATCCCCCTATAGAAAATGAGCTCTTTGGCGACCCTGCATAACATACATTAATCCCAGAATAACCGAAAAAGACTGCAAAATCGTTAGTGTCCGGAGTGCCTTCTGGTGATTGCAATTTTTAACCATCACTTCCACCACTTCTATTCCACAATTTCATGTTTTTTGTGCGTTTCGGTACGTTTGATTCACAAAAAGATCCTCTCAAAATAAATCTAAAAGGCTAAAATTTTGTATATAAATTTCGTTGGGTATGTGCCTTTTGGGGGTTTCAATTTTTAACACACATCCGCACCATTTTTGCACCAAAATTTCATATTTTTTTGTGTTTTTTCGGACGCTTACAGGCTCTCCAAATACACACAGAGGGCTGAAATTATTTATTTAACCCTCACTGCCACCATTATAAACAATACCATCTTAAACAATAAAAACATATTTTTAATTTCAAATGTTATCGAGTGCCTGTGAAACATTATTAATGTATGGCGGACTTTTATCCGTATTTACACACACACCAATATCATATGTTCACTTGATGTCCAGCTTTAAAGAGAGGATGTGTTTGATTGATTGTCAGAATTAGAGTGACACTCGAACGAACGGTCGGTCGCCTAATTGGTAAGGCGCCTGGCTAGCAACCAAGAAATCCGGGTTCGAGTCCCAGCTGATCCAGTTTTGATAATTTTTCAAACACTATCATATTGTTGTTTACTCTGATGATTCTTCAATATAATATGACCTACATATAATGTTATCCATATTGTGTAAAATATAAAAGAAATAACAAATTTTCCTATGAATAACTCTTATTGAGGTTATTTTGTTTAAATATGTACGACGACATTTTGCTTTAAAGCGCTTTAAAGAATTTTTTCTGCTCAAACGCAGCCAATTTATGTAACGTCAATGTACATAATAAAATTAAACGATTCTAAGCTTTGTACAAAACTACTTTCGCCTTAACATGCCAATTTTGTTGATTTTGTTTATTGATCTATAATTAAAAGATCGGTCAATCGATCGAAACCCAAGTGGATAGATGTCTCTGTTACACATAATATCTTTTAAACTTATGCAACCGTCCATTTTACCTTCAATTACAGTCAATTTAACTTTAATTTTATAGGTACACTGCGACCTACATTTACAGTAGGCAACAAAATTATTTACATTATTTACATTCAGAATAAAATATATTTAAATATTTATAAATTTTTTGTTGGGATAAACATTTACATTTTAACGAAAATTTAATCTTATGCAGATGTTTTGTCTTTTTCCATATTTAATTATATATAGATATGTATGTGACTATGTAGTCGTACAGAATGTCTCTAAAAAAAATTGCCAGTATTAGGGTCTCGTAACGGTGAAAGATACAGTTTCAGTCAAATTAGATGAATTATGCAAAGCACTAGATGCCTCGAACACTATTCCCGTACTTCACAAATTTTATGTAGTTTAGCAGTCTCTCCCCTAAGCAGCAAGTAACTAATTAAATGTGAAATCTAAGGTTATGCGTATGCCATATACTCTCAATTTCTTTTCGAATTGTTTACTTTTTTAATGACAACAGTGGGATTAATTGTCAAAGTTAAAAAGATGAGTTAACCAAAAATTAATGTTAATATCATAACATCGATTTTTGAGTGTAGTTTGCATATTTTTCCTACGATGGATCATGTTAACTGAGTGCTTTTAGTAAATGCTAGTTCCTGTAAGAGTTCCGTTTGTGAAATATTCAGTTAATTTTATAAAGATATAGATTGATATTCGAACGCAAATAAAAATAAGTTTGAAAATCGTTTACATCAAAGTTTGATTTTAGAAATGACAATTAAAAATACATATAAAAAATAATTAGAAATGTAATAACGTAAAAGCCCCTACACTCGAACGCGTTTCAATACTCGAACAATTTTGACATTTATCGATTTCTTGCAGAAAAAACTTCATTAATATAATATAAAATATCAATACTGTTCGAGTATTGAATCACGTTCGAGTATAGGGGCTTTTACTCTACTTAAATTTTTTCTGCTATCGTCAAGTAATATCAAGCCAAACTCTAAAAAGAAAGGACGGTGGTTTTCATCATGTTTCGACGTGAAAAGTCAAAAGAATTGAATGAGAATATAAACACATTAAACACCGGTAACCTATAAAATCTACGAAAAAATTCCACCCTGTACTTTATGAATATAACTTTCTAGAAGCATAATGCGGAAATAAGTTATGCATGTTGAATATTTGCGGTTTCATACATATATAAATTTATGTAATCAAATATTATCTTGGCAATGCATAAATACACATGTAATTCGTAATGTTCGGGACATAGGTATATGTAAGGTGAACTCGAAATTTCTTTGGGAAATATTAAAATTTATACAGAAAACGAATTACTCAATTTTAGTTACATTTATATTAAAAATTTTAAAACCTCAAAGCAGTATAGAACAGTAAAAACATTCGTTTTTCGTAAAAGACTACTTAAATGCAATAGTTAAAAAAAATCGCCAAATGCGTGTTTGACACGCATTAAATATAGGTCCTCAGTGATTACTGTTTCTCAATTTTCGGGATAAAGTATATAAAGCATTTAAGTACATTTTTACGTTTTATTAAAGAAATAGATGAATATGACCATAGACATAGACATTAGAAATGAAAAGACCAGTAATTTATATTACGCACGAAAGATAATACGTACACTTTAAAAAGAGACAAATATTACACAGAAAAAAAAACTCACTGTATATTACAAAAACGTGAATTAATATTACAAAATTTTTACTCCAATAGAACCGTTTAGTAATATTACAAAACCACTTTTATTAAAAATCTGATTACTAAAAGGTTCTATTAATTCAGAATAATTTTTGTAATTATCACAAAGACTTATTTTTGTGAATAAAACTCAACGTATGTTTTGTTGAACATTTAATAAACTTTGTTATAATTACTAAATGGAATTTGTAATAGGTATGATTTATTTATTAATAAATACTAAATTTTATAGTAAATTTTACTATATTTTTTTGTTGTACTTACAAATAACCCCTGTAAATATTATTAAGGATATTTGTGAAGGAAAGGAACTTATTGGATATACTTTGATAATTAATGTAAAAAAGAAACAGATGTGACTATAAAATATGTACAAAATTCGAACTTCACATCTATTTTACACAGCATTACATTAATTATCAAAGTACATCCAGTTAGTCGCTGTAAAATAAGAAAAATTTTATTTTATATAAATGAATTTATTAATTAATTAATACAAAAAAATAAAAAGTTATGTTAAAATGTATTAACTTACAGCAGGTATGGCAAGTGTTTTAGAAATAATTCTAACATATTTTTATATTCAGAACTAATATTAAGCAAATTTCAATAAAATATATAACTGTAGTCCAATATTCAATTACATCTTCAAAATCCAGTGAAAAATTTTAAAACACAACACGAAAACAAGCATGTTGTTTATCTGTAAAAAAGGATATTTTACTAAAATATGAAACATAAAAAATGTCTAACGAAATAATAAAAAACTTACTTGAATTTGAAAAAGAATGCTTTTAATTTGTTAGTAATTTACTTGACTGAGGTTTTTCACATATAGTCGAATAATGAATTACATATTCGATTCAGAATCAAAGTAAAAAGATAAAATAGAAGTACCTAGCATGTTTTCCACCTGTAAAAAAATAATATTTTACTGACTAAAATATGAAGCTTAAAAACATGTCAAACCAAAAAATGAACCCTTACTTGAATTTGAAAAGGAATGCATTTAATTTGCTAGTGTTTTATAAATTTCTGAACTGAAGGAACTTTTCTTTGGTTATAAAAAAGTTTAACTGCAAATCTGAAATTATTTTTTCCATAATGTTCAAAATTGCTTTTAGTATCTGAAAAAAAAGAAATCAAAATTTTAATAGGAATATTATTAATATTTGTGAGCAAAAAATAATTTATGAAAATACTTACTAGCTATTGTCAGATTTTCGATAGTAAAACCATTAGCAAGTTTTCTTGCCATATTTCTAACGTACAAACAATCTTTTAAATTGAGACTGTATACTATGTTTTTTCATAAACTCTTGTTAGGTTATAATAAATATTTATGAAGATGGACTCTATCACAGAATAACGCTATGAATACTACACAACATTCTAAAAATCATAGAATTCGTTAATATTGCGCTTGCGTCAGTTATTTATTATAAAACTTTTTGTTATAATTACAAAACACAATTTTTAAATGAGAAATTAAACAACTTTTTGATGATCACTAAATCAGGGTTTCTTTAAATGCATATATAGGTATTATGAACGTTTACAAAATATCACATAAACGTATCAACTTGTCAACTCTGCGCAAGCGTCATTTAATTATTACAAAAATTTTCGTCTTAATTACAAAAGTGACTTTTACTTTAAGCATGCGCATTTTGATTTTTAAAACAGTGTTATAATTACAAATATTTTTCTTATATTAACTTAAAATATTTAATAGAACTGTAATTAATGCTACAAAAATATACTACTAAATTTTTTTTTGTTATTACAAAAGTTTTTGTAATATTTACAAAATTTTATATTAACAAATACGCAATTTGTAGGATTAATAAAACTTATATTAATCACTGAAAGCGAGTTTTGTTACAATTACTCAAATTTTAGTTCTAACAACGAAAGCTAAATACTAAAAGCGGTTTTGTAAATAAAATCACTGTTTTTTTTTTCTGTGTATAAATAGTATGTAAAATGCCAATATATATTTCTTTTTCTAGGATATCCCAAACTTTAAAATTAAAATTGAAGCATAGTCAGCCATGTTTGCATTAAAAAATTTGAAAAAATAATGTAAAAATTGTCACTATTTTCACTTTTTAAACTGTGTTTTTTGTTATATTTTTTTAAAGAATATATTATGGCTACAAATTTTGCAACTACAAAATATCAAATCAAAAGATAGAAACTATATTTTCTAATTCAACAAAAATTGTAAAATAAATTTTTTAAACACTTTTTTATTAAAATAATGATAATGATAATAATACTTAATACGTTGAACTCTATTAAATAAATATAATTAAACTCAATTTAAATAAAAAATAATAACAAATATTATGTTTTTTTAATAATAACGAAAAATAATAAATTGCATTAAAATCAACAATGTATAACAATTGCAAGAATCGATTCACAACCTGTAATATAACATGCATAGGTAAATTAATAATACTTTAAGATAAGTATACAATATGACGATACATGACCGTCTATGACTAAGGCGAATACGTTGTGTGGACACACACACATACTTAAGAAGCTATGTACGTGAGTAAACGAGGTATGGACTCTCCCCTCACTTAATGTCGATGTCGCACTTCTTGGAGTGTGCGACAAGTGGATTTTTGCTGTATGCGCTACTGATGTTTCAAGAATAGCAAGAATTTGAACGAAATTATAATAGGTCCGAAGAATGACGAATGTCTTCGGACCTATAAAAAATCGAATTTTATATTTTTTGGAAGTTTTTAATTAGCACGGTTAAAATTGACGAAACTGTGAAGGCTTTAAAAATTTGCCGTCGGTGCATAAGATGTCACTGGGAAAAAAATGACGCCGAAAGTTTGAAAACCCTTTTTATATGCCTAAATTGCTCCTAAATTACTCTATTGAAATTAACAATTACTTCACCAGATACATAATTATTTAATTAGTTAACCGTAAACAAAAATTTTTTATAGAAAGTACGAAATTTGAACACTAATCTGCGGTAAAACCGTTTTTAATGGATTTTATCATCAGATTACATAAGTGTATAAATTATTGCATCATTCGCTGTTTTTACATGTGTATGTATTGTAATTTTTGCAATAACGTAAAAATGAAATAAAATATTTAAAAATGATCCCATATGTTACTCCTAATTATTCGTTTATCGTGTTTAGAAAAACAATTTTTAGGAAAATCGCGAAGTCTTGAGTTATGTATTTCCTATTATTTTTTGTGGTCCCAATCCACTGCACAAAAATGTCTTTCTTTTGCAATCTGTAGTGAACTACTTATGAAGTTTGTGAATATATATTATTTTTTTGTTGCGATTTTTTTATGCGGTCCCTATTATTTTACCGCCATAATAAGAGTTTATGCTGTATATGTATAAAATAAAAAAAAAGTATAAAAAATTTGAATATATGTTTAAGTATAAATATAAAATCATTTTATTTAAAGATAATGATACATTCATATATCAACCATAACTCTAACGTGCCAGTTAGTTAACAATAAAACATGAAGAAAAATGATTGAAACACATGTTTGTAGATATTTTACGAGAAATATAACCGTAATTTTTTTTATAGTAAAAAAACACAAAAAATTTATGTTTACAACCATAATATAATGTATACAGGTATATAGGCCAAATCAACTAAAACTGGTCTGACATCATTAACAAAGAATGAAGAAAAATTAAACGTACAACTTTAAGTTACTATAGTTACACTAACATAAAAATAACACAAAAGGAAAACAGACAGAAAACTAGGTTCGTGTAATTTTGCTCCATTTCTTGTAGTTGTTTGATGACGTCAGACCATTTTTAATTGATTTGATTTATATTATATTGATAACCTCAGGGCCGGCGCAAAGTTATTTGGCACCCGAGGCGAAATATCTCCTGACGCCCCCGAACTTGATAAACACTTATTTAGACATGATAACAGTTAAAAGTCGCACAAAGAATCTTCAACTTTTCTGTCTGAAGATTTTCAACTGAAGATTATATTTTATTTTCTTAGTTTTAAGTTTAGAAAATGTAAGAACTAATTCATTAAAGACAATTGTTTGCACTAATTGTGTTGGTTAATTGAAATTGCTGGAATCATTTCCGTCATTAACTAGAATAACATTAGATCGTGTAATATGAAATGTCGCTTCCCGACCACTTGGTTGACAATGTAATTCAGATAAATATCGACACTTTTTTAGGCAATAGACAAATGTTTAACAATTCTTCAACTCTGAATAGATTTATTGTAACCTGGAATAATTTCCGCCATTAATTAGAATAACATTAGATTTTGTAATATGAAACGCCGTTTTCCGACCACTTGGCCAACCATCTAATGCAGATAAGCATCGAAACTCTTTTGAGTCTTAAAAAATATTTTAATAAAAAATAATAAAAAGGGGTAATTTTAAAAAAAAGTTGACTGACCTCTTTCTTAATATACTTCCCTAGATACAATGTATCCGATCAACATTTTTGACATAAAAATACATAAATATATTAAGATGGTTTGGAAAGTGACTTTAGTTAATAAAAATACGTAGGTACAGTGCTTGCATAATTTATAATTTTTAAGTCTCCAGATTTTTGACGCCCGTCGATTTCTGGTGTCCTGGGCGGTCGCCTAGTTCGCCTATATGGTCGCACCAGCCATGAATAACTTTAGTAATATATACCAATAAACAGAGAATCACCAAGATCGCCTAAGCGTTTGTCCAAATGGAACTTATAGGTACTGAATTAATAACGTAAGATGGATTCTCCCAAAAATTTTTATTAATTTGTATATATGCATTTTTTCGACAAATCTCATACATTGTCAATACCTTTTCCTCGATTTAGGACTAATTGATATCTCGGAGTAGTTAAAGAGTGATACAATTTTGAATACAGATGTGGTACGTATAACTACTAGAGTTACTACCAGTAATATAAAATCGACCTATAACTATTGTCGGTGGTTCATACAAGTTCTATTTCGCTAGTGTCTCTTCTTACATTGCATATGTACGTGTCGCTTTTATATTTATAATAAAATATCTACTATCTAAGAAGGAAATTACAATTTTATTGATTGTTATGTATTTTTAAACTATCTATGTTCATTTCTTTGCGCCCAAACTAGCTCTCTTGTCGCCTTGCACAGCCCATACAGGTCAATACGAAATTTATACTTTACGAATGTACATTAAACAGACAAAGTGTATAAACAAGTACAGAAGTGTTTACAGACAAGTTTATTCACTAGACAGATATAATTCCGACTAAAACAATTGACAACCGACTCGGCAATTTTACATACGTCAACTCTCATGTCCCTCCTAATTTTGTTACTTTTGGCATAGAACTGCTTTGACTTTACTAGTCAGAGACATTAGATATGGAACTGCTGTGGTCTTACTGTTTTGGCATAGAACTGCTGCAGCCGTATTACTTTCGATATAAAATCGCTGTAACCTTACTACTTTTGGCATTGAACTGCTTTGACTTTACGACTTTAGGTATGGAACTGATGTGATCTTACTGCTTTTGGTATAGGACTGCTGTGACCTTACTACTTTTGGCATAGAACTCCTGTGACTTCACTACATTTAGTATAGAACTGCTATGATTCTACTACTTTTGGTATAGAACCGCTGTAACCTTACTACTATCGGTATGGAACTACTGTGGTCTTAGTACTTTTAGTATGGAACCTTACTACTTTTGGTACAGAACTACTGTAACCTTACTACTTTAGGTATAAAACTGCTGTGACCTTACTACTTTTAATATAGAGCCACTATATAATGTTGCTACTTTTGGCATAGAACTGCTGTAACCTTACTACTTTTGGTATAGAAATTTGATGGATAAAATTACTGAAGAGATGAATCAACTTGACTAACGGTAAGTCCTGGCCTTGAGACACCGCCTTCTTCAGTAAACATTACAGAGTTTTAAATATACCGTGTAAATTACCGTGTAAACAATTGGTTATATAAATAAGCAAACACATTAGAGTGAGCTGAGGGAAAATTATATAATTTTCCACGCGGGTCAATCCATATCAAGTGATCCAAAGAAAATTACCTTACTATTTTATATTAACCTAAGATTTTGTCCTCCGGTTCTACTAGGTGAAAGAAGAAAGAAACCAAAAGATTTTGTTTTTATCTCATGTACTTTTTTATTAAACAATTTTTTAAATGGTGAAAAATGTGAAATTTAGACACACATTGTTTTACGTTTCTAGCTATATCTCGGCTTAGGATAAAGATATATCTTGGAGCAAAATACCATTTTTTTCAGAAATTTACAAGCTTTACAATGATATGCAACAAGCTAATTTCAAAAAAATTATAACTCTTAATTTTTTAACTTAAATTTTGAAAAGGTTATTCTAGAAAAATAATATCTCAAATCGTTTTGAAAAATTTTTAGGTAATTACTTAAGTATTTGTCTACAAACAAACAAAATTTTAAGTTGGGATCTTATTGGGATCATATTGAAAAAAAAATGTTTCTCCCAAAAACACTCCCAAAAGTTATTATAATTTCTACTATCCTTTTTCAATACATTAGATAGTAGATCTCGTGAGAGATAGCTATATTACGAGTTTGTTTAAAACATAAATTTATGTGGATGAATCATTTCCAGTTGTCGTTCTTTTCACTATAACTATGGTTCTTTTTTTGAAGCAAGTATTTACGTTGTATACCACTGAAAATTATGACGATCATGACAACAATCCAATATCAGCAATTTAAAAGACTAGTGTGATAACAACGCTTTAATGTAGTGGTATCTTTTTATACCCCTGACTCAAAGTTAGTATTCCTTTAAGAAATATGTCTTGTCATTTATTAGATAAAGCAAAATATATTATAGAAATTCAAATAACTGCTGCTATTTTTTTCTGTAATGATAATTTAATTTTTAAACGACTTTTTGAGTTGTCTTTCTATACATTTCTATGGTTGAACACCGAATTGCTGGATCAGATTGAATATAAAGACTGGAGTCACACAACCCACTTTTACAAACTAGTAACACTTTCAATAACACACTGGGGTTACACAACCCGCTTTTAGAAACACTGAAGAATTAACTGAACTGCACTGCTTAAGGACTGGCATGAGATCGATTCATATTTAAAGTTCTGCTTGCAAGATCCTACTTGTTTGTTTCTTGCCACAGCCTGACTGTCTCAGGGAAAATAAAATAACTGGATCTTTATTAGAACTTATTGAAACTCACAGAGTTTCTTCAGTGGCGTAGCTAGGCGTGGGCGATGTGGGCCCACGCCCACAACCTCGCACTTAAAGGGACCTCGCGAGTGGCTGTTTTTCTTTTTTTTCCTTTGATTGTCCCCTAATTTTTAAGACAGAAATTTTAAAAACAAAATTAAAGGGGGCCTCGCAAAAATTATCTTGCCCACTCCCCATTTTCGTCTTGCGACGCCACTGAGTATCTCCCATAACATACATAAAATTACCATTTACACATATAAACCCTATATCTCTTAATAAACTGAGTTATAATCCATCAAAAACTAACTTCAAGATCCTTTAAATACGTTTTTTAACGTCTCTTCATAGATATATTTAAAAATATATATGATCCCATGAAGGTCCCAACTTGATTTTTTTAAATTTTGTTTATAAAAGTTAAAAGAATAACCAGGATTTTTTTTCGAAACTTTTGAGAATATTATTTCTGTGGAATCTTCTTTGAAATTTTGAGTTTTTATATAAAAAAATTTAGTTGCTTTAAACACACACTTGTAATATATCAAATTAAAGCTTAAGCAATTCTGAAGAGAATGGTTTTATTTTTATATTTCTATCACAACCCTAAACGAAGTTACAGTAAAAAACGTATTATGTTACACTGCAAAATTTGCGAATTTTCCAAATTTCAAAATTATTTAAAAAGGCAACCATAAGTGATAAAAATCTGAAATTTGAAATTTGTACTAAGTTAGAGTAGCTCTTCAAGAAAATCAAAAGAAAAAAAATATTGAGTGGGGTCAGGTAAAAAATTTATTCAAATTTGGATCACTTGATATGGATTGACTCACGCATAAATATATAATACATTTTCACAATAGATACGTATATCATTATACATACACCCAGCAATAATAAAAAGCCAATATATACATTATACATACACATATACCTATGTAAATTATTTTATCTACGACTACCATGAAATTGCTTGTTTATTGTACAAAATATTATCTAAGTAAGCTACGTTTTACATACAGCTATATTTCCAGCCGTACAAAAAGTGGCTCTTTACATGCATGTATACGTAAAATACCAAAACTTACTAGTTTTATTAATTTTTATATTATATGTATATTAATATTATACAGTGACATACATGATATATATATTATATTAGAATCAGTATAAAAATTTTACCTAGCAACTGAATGTTTACATTTGTTTTTAATAAATTTCAAATACTACATAATTTTAATGTATTGTATTTGTATATTTGTACCAAATTTTTATCGTTTATTGTGAATTTCAATTCAGTCGTAGATATAGTATAGTACGTAACTCGGTTGTAAGGTATATTACACACTCGCGCAATTACGCACTCGCACTTTCGCGGCTCTTGCGTAACTTTTTCGCTCGTGTTTAATATGCAACTTACAATCTCAATCACGTAATATACTACATTAATATGGGTAAACAATAATATATACATATAGGAGTTTTTTTTAAAATATCCCAATATTTTAAATAATGTAAGCCAAAAAATCATACCAATTACCTACTCATATTCTCCGATTTGGCTTACAAATATTACAATTTTTTTTTGCAGGAGGCCCGTATCTAGGGGGGCAACCGGGGCCCCTGCCCCAAGCGTCAGCTGTAGGGGGCGCCAAAATCATATTAGGTCGGTCTATATCAAATGGTCTAAAAAAAAGTTGGTTGCTCGACCATTTTGGAAAAAATTAATATTCTTCCAGTTGTTTCTATATTATACATATTTGAAGTATTGAGAACAATTCTTAAAAAAAATTGTCTTGAACCGTTTAAGCGTGGTAGCCATTTTTGTTTTCCAATTTAAGCTGATTTTTGTGTTTGCAGCCATTTATGCCAATGCACATATTTCATAAACCGTTCATTCTAAAAGGTTGAAATAAAAACCATTTTAAAGGTAATAAATGCCTATTTTAAGTGATGTCCATATTTAACCTATTTTCGTCCCTTCCATAAGGAAACTTTACCTAAAGTTGGATATCAAAATTTAGCAAAATTCACTTTTTGAACATTTTTTTTCTTATAGAAGGAATGTTTTACACCTCTTAATATCTTTTTATGAGAATAGCTGTATACGGGAACAACTACCCATTATGAAACAAATACACACTATTTCAATTGTGAAACTTATATCCTTTAATTTTTACAAACTTCCGAAAACTGACTTTTTTCCAAATTTTAGAATTTTGCGCTCCTGTATCTCTGATGGGGCTGGTGATAAAAATTTGAAATTTGCACAACTTGTAGTGCTTTCGGAGTAGATTTATTAAAATAAAACATCAACTTGTACCTATATTGATCCTTTACAAAACCCTCAATTTTTATCATTGTCGCAACGGGAAAAATAGGAGTTTTGTAAAGGACTTATATACTTATGGATGAGTTTTGTAAAGGACTTATATACTTATGAATTTTTTTGACAATTTATGTCAAACGTTGGAGAGGGGGGCGCCATTTTCAAGATTCTGCCCCGGTTCTAAAAAATCGTACATCCGGGCCTGTTTGCAGGAGCTTAAATTTTTTCAGAATGAAATGTAACCTATGTCTATTTGGAATAGTTTATATTTTTAGCAATTTTGAAAATCACCCCAGTAGTTTTTAAATTTCTCTCTTACACACAAGCAAAAAACGCTCACTCGTTATAATATTAGTAAAAATAATTCGATACTGTCTACATTTAAAATTAAAAACATTCTGTTAATCCTACTACCACATAACTTGTTAAGAACTCACATTTTATTTCAACTCCCATTAAAATAAATCATTGTTTTACAATATTCAAGGCTGCCAACGTGAATGAGAACGGGCAAAACCGGAATTGTATGGTATGAAATAGAACGGAACGGTGAAAAGTGGATATACACGAGGCAAATAGAGGTGGAAAGGATATAGGATGTAATACAATTGTTACCTTCGACTTTACCATTAACGTTCATCGCATACTCGATCGTTAGCTTTGGAAAATTCGTTTTTTTTCTACTTCGATTTTTTTTATGTTGCGAATAAATAATTGCGAGGAAACGTTCAGCAGGAAACAGTTTGTTTATGTGTGGTGAAAGCCTCTAACCTTTTTTTATTTTGTGAATCTATTTTCTCCACATCCTTTTATTACAATGATTAAAAGTTATTTTCAATTTTGAAAAATATATTTTGGTTTAATCAATAATAGGGTATGAAGCTTTTTATCAAGATGTTTATTTGTTAGAATAATTTTTTTCTTCCGATTTTACTTAGGGTTCCGTAGCAAACAAAAAGTTTATATATATATATATATTATATATATATATATATATATATATATATATATATATATATATATATAGATATATATATATATATATATATATATATATATATATATATATATATATATATATATATATATATATATATATATATATAGGCTGGGCCATTTTAATCTATGCATCTAAATATCTCGCCAGAGGCGCCACCTACCAAAAAATGACCTTTGCAAAAGTTGTTAGGTACGAAGGGGGACATTAAATGGTGACCTTAAATTTGACCTTAACCTTCTTTCTCAAGGTCATTTTGAGGTCAAGTCGTATTTTTTTGAAATGGAACGGCCTACTATTTATTTCGAATTCTGAAAGAGCGTGAAATTTCACGTCGAAAATCACTATTTAATGTCCCCCTTCATACCTAACAACTTTTGTCATTTTTTGATAGGTGGCATCGCTGGCAAGGTATTTAGATGCATAGATCAAAATGGCCCACCTGTATATATATATATATATATATATATATATATATATATATATATATATATATCCCAACTTAATTATTGTTTTATTTTGTCATCTACTGAGACCAAGTTTAATATGGAGACTCAAACTGATTCTTAAAATTAGAAATAATATAAGACAGCAAGACAATTTTTTGTCTACTTTCCCGTACTAAAAGGTAGATATGAATTTTCCTTTTAGGGTAATTTTGAGAGAGTCGTTTTTGTGTGACCTATTAAAGTTGCAAATGTAGTTCAAATATTTATTATTTTAACGCTTATAAAGAGTAAAAAAATTTTACAAAATAATATTATATTTGACAAATAAAAATAAAATTTGATATTTTAAAAAAAAACGCCGTGAGCAGCGGAGCCCCATCACGGAAGTCGAATTTTCCCTTTCATCTTCGGTATTGAGTGTCTACAAGCGAAATATAATTGAAAGTCCACAAGCGATTTGTAATTTTGGTGGTTTCAAAACTGATGATGAGTGTCCGGTTGATCGGGGCTTTAAAAAAAGGTTTTAAGTTTTTAAGGAATCTCAGTAAATTTCAATTTTGTCCCGATAGCAGTTAACAGGGAAAAAGCCAACACAATTCGTACGAGGGCATTTCTATCCATGCTTATCCGCCAATTGCGTTTGTGTTTTATTTTTAAATATTAAAAAAGGAACTTAAATAGTAAACTGGAAGGCTTTTATGAAGATATTTTTTCTTTCCAAAAAAATCCAAAATTTCTATTTTATAAATAATAAAAATCCAAAATTCCTAATTTATAAATAAACAGTGACTTTAATAACATTTTTAAATTACTTAATATGTATGTATTTCATTTGTTAAAAAATTGTATTCACTTTTTTTTAAATTTTTTAAAATTACTATTCGCCTACTTGTATTTAGAATAAAAGTAATGCATTTAAAACACATTTAACAATAGCATTCAATTCCGATGTAAAAATGGAAGAAGTGGGGGGAAAAGTAATGTGGACTCCGTAAAAGGTACTAGCTGGATACTAACTGAATACACGTACAAAATTTCAGCCCTCTAGGTTTCCTTAGAGAGTCTCTAGACGTGTTAGAAAACAAGCAAAAAAATTAAGGAAATATTGGCGTAAAAATGGGGGGGGGGGGGGTAAGGGTTAAAAGTTGAAACCCCCAAAAATTAGCTTAACCTGTACACAAAATTTCAGCCCTCTAGGTTTATTTGGGGAGATTTTGACCCGAACGAAACTGTTAAAAAACAAGAAAAATCATGTTCTTTTGGGTATAAAAATGGTGGCGGTAGGGTTTGAAAGTCGAGACTCCCAAAAGGCACCCCCTTGATACTAACTCAATCCGAATACAAAATTTCAGCCCTCTAGGTTTATTTGGGTGACCTGTGCGAGTGGTACAAATTTCGAAAACGTCGAAAATGCATGAAATGGTAGCTTAAAAATGAGGGGGTTGGGGGTAAAATATTAAAACCTCCAAAAAGCACAACCTAGGTACGAACTTTATCAACACACCAAATTTCAACCCTCTACGTTAATTCTGGGGGGCTGGGGGCCTGTTAGATCCAGCGAAAATCGTTTTCCCCCCTCTACTCCCACCAAATCATTCTAGGAAGCTGAATTTTGGATATGTTGTAGATAATTGACCGAAACATTATTTAAAACCGGTTTGGAAAAGTTTTATTGCTTTTCCACCCCCCACCACCCCCTTAAATGTCGGGTCAGAAAAAAAATGTGCCCAAAATTTGACCCCACTTTGATAGTATGAGGTGCCTCGAAAATGAGCCCCATTTACCAAATTTCATCTCTTAACGTCCATAGGGGGGCCCTACACAAATTAAAATGTGGCGGGAATATATATATATCAGACATTTTTTTTTCTACATATTCGTGTTCTACGGGTCCGAAAACGGATGGCGTCCCTACTCTCGCCTCTCGCAGCTCTTATCGTATAGACTGTATAAGTCTAATTTTTCGGAGAAAATTCGACTAAAAATGTTTATCTATGTAATATGTATGTTTAGTCAAATTTATTTGTTTGTTTTAGACAATTACTATTGGCTGCTTGATTAGAGATTTAATTTTCATCCACTCAATTATTTGCGTTGAATGAACTACAGAAGTTTATATTATATGGACAAAAACTGAAAACTGCATTAAATTGTACTTTTCAGTTTTCGTCCATATATTTTTAGTCGAATTTTCTCCGAAAAATTAGACTTATACAGTCTATACGATAAGAGCTGCGAGAGGCGAGACCAGGGGCGCTATCCGTTTTCGGACCCGTAGAACACGATTATGTAAAAAAAAAAGATGTCTGATATATATATATATATATATATATATATATATATATATATATATATATATATATATATATATATATATATATATATTTTCCCGCAACCTTTTAATATGTGTAGGGCCCCCCTATGGAAGTTAAGAGATGAAATTTGGTAAGTGGGGCTTATTCCGATGCACAACAATACTATCAAAGTGGGGTCAAATTTTGGGCAAATTTTTTTTCGGACCCGACCTTTAAGGGGGTCGTGGGGGGCTGAAAAGCAATAAAACTTTTTCAAACCGGTTTTAAATAATGTTTCGGTCAATTATCTACAACATATCCAAAATTCAGCTTCCTAGGATGATATGGTGGAAGTAGAGGGGGGAAAAACGATTTTCGCTGGATCTAACAGGCCCCCAGCCCCCCAGAATTAACGTAGAGGGTTGAAATTTGGTCTGTTGATAAAGTTCGTACCTAGGTTGTGCTTTTTGGAGGTTTTAATATTTTACCCCCACCTCCCTCATTTTTAAGCTACAATTTCATGCATTTTCGACGTTTTCGAAGTTTGTACCACTCGCACAGGTCACCCGAATAAATCTAGAGGGCTGAAATTTTGTATTCGGATTGAGTTAGTATCAAGGGGGTGCCTTTTGGGGGTCTCGACTTTTAACCCCTACCCCCACCATTTTTATACCCAAAAGAACATGAATTTTCTTGTTTTTTAACAGTTTCGTTCGGGTCAAAATCTCCCCAAATAAACCTAGAGGGCTGAAATTTGGTGTACAGGTTAAGCTAATAGCCAGACACTGTTTTTTGGAGGTTTCAACTTTTAACCCTTACCCCCACGATTTTGACGCCAATATTTCCTTAATTTTTTTGCTTGTTTTCTAACACGTCTAGAGACTCCATAAGGAAACCTAGAGGGCTGAAATTTTGTACGTGTATTCAGTTAGTATCCAGCTAGTACTTTGTAGGGAGTCCGCATCACTTTTCCCCCCACTTCTCCCATTTTTACATCGGAATTGAATGCTATTGTTAAATGTGTTTTAAAAGCATTATGTTTATTCTAAATACAAGTAGGCGAATAGTAATTTTAAAAAATTTAAAAAAAAGTGAATACAATTTTTTAACAAATGAAATACATACATATTAAGTAATTTGCAAATGTTATTAAAGTCACTGTTTATTTATTTATTTAATTATTATTTAGGAATTTTGGATTTTTATTATTTATAAAATAGAAATTTTGGATTTTTTTGGAAAGAAAAAATATCTTCATAAAAGCCTTCCAGTTTACTATTTAAGTTCCTTTTTTAATATTTAAAAGTAAAACACAAAGGCAATTGGCGGATAAGCATGGATAGAAATGCCCTCGTACGAATTGTGTTGGCTTTTTCCCTATTAACTTCTATCGGCACAAAATTGAAATTTACTGAGATTCAGCCCTTAAAAACTTAAAATCTTTTTATAAAGCCCCGATCAACCGGACACTCATTATCAGTTTTGAAACCACCAAAATTACAAATCGCTTGTGGACTTTCAATTATATTTCGCTTGTAGACACTCAATACCGAAGAAATAATTTTTTATTTTTTATTTTTTTTATTTTTTATTTTTTTTTTTTTTTTTTTTGAACGAAAAAATATCTTTATAAAGGCCTTTCAGTTTACTATTTAAGGTCCTTTTTTAATATTTAAAACTAAAACATAAAGGCAATTAGCGGATAAACATGGGCAGGAATGCCCTCGTACGAATTGTGTTGGTTTTTGTTCTGCTACCTGTTTTCGGCACAAAATTGAAATTTACTGAGATACAGCCCTTAAATACTTAAAACCTTTTTTTAAAGCCTCGATCAGCCGAACACTCATGACCAGTTTTGAAACCAACAAAATGACAATTCGGTTGTAGACTTTCAATCACATTTCGCTTGTAAACATTCAATACCGAAGATGAAGGGGAAAATTCGACTACCGTGATGGGGCCCCGCTGCTCACGGCGTTTTTCTATATCTATGTGAATTATATTTTCAAATTTTTAGATAACGTCCTTAGAATCAAAAAAATTATAAAATAAAAAGGTTTAAGAAGGAAGATAAGAGGTTTTGAATACATATAAGCATTTACTTTTTATTAAAATTAACTTTTTTATAACAATTCTTAACCTAAATGGTGGTCGAAAACTAGCCTACATGTGGACGACAACTAACTTTTTTGGACGAAAACTAGCGAAATCTGTATATTTATCATTATTATTTTTTATAAAAAAAAAAAAAGAAGTGAACGTAATTAGTTGTCATTATGTCACCTTAAAATAGACTATATAAGCAATAAATAGCAATATAATACATTAGTATTAGATCAGTTGAACATATTCTTTTTATGTCACAAAGCTATAACTAATTGGACTAGCGAAGCTACCCTATATCTTGAAACATTATTCAAGCCTATCAATAATTATAATTAATTTTTAATTTAAAATAAACATTAATATTCTAGTTAACATCAATTTTAAATGGAAACATTACTTTTAGTTTAGTAATTATTCATGCGATAGTATGTAGTGCTCATAGCTTTTAACTAAACATAAATTTCTATTATTTGTGTTAGAAACAGTTTGATTTATGATTGCGTACGTTGAGTGAATGATGCAGATTGTAGGTAAAGCAAAAGTAAACATTTCAAACTAACAACCTAAAATCGATTTAATGTTTAAGTGAAATTTACACTAATTTTAGAAACATTTGTTGTAATAATTTTACGTATATATTCGGTATTATATAAATTATGACTAATCATCAATCTGTGTGGTATTTTAATTTGTAATTGTTTTGGGAAAAGCAACTAAATTACTATAGAGTACCTATATAAATTTTATTAATGATCAAAAAAGTTTTTAACGAATTACCATAAGGAGAATTCAGCTATTACAACAGGTAAAAAAGGCAAGCAGAAGACTTGAGCTCGAAACGCTGGCAGAAATTTATTTTGAGGTCTTTAGAAGCGGAAAGTGATATTTACTAAAAAATTTAAAGTCAGATAAAGTCAGATTTGTTGACCCATCACCAAATATATATGTTCTTATTTTTTTTCAATATGTTCCACCCTTTTGACAAAAATAAAATTCAGGGAGATGAGGGCAGTGCTTGCGAGCTTTCTTTTGGTAGTAATAAGAAAGTGGTCACTCTTGTACAAGTAGCTAAAAAAATTTAATGTTTTCTTTTTTTCATATTTTATAAAGGGTATTTAATGTCCATTTTAAATGAAAAAAATATATAATAAAGTACTGGACATAGCAAACAATATGGATTTTGTTTCATCTTTTTATCTATAATAGTTTACGAGAAAAAAAAGTTTGAATAAGACCACTATTTTTTGGTATTTGGTATTATAACTCCGCGAAATGTAAAGATATTGAGAAAAACCCATACGTATGGTTTACTCTTTCACTAAGCTACACAATCGCATACATATCGTTGGATTTCATTTCTTGGGCAAATTCACCTATGGTAATGGTTCCAGACCCTTTTTGTATATTTTTAATATAGAAATATGTATTTGGTATTATACAATAATTATATGCGGATTACTAGATTTTATATCATCAATTAAATGTATATGATATATTTTTACTTGATACTAGTACTAATTTTACCACCAGAGGCGCGAGTGAGAATCTTTGTGTCGCCAATAAAAATCTTGCCATCCACGGATTCCAACAATTTTTTCTCATGTTAAAATTTGTTCTTATTTTTCTCAAACAGATTGTACGTTTGACATATAAATCTCTGTCAGTTCATATTAAACTTAATTTTCATTTTAACTATCCTTACGTCATAAAATTATGTATAATATATATTCACAAATTATGGCAAATGTTAAGCAAATATGTAAAGAACTGTGCAAATAAAGAAACTTATTTTACAAGGATTTGGTATATTATGTGGACAACGAGCAATTACAATGAATTTTGTGCTTTGAAGTGGTTTTGTGAGATTTTTTTTATTAATAGCTACGGGATACACGAGCAGTGTTGTAAAATATTGAAACTTTCTTTGTCTGGTATCTTTGTTATATTTTCTATTTTTAGGATTTCGTAGTACCTACAGCAACGAAATCCTTGTTAATTCATCATATCTGTCATCCAATAAGGTGATCTATCCGCATTTGACCACTTGTAATTAATCGGTGTCGAACCTGACGTAATTTAATAGACAGTATCGTTTTTCTTTTTAAAACGTTATTAACTTTTTTTGATTCATATAGAAAGTAAAAGGTTCAGATAATCATATTATTAACAAATTAAAAGTTAATTTTAATATTAAATTAAAGCCAAAAATATTTTGTCACGAGAATTATGAAAAAGTCTAAACTACGAAATCCTGACCTAATGCCTATCTAATACACACTTGTTTTTTTATTGTACAGTGTACACTATTTATATATTATAATTTTAAAATAATAACTTTATTACAAGAGTAAGATTTTAACGTTATGAACAAAATTGATCACAATAGCTATTTATGCAACAAGTACATAATGAAGATCTTTATGAACGAGCCGTCTTTATGGCTGAGCGAGCTTACGAGCGAGGCCAAAAAAAGGCGAGTTCATAAAGTCAAATTATGTACAAGTTACATACAAATCTTTATGTACGACTATTAAAATTTCTAGTTATCGATAAAAATCGAATTTTTAAATCTCACGTCTATACTTTAAATAAAAAATGTATTTTATATATAGTTGGTATAGACAAATTTATTGTGTTTAAAGTGTGCTTTGGTTATTATCTGTCATCTAAAGGTAATAAAATAGTGGAGAATTTTTAAAAGATTTTTCAACAAAACTTATTAATATTTAAAAAAGAAAGGAGAAAAAGCTGTCTGGAATAAATATTAATAATAGTTCAGATTGTGTAATTAATATTAATTACACATTGTAATACACAACATTTGTAAATATGGTATACAAATAAAGTTAGTGTGTTTTCTGTTTATTGTAAAATTGAAATTAAAATTTATCAAGTTGACTATTCTTTATGGCACTAGTGCTTTTTGCTTTTCATTATGCCACTAGTGCCAAAAAGTAATACTTCTTTATATATCTCATAACAATGTAATAAGATAGGCTTTTATGATTCAGTCGTACATAAAATACTATATATAGGTCATACAAAACCTACTGTGGGGCCACTTTGTAAAATAACTTCAAAATTATTTAAGAAATAAATTAATTGTGTAACAACTTTCTGAGACTTACCGTTATGAGGTTGAAAATTACATATAAAGTTTTATAATGTACAGTTAGAAACTTAGAAAGTACTTATATTGCCTTAAAACTAAAACAGTACCGAATTAGACATTACGTTGACGTATATCTACAGTAAAAAGATTTGTAAAGTAAAGTGGCTTCCGAGACAGAAACAAAATTATATTTAAAATAAAAAGACAATTTTTTTTGTTTTTACTTTACTAATACCACTTTATTTAGAGTTTTAATTGTCTGTGACATGTTTCGGCCCGTATGGCCATTGACGACGTAGGCCACTGTTCGTCAATGGCCATACGGGCCGAAACATGTCACAGACAATTAAATCTCTAAATAAAGTGGTATTAGTAAAGTAAAAAAAAATTGTCTTTTTATTTTAAAATGGAATACCATAAAGTAACGCTCAAATCTATCAAAAATGATATTTTTTTAGTATATTTTTATAACTTGTAATTTCCAAAAAAAATTTTAAAAACTTTACAGATGTTATATTCCCCAAAAAAATGTTTTAAAGACTAAATTTTTATCCTGGTAACTATTTTTTTAAAAATCTTTCTATAAAATAACCCCCAAATTTTCAGTTTCCTAAAATTAACCATTTAATAACGTTGAGTCCCTACAATCTAATTTTTGCAAACAGTAAAAATCTGTGATTTTTAGAAAATTTTTTTGTACTGAACTGATATTTTCTACGTTATGGCTATATATGACTTTATTTCATATTTAATCTCCTACCATGCCTCAATTAACACGACTACACACCAATGAGCACTATTATATTATACTATACTAGCCCTAGAATCATACATTGGTCTACGAGTCAAGTTAATCATACATCGGCGTCGTTTCGACGAATGGACTTTTTACGGGGAGTTTTAGAGTTTATTTGCAAAAAACATTTTTTTTACATAACAATACTACAAAAGCGAACAAAATATTTAAAAAAATTGGATTTGGAAAAATTTCTTAATGTAAATATTAATTAATTTTTTTAATCTTTTTATCAAAGCATATTTTCATTATAAAAATTAAAAAATAGATAAATACATCAATTGTAATAATTAATTTATGAACTATTATGAATCAGTGGACATGTGTGACTTTACAGAACGTGAAATTTCTCAGTCATAAATATTCCTATAGATACGTAGTTATTTCCCCATTAGGCACATTTGTAAATTTTCTAAAATTTGTTAGTAATTTTTCGAATAAGATCTCAAAAAATAATAAAAATTAAAATATTTTCCACAAAATAAATTATTAATCTTTTATTTAGTCATTCGAAACGCATTCCTTAGTTTTCGATTCAATATATTCAAACTTCAGTATTATGTCGTCTCTATAAGTCAAACAGCTGTAATCATCTTTCACATTATCATAATCATAGAATAAATTAATTATAACATCCATATCTTTAATAGATTTTAGAAAAATTAGGAAAACTTTTATATGTGGAGTACAAAATCTTTAAAAAAAAATATAGGTTAATCATACATCGTCGTCCTTTTGACGCACACTATTTTAGTATAAAAAAAACGACAATAGCTATAAATAAAATTTATGTGTTATGTGTTATAATAACAAATAAATTAGATAACAGAAGTTTCACAACGAGCAGGTACCGACAAGTCACATAATTGGAGCAGGTAGAGAAGTTCGTTCGTCGTTTTGACGAGTATGTATGATTCTAGGGCTAGACAAAGCGTAAAGCCAGTTTGTTGGTATTTTTCTTGAATCAGGGAACAGGGTGAGACGGGTGTTAAATGAAATAATATATTGTAAATTTTTGAGCAAATGCGACTGTAATTATTGCAGGACATAATTTGTATAGGTACGTATTTTGAAAATAAAGCGGATACCACATTTTTTCTTTCAAAATTTTGCAGTTTCTTCTCAAAAAAGAAAAATTTTATCATCAATATTATATTTTTACAATAATTATTTGAAAACGATACTACGGATACCATCCATTACTATATTACAGAATACTATTAAGGTCGGAACTTGGTGGTAACTGGCTGCCTCAATTATACATTTATATAATTACTCTATATAATATATATATATATATATATATATATATATATATATATATATATATATATATATATATATATATACATAATATTATGTTCATTGGTCTGTGAACACGACGTTGTCAAATGTTACCAGATTTTAGATTGATAATTCATTTTTTCCAAGGAATTATTTTTTTGTTCAATAACTTTTTCTAATCAATTTGAAATGTTATGGACGTTTCTAAATAGGTTAACTTGCTTAGTATGCAAAATTTTAGATTTTTAGCATCATTTTTCATTGAAATATAACAAAATACTCAATTTCCTATAAGAGTACATGTATTTTCCCATATATTACAATGCATTTTTCTCCACGACAGGTTTTCCGAATCAACACGAAAATCCTAATCAACATGACCTTTTTCATCATTTTGATTTTAGAGACACAGTCATGGAATAAAGTTCCTCTTAATAGAGATTTCACTGTAACACTTATCAATATGTTTTTCCACGTGGAAATTTAATTTATTTTTATTGTGTACTTACTCGTTTGAAAAATGAAATATTAATTCTAAAAATACCCTTGAACGTCCGTCGGTCGATACACAAAAAAGCGAAATTTGTGAAACGAAAAAATGGAAATATAAATAGGTAAATTGAAATGATAAATAAAAATATAATTTATTTTGTTGTTCCATATTCTAATTTATTTTCAGGAAAAATGTATTTTCCAACTGACGTAAATAGATTAGTGAAGTTGTTTTTCTTCATACAATAAAATTGGAGAATAAACCAGTTTAAGGTTAGGTCAATTATAGTGTTCTATTTTCTGTAAATATGTTCGTACATCGAAATCAAGATGTTACCACATAGTGGGCTATGGTATACTTTGTTTCAATTTTTAAATATATACCTATTTCATTAATTATTTTTTTTACAGTCGATCCGTAAGTAAGTACATACTTTCTAAAAATGTATTGCAACAAAAGTTATACTACTTTCCTGTACTATACCCAATCAAACAGTCACGAAAATATATAACCATTTACTAGACTAATCCTGTAGTGTTTGCACTGCTAAAAACTTATCTTGAACATTTGTTTATATCCATGCTAACCACAGTGCGGAAAGTAAATAACAGTGTGGGAAGTAAAATTAACATAAAAATGATTATAGGGAAAGTTTGGGTGATTTTAATTGGTGATTTTATTGGTGATTTTATTGGTGATTTAGATGATTTTACAATCATTAAAATGATCGTAATTATTTATTTATGTTGAGATTGAAGGTACAGTGTTAACACTCATAATTAATTAATATTAGAATTTTCGCTAGTCTACAGAATGTTTTATTGAAATTTCTAAAGGTCGTTCAACCATTTATTAAAAATTTTGCATGTGTTTTCACATCTTCCCTTCATTTTACTCAAGTCAGTTTGAAACCAGGGTTTTTCCTCAATTTTCCTCAATTATTTTTAATAGAGTTAAAAAGAATTCATGCGAATTATTGACACTTAATTATGATGATTATTTATAAATGTAGTTTTCAATTGTCGCTATATAGATCTGTAGATATGTATGTACTATGTACCATACAATGTATGAGTACATATGTATTTTTTTACAGTAAAATCGCCGTATTTCTTTACAAATTTTGTAACCTACAAAATGAAGTGATGTTGTATGTTTCAATTTGAAACAATTTATTAATAAATATTTTAACAATATCTATAACGCCAAATATAACAACAATAACTACTTATAGAACAATTTCAAATCTAACCTATAGTTCAACCGCCATATTTGTCAACAGATTAGTAAATTTTTTTTTTTTTTTGTTTCATTTACATATACATCTAATAAATAAATCTCTAGCACTGACTGGCTGACAGACAACGCACAGCCCAAACCGTTGGGTTTAGAAGGATTAAATTTTGCATAGGAGTTTTTTATATAATTTAGATGAGAATTGAGAAAGAAATATTCAAAATTCATCGCCTAAGTGGATTAAATAGAGGATGAAAATTTGTATGGAAATTCGTCATTTCTGAAGTTAGCGAAATATAAAAATATGTTACCATGGCTATTAAATATCTTATTTAATAAATCTTGAACACTGACTGACATCCTGAGATGTTGCCGATGGTAAATCCCATCGGGTGGGTATACGGCTAGTTGTATATAAACCTATGATTTCTCTGTCGTATTCAGTTCTCAAAGATTTATAATTAGTACAGTTATAAAAATCTGTAGCATGGAAATTTTCATATCTTTTTATTCACCATTTATATCGTAAAAATTATTAAAATTTAATATAATTTACAAACAAAGATTCACATTCTTTTAAAAATAAAACAACAAAATGTTCGCTTTTAAATTTACTTGATAAAAGCTAGTTCATTATAATTATATTAACTGTTTATGTCAAGAGGAAGATGAATTGTTGAAGAGTACTTTGAAAATAATGGAAATAGCAATTGATATTTCTTTCATATAATTAACGAGAAAAAGAGAATATTAATTAAAAATGTAGAAAAAGAAACGATACTATACGATGCATCACATTGCAATTTTAATTACATTTTATAAAAATTGCTATCAGTGTTGATGATGTCTGAAAAAAAGGAAATTTCTTAATGCATGTACAACGTACAGTAAGTACAATTGTTATCGGATTTGATTTCATTTTTTAATTCAGCATTAACGTTAGCTAGCTTTCACATATTTTACCAGTAATAATAATAGGACATGTTGTATTTGTAGTAAAAATCATTTCAACTATTCTGTTATACAGATAGAATAGAAAAAAGCTGTGAATAGGCTCCTGTATTGTCTGCCTGTTTTCATTTAGATAACAGCCTTTCAAATAACAATTAACGTAATCATATGTTCTCAATTGAATAGGCTAAGGGTGCGCCCACACATACTCGGAAAACATTATCGGTAATCTCTTTCAGAAAGTAGACACAATAATGAAGTTTAACCTCCTCCGCTTTCCACCCACATTATTATTCTTATTGTATATTAATAAAATGTCTCATTACATTATGCTGTAGGCGGAAGAAAAAGGTAAGATTAGAATTTGTCCCTAGAAACGGTTCCTACATTCATTTAGTGTTGTAAAGAAAACGGTAGAAAAATCTTCGCGAATCCAAGTCAAGTATCAAATTCCGCCAAATACAACACTTAAAGTATCTACACGGAGAGAAAAATCCTATAATTTTTGTAGAGAAAATTTCAGAAAAATTACCATGCTCCCCTATAATCCGTACGCGATCGACAAGCAAAATAAAAAATATGTGCTAGCATGGTAAAATTTAATGTGGTGCTAACACAACTTTTATCACACTCTTGTGCATATATATTATAGTTTAATTCTTGTTGTCGTACTCTTTCATTTGCACATCTGACTCGCGACCTTGTGTTGGTTGCGCTGTACCTGTAAAAACATGCATACAAAAATGATTGCCAACAATATATTCTAATTAATACTAAAAATAGTGAAATAACAAAAAGATGAATTAAACGCTGACATCGTCCTGAGAGAGTCAAAGAGAAACTGACTGCTAGCTGCTTCTAACACAGTCTGATAAATCAAGGTGCTTGCTGCGACCCGTGCGACCAAGTTGGTCTTCCACAGGCCACACCTATGGTTCGCATGTAACTCGCTTTGAGTGAGGTATATTTCAACAGCGTTCCCAACACAACCAACCTTCTTTCTGTTAATAGCATGGTAATTTTTTTAATAAAAACAATTAAAAATTATTTTTTTGTCATCAATGGTACTTTTTACTGTGCTGTTTTACAAATTTTACGGAGATAATATTACGGAAAGAACATTCTATCCTTTAAATTTTCTATAATTAATTATAATTTTTATATTTTTACCGTACAGAATTGAATATGTTTGTCTTTTACACGTCGATTGTAGTGCTGAGCACAGTAATTTCTATAGGAATTTTCTCTCCGTGTACTAGTAATTTAAGGGTTCTAGCTAGGTTACTTAGCTAGTGAAAAAGTCAGGCTTTATCGAAAAATTCTCAGTTATTATCAGACTGGGAACCAAATGGTCCCTAAACGAGTCATGAAATACAATATTTTAGATTGAGGGGCTATAAAGCCTAGAATTTGTCCCTAAAACGGTTCCTACCTTCATTTAGAATTGTAAAGAAAACGGTAGAAAAATCTTCGCGAACCCAAGTCAAGTATCAAATTCCGCCCAATACAACACTTAAAGTATCTACTAGTAATTTAAGGTTCTAGCTAGGTTACTTAGCTAGTGAAAAAGTCAGGCCTTATCGAAAAATTTTCAGTTATCATCAGACTGTGAACCAAATGGGCCCTAAACGAGTCATGAAATACAATATTTTAGATTGAGGGGCTATAAATTTTATTACTTTGTTAAGAATATGCATATATGTTCTGAAATACATATACATATAAGATAAAATGCACATGACAATAAAACTGACTTTTCCAAATAAGATTAAAATTATTATTGTTATGTTTTATTATAAAAGAAATAAAATTTGTAGTTCCACCACACAAAATGACTCTGTTAGAGACCATTGTCCGGTTATCACTTGACAGGGAAAAATTGCATTCTAATGATAATTCCAGCAATCATACATTGTATAAATAATTGTATACAGGGATAATTCAGTTTATTACAAAGTTTATTAAATACGCCTATCGCAACATCCTGCATTACATTGCGAATTTCCTTTCCATGGTGTAAAAAAATTCGAAAAACTTTTAAATTTTGGTAAAACTCATTTTTTAAGGTTCCAGTCGTTGAACGTATCTGCGACCGTTCAGAAATTCACTAAAACCTAACTAATTTAATATCTTATGAAAATTTAGAAATGTGATTAATAATAATGATTTAAATTTCACTTATTACCACAAAAAAGGATGATATTTTTTTTTTTTTTTTGAATAAATTTGTCTATCTAATTTTGTGTCTATCTAACGAATATTTGTTATCAAGCAATTCAACAAGAGGAACTATTAACTAATAAAAACACGACAGCGTAGCTGGAGTGGTTTTAAGTTAACAGGTTTTCGAATTAAATTTCGTTTAGGTAACAAAACTGAATTGTAGGAAATACAAATTTATTCAGAAAAAATATAAAACTTAAGTGTAAATAGTAAAACAAGTTGTTATAATGTATATTATTATTTAATATTTCGTTACTATGGTTTTCCAATTCAACTAAATTTATCACTTCTTATTACACGGGAGGTTTGTATCTTTTCGAATAAATTTGGGTTTGTCTAACGAAAATTTGTTGTCTAGCAATTTAACGAGAAAAACTGTCAACTAACAAAAACGCGACAGCGAAGCTGAAGCGTTTTTGGGTTGACAGTTCTTCGAGTTAAATTGAATTTAGGCAATAAATTTGAATTGTAGAAAACACAAATTTAATCAAAAAAAATATATAACTCAAGTGTAATACGGTAAGATAATTTAACGAATAAAATAAATTAGTATAATTCATATTATTATTTAATACGTTGTTACTATGGTTTTGAAATCAGTTAAATTTACCAATTCGAATTTTTGTTTCGTTTTTATTGTGTTTACCTACAGTGAAATGACCAGTTAAATGTTTTGTACTATTTTTTTCGCTGTAAAAATTTGTCCTAACTTTTTTTCCATAGTAAAAGTGAAAATACTACAATATTCTTATGGGACTTGAATCTTGAGACACGAGTTAAATTATCAACAGAAAATTTTGTTTCATTTTTATCATGTTTATCTTCAATGAAATGACCTATGAAATGTTCTACACCATTTTTTTTTATTGTATATTATTTTCGCTGTAAACTTTGATCTGTACTTTTTTTCACGATAAAAGCGAAAAAACTAGAATGTTCTTATGAGACTTGAGATTAATTATATGAGTTAAATTGTCAATTTAAAAATATTTTTTGAAGTATCGTGACAAAAGGGAGGTAAAAATTTAAAAGTTTGGAAAATTGGTAATGACACCTGACAAGTTGTTTTTTCTGCTCGTCAATCACATTTTGGACTTTTCAGAGGGGGCACTTGAATCGAAATCGCTCCTGAGCGCAAAATTTGTAGTTATGCCTCTGATATCAACTATTTCAAAACTTGTAGATCACTCTGTATATATCCATTTGTAGACAATACTATATGTATTTAGAATCAATTAAAAACAGATTCAGATAATCTATTGAATTTGGTGATCAGTAAATTTTAATAAATTGCAATAAACAATAGAAAAGAGACTAAACAAAATATCAGAACGATCAAAAAGTGAATACTTATTTATCTGCAGACAAAATATTATTAATTATTAAAATTACTGAATCATTCTGTAATAATTAGATAAATACTTAATCGAATACTACTTAATCGTTTTCATTATTCATATCAAGTTTATCTTATCTTACACTTCTATTGTTCATATAATCTCCGTACACAGTGTGTATCACTATTTGCGCAAGATAGGAACAAATATGAAAATTAAAGTGTAATGCGTCATTACATATATACTCATTTTCTTTTTCGGCTATACAATTTCTAATTTAAGTAACCAAAACCAGATATTTGATGATAATTTTAGGTTTTAGTGGTCAGTCGATTCGTTTTCATAAAATTCAAGCTGTATTAATAATTGAATCATTACTCTCTATTTAAATTAAAATTTTACTTTCTCTAAGAAACAATTTAATTTGATTTAGAGGACCTATTTATTGCTTTAAACAAAAGTTATATAATCGAAGAATATGTCAACAGAGTTTGAAAACCAAAGCTGGTAATTAAAATTTTAATTATGTCAAAAATAATTTATTGTAATGACTTTTCCAAAAAAAAAAAAATGCCACCTTGAAATTCAGTAATTCGCAAACGGTGCTCAAAAATGAAAATTGGTAAAAGAGACTTCAGTTTCATTTTAAGAGCTTTTTTAAAGTCGCACAATGGTGTACGTGGTAAAAAATTTTCACGTCATTCCAGCAACAAATTTTGATGTCCAGTCGTCGAAAATCGAAAAGTTGGAAGCCTACTTGGAATAATAAGTGTTTTTCTTTTTATCCCTCGTGTGAATTATTGCCCTCGAGCCTTTACAGGCCTTCTGGTAGCAAACTTTACATTCAGGATTAAAAGTCACACTTCAGTCCCTTGATATACAAGGTGTCCCAAAAGTCAACGATATCCCTTGGAGGAATGATAGACCAGCTCATGCCTGACCAGAATATCAAAATATTGTCTGGTAAAATATCGCTGGTTTTCAAGATATTGACACTTTTATGAATTTCTCAAGATTCCTAGCCAATTTAAGAGGACCTATTATTTCGCCGTTCAATGTTCCGATTCACAAATTTACCTTAAAGTGATATTGTGACCCTTCTTCTCGTAATTGAATGTGGGCTTTCGATCACATAACTATGAAGATTTTAAATCTATGAATCCATCCTTTTTGAATGTGCCTTCATTCGTCCATAAAATTTTGTCTATGAATTCTGGGTTTTCTCTGTGTTTTTGTAACATATTTCAGCAAAATTTGACATGATTAGCGTAGTCACGAGGAAGCAACATTTGCATACCAATGTAAATCTACTACCTGTCCACTTTCTGTCTTCAGTTATCATCTATCTTCGGTTTACGCAGGCATAAAAGTGTCTGCAAGTAACTGAAATAATTTGAAAGTAATTATTGAAATAATTTCAAAATGACATTTTTTTGCAGTCAAATAGCAATATCCTTTTTTTCTAAAGTAAAGCGAACCAAATTTTAGACCTTTTTAAAAACTACCATAAATGAGCAATCTTTTAACATAACTTGGCAGGGTAAGGTGGTACATCTCTTTTACAACATAAAGAGTCAAACTTAGCTCATAAAAAAAAATTATTTATGAATCGGCATAAAAGATTTATTTTTCCAATATTATAAGTATATTACCATTACTTTGGATTGTGATCTACAAAAGGACTCTTCAGGGTTGCGTGATAAAAGTTAGAGTTCAAAAAATCTAGTCTTGCAGCTGTGGTACTCGAAAATCTGATCAAAATTGTCGATCTTCCCGAAATTCATAAAAGTGTTAATATCTTGAAAACCAGCGATATTTTACCAGACAATATTTTGATATTCTGGTCAGGCACGAGCTGGTCTATCATCTCTCCAAGGGATATCATTGATTTTTGAGACAGCCTGTATAATTTATTATTCCTCGGTTTCACAGTTGTTTATGGACATAGCCCGATCTTTAAAAGGTATATAGATGATAGATACTTTTCCCTATGGTACAAATGTTTCCTAACACCCGGTATGTTTACTCATACATACATGCAAACAATGTACACAAAATCATTTTCGTGCTGTGTGAAATTTTCTTTTGCACACGACTGTTAAATTACGTTTTAAATGTAAATATAAAAATACATGCTATGCTAAGTGTTAAGGAATGAGCTAAAAGTACAACTATATCTGCAACATTTAATACAAGTGCAATAACTGTTCTTGAAGAGTTTATTAAATTTAATAGAAAGAATTAACAGTGAAAATGCCGGCCCCGTGCTGTGATAAAGGTACGTAATTTTTTTTCTATATTATGTAATATCTGTTAATATTGGAACTATCAGTACTATAGCGGATACTGACAAACCACCTAACTTTACCTATTGACAGTAACTTTACCAAACCACATTTTATGTAAGACAAATTAGAATTTTACGATTCATGACGCGCGTAGCAATTCTTTTTTACAATTCCGGAACTAAAAGACATGATTTAGTCCATCATAATAGGGAGTAAAGTGCCAGTTTTAGCCCCAAGGGACTAAAAAATTATTTTGCACCCGCTTTTAAACCAATCAGCAAGCACAATTTACAGAAATTTAACTTTAATTAAATAGTAGTGCTAGGTAATTGAAAATAATAAACAAATTCAAATTTATAGATAAAGACAAACAGTTATATTGTATTTTACAATTCGATTGATTTATCCAAAGGGTATACTTGATCGAATTACATACAATTTGAATGATATTTAAGAAATGTTTTTTAGAATTTTATAATTTTAAATTATCGGGAATTGTACAAAATAGTAGATATATACACCACAGGACTAAAGTGTTTTTTTTCCATCCTTCGTGTGATTTTTTGCCCTCAGGCCTTTACAGGCCCTCTGGCAACAAATTTCACGCTCGGGATTAAAACTCACACTTTAGTCCCTTGGTGTATAACATACTATTTTTAGTATCAGAGACATTTCTGACAAACAAATAAAGTGTTATATAAATTTTTCTAGCATTGGCAGCCGCGATTACTCTAAATTATACTAATTGAAAATAACTATGTAGGTATACGATATCAATTTACAAAAAAAAAAAGAAAAATATTTTCAAGAAATTGAAGGAAGAAAGTTGATATCATACCATTGATTTGTATAGAAATGCTCTGTCATTAAAAAAGTGCACAGACTTCATAAGGCATGAAACTTTGATTTACTCGACGCAAAATGTGGTTTACTAAAGTTCTAGTCAATAGATAACGTTAGGTGATTTAACGGTATAATTTTTCGATTTCAAATATTATCGAGTGCTTGTAGAACATTACTAGGTATGACAAACTTTTGTTTGCATTTAAATACACGCAGTATTCATATGTTCACTTATCGTTCAGCTAAACTGAAACTTTAAGCACTTGACCTCCTTGGTTAGCATGACCAAAAACCACATGTAAATTAAAAATCACAAAGTGATTGAAAAAATTATCAAACCGGATCGTCTGGGAATTGAACACAGGATCTCCCGGTAACTAGCCAGGATTGGGGCGTCCGTCGAACGATGATCCAGTTTGATAATTTTTTCAATCACTTTGTGATTTTTAAGTACTGGTATAAGTAAAAGTGTACGTGGTTCACCTGTACAAGTTTACATTTTACAAATAATGATTGGTCTATTAACAATTCATTTATAGCTTAAAAAAAATTAGTACACTCTCAGAATGATTCCTTTGTTCAAAGATAAAAAATTTCTTTGAATTTAAAAATTATTTTTCTGATTCAAAGAAATATTTCTTTGACTACTGCTCTATACAAAAATTCAAAAAATTTCTTTTTTTAATCAAGAAAATTATTTTTTAAAAATAATTTTTGAATAAGTAGATCGTTTTGAGAGTGTATAGATACATTTTTACAGACTCCTTATCATCGAAAAAAATTTCTTACAGTCCCTTCTTTGCAAACAAATCATTTTTCGTAATATACTTTTTCTTTAAAACTTTATCTAATACGAACAGAACGGATTCCATTGTTGTCACCTTTAAAAATGCCCACTAGTTAGCTAGTTACAGTGTCTAATTAGAATACTATTCTACCGAGGAATTTTAATTTTCTTTTACCTTTATAGATTGCAAATGCACTAACTGTGATAACTGTAATTGCGGCAGCTCGTCATGCAAATGTTGCTGCAAGAAAGAGTCATCTTAAGACACTGGAATGAAGTCGCAACAATCAAAAATGGTTTGGAAATAAATATGACCTAATACGAAGCTTGTATAAATGGAATAATTTGTAAAATGGCATTCAAATAAAAAGTACATATTTAAAATTTATTAGTTTATAATTTTTTCAATATATGAATGGTACAGAAGAAGAACTTGATAGCTATATACTATTCTACCAATTTTAACAAACTTTGATGGCTCATAATGTCTCCCGTATATTGCAAAAAATTCGTCCGGTGTATTTTCTAAGTTATGTTTTTAGCGAATTTCCAGAATGGAAACTCGCTATTCCAGCCTTGCTCATGGTGGAAGTTCAGCCCGCGACTATGGCAGAAATTTGTTTTGAGGCCCCTAGAACCCAAAAATAATATTCACTAAAATTTATATATATATATATATATATATATATATATATATATATATATATATATATATATATATATATATATATATGTATGTATGTATCGGTTTATGTATGTATATATGTATCAGCACGATAGCTCTTCAGGAAAAACTGCTAGCTTTACGAAATTTGGTGACAACGTTGAAAGTCCAAAAATCTTGGATGAGTTCTTCAACCAAGCACGTCGGATGCCAGGAACATGGTTTTTGTTCTTGCAAAAAATTAGTTTTTTGCCAAAATTTGCTATAATTTAAGAGTTTTCGCCACATTTTTTTACACCATTGCAAAGACGGAAAAAAATCACATAAAAAAGGTTTTTGAACTATTATTCTAGGTTAGCTAGTTTTTGAGAAAATAAGAAAACAAGTTCTGGACCCACCATCCACTACCGGGGCGGTTCTAGAAAACCTCCGGCGGTGGGTGGAGACTCATATTTGTTTAAAATATTGCTTTTAAATAAAATGATTTTTTGAGTTTGTTGGTGCCAAATTGATTTATTCTGAAACTAAAATACCCCTGTCGCAGCATCCTGCATAACATAGCGAATTTCCATTTACAAAAGTACGTTTTTCTCGGAAACTAGTTGATATAGAGTAATTGTAAATAAAAAAATCTTCTTTATGTGAATTTTCCGCCTCATTCCGCCAAATCTTTTTCACGAAAAATGTCCAAAACACTGTAAACGTTTTCACGAAATTTCTTAAAAATAAGATGTTTCGTTCTTGAGTTATCGTGCGGACACATTTATATATATATATATATATATATATATATATATATATATATATATATATATATGTTTACTAAGTGTGAAATTTCGTGAAAACGTTTACGGTGTTTTGGACATTTTTCGTGAAAAAGATTTGGCGGAATGAGGCGGAAAATTCACATAAAGAAGGTTTTTTTATTTACAATTACTCTATATCAACTAGTTTCCGAGAAAAACGTACTTTTGTAAATGGAAATTCGCTATGTTATGCAGGATGCTGCGACAGGGGTATTTCTTTTAATATTCGGTCATCATTTTAACAAAGTTCTTCCCCTGTGTCCTTCATATTAATCCCACAACATCCCTAACAAAGAAATTTAAACTTTTGTCTCACAGTTTTCAAATGCTAAAAAAAGGTAGGAACATAATTATATTCACTATAAATTGATAGAATATTCTAATAAAAAACATTACCGTATAAGAGTACATAAAAAGTGTCTAATCTTCATACATGTCCCAAAAAAAGAATAAAAACTTTTGAGTGGTTCGAAAATATATTTGGTAGACAAATTATAGGTCGGTAAAATTGTAACGAGTATCCATGATGAAAATGCTATTATATATTAATATATTATAACCAGTGTTGTGCTTATCTAGATAACGTTATCTGAAATTTTATCTAGATAACGTTTTCGTTATCTATTATCTTTTATCTAGATATTTTCAAAAGAAGTTATCTTTTATCTAATCTTTTTATTGAGGCGAAGGAAAAAGATAAGATAAGAACAATTTATACATCTTTATTTTTTCTGGAAAACAAAAGAATGAAGCTAAATTCACTATTTTTCTATGTTTATTTACTTAGCCGACCATAAAATTCAGATAAATTTTAACTTTTTTAAGAATTAGAAAAATGTTTAAAAGCAATTATGTATTTAATTCTTGTTGTCTGGAATCATTGCCGTCATTAGTTGGAATTTTCGCCGTTAGTTGAAATAACATTTAGTCGTGCAATATGAAATGTCGTATTCCGACCATTTGATCTACCATGTAATTCAAAGAAATATCGACGTTTTTTTAAGCATTAGAGAAATGTTTAGAAGCAATTTTCGCATTTGAAATGGAATTCTTGTAGCTAGGAATCATTTCGGTCATTAGTTGGAATAACATTTAATCGTGTAATACGAAGTGTCGTTCTCCGACCACTTGTCAATCATGTAATTCAGATAAATATCGAAACTTTTTAAGCACTTTTTTAAACAAAAAAACTTGTACTCTATTATGCTAGACGTATGCTATCATGGATCGTAAATAAAATAACGAAATTCCCAAACATGCGATTTTCATCGCCAAAAACTTTTCTTTAACATTTTTGTAATTTATTGTAATTTACACATCTTTCTGGGGACCGGTGAGGTACTTTCGCAGCCCGGCACCGGTCCACGGACCGGTGTTTGAGAAGCACTGACCTAATGCATTATTTCTGTAAATATTATCTTATCTGTTATCTAAAATTTTATCTAGATAATGACTAAATTATCTGTTATCTTTATCTAGATATTTTAAATTATGTTATCTATTATCTGTTATCTAGATAATAAAATTGCCCAACACTGATTATAACCTAAGCCATAAATAAATCTGAACCTATTTATTCAGTAGTTTTTCAGAAAATACATTTGATAGATAAATAGGTCGATAAAATTGTAATGAGTGTCCATAATGAAAATGTTGAAAATACACTATATATAATAATATTACAACCTAAGCCATAAATAAATCTGAACCAAATTTTTCAGTAACACTAATCACTGTCTATTTTAACATTGGCCGATATGCGGTAGAAAACTACCTTTTATGTTTCATTATTAATTACATTTTAGTTTATAGTTTCCAATTCAAACAACTACTATACAAAAGGTGCATACATGTATACATAATATTATGTCAACATAATATATAAACAACCTTCACCCCATTTAAATAGTCCCCAACTTCCCAGTTGTGTCATATACCCTCCTGTATCTATAAAATTATATACCTATATGCTACATTCATGTAGATACGTGCATATGAGATAAACGATAAAAACCCCATGGGATAAATGTCGGCTGTAGTTTATAATATGGTTTATTGTTCAAACTCATATCATTGTTTTAGTTATAAATATTAGCAGCACAGCAGGTAAGGGTCACGGCATATACATATATTTTGATGATTATTAATATACTAAACCTACATTTTAGGTATTATTTTTGCGGAATTTTTTATAGCGACTATTTCCAAATTGAAAATTTAGCCACTACAACCGCTGTCACGGTGAGACTTCAACCTGGGACAGTGATAGAAATTTGTTCTGATGTGCCTAGAATCCAAAAATAATACATACATAGGTACTAGTATATTGTGTGAGTTTTTCGAGAGTTGCCATTTTTATTACAGCCAAACCGTTGATTTAATCGAAAAATTGTTCAAATAAGAGTTGTAGATATCGACGGGGGCAACCGATTGCTATAGTCAGGAGCTTTATAGCTCTTATGGTTTTCGAGCTATGATATAAACTTTTTTAATTTTTCTTTAATTTATCAGTTAGGCGGTAAAAATATGCATATATACTTGAGACTACTTTAACCGATAGTGTTTCTCTTGGTTACATTTCTCAATTCTCAAAAAACTCACATGGTATATGTATACTATCATGGTATACATATATATATATATATATATATATATATATATATATATATATATATATATATATATATATATATATATATATATATATATATATATACTATATATATATATATATATATATATATATATATATATACAAGGTGGTCCAGAATTATGTACCGTAATTGCTAGAGCTGGTAGTACGATCAAAAATAATGGTACCTGTTCATATACACTTTTTTTCAAAACTCAATAATAAGGGAGATACAACTCTGTAAAGGGGTGAAACGAAAACCATTATTTCTTAAATATTTTCTAAACGCTTCTGAATAATGGATTGATATTTTATGGGTACTTATTCTGCGTTAGAAGGATTAAATTTATGTCAACAATTATTCCACCACTCATGACTAAGGGGTGGTTTTGGGTGGTAGGTGTGAGTTATCACGTCCTTTCTTTTTTAACTTGCAATTATTTAAACAAAACCCTTGTTAATATGATTCCTCAGACAATTTCACGCAAAAAAGGTATACTTGTTACATTTCGATAAATATTACCGTTTTCGAGTAATTTAAAGTAGAAGTATCTATTTCCAAATTATCCCCTAATCATAAGTGATGGAATGATTGATACCATAAATTTAATTATCTTAAAGTTCATACACACCCCTAGATTATAAATCGAGTAATCAAAAGTGCCCAAAATTGTTTTTAAAAGAAGAAGTTAGTTTCGTTCCACCCCTCTACATTTTACCCCTCTGCTTTATCTCCCTTATTATTGAGTTTTGGAAAAAAGTGTAGATGAAAAGGTTCCATTATTTTTGAACATACTATCAGCTCCAGCAATTACGGTACATAATTCTGGACCACCCTGTATATATATATATATATATATATATATATATATATATATATATATATATATATATATATATATGTACCGTCTGACTCATCAAAACCTTTTAGATCAAGATTCTGTGCAAAGAACAGAGAACTTATGAGAAAGTAGTGCGTTGAAAAATAGGTATATATTTTATTATCACAGACTAAAATATATTTTATTTAACTGTAGGATAGGCTATGGTTGTCCTCTGTTCATTACCTTAAACTGGATTCAAAATACTCTGCTGAGTTGCACTATATATGTATCAGCATGTACCAACTGTCTGTTTTATAAAATTTTGTGAAAATGTTAGAAGTCTAAAAATATTTGATGAATGTTGAAAGTCCATAAACGTATAAGGCCTGCATCCTTAAAAAATGTTTTTTTTTTGTCAAAATTTGCCATAATAAAAATAGGAAAGATATGTTTTTCAGCTGTCGAGAAAAAGTAATTTTTGTAATCGAAAATTCGCTGCATTTATGCAGGATACTGCAGGTGGGGTATTTCATAAAATTGAAGTGGATTACTTCAACGGACGATTTTTACGTCAGTTTGTTAACATTAACAAGAAGTAAACAAGAGTGTATTACCTTCAGAAATTTGAAAATGAAAATAATACCAGGTGACAATAAGTACATAATGTGCATTATGATTATGTAACTAGATGATAGACTAAAACAGTTACGAATAGAAAGAAAATAACTATAAAGCCAATGAAAGTTAGTGTTACCATATGGTAACAAACACGTTAAAAATTAAACTATAAAATTCTTAATTTATATGATAATCGTTTAATTTGATCAGCAGTCATATCCGCCTCTTTGTCTATACCTATCTTTATATCAAAGTTAGGGTAAAATTTCAATTTTGCTTGATTACTTGAAAACTATGGAAGATAGAGAAAAACTTTAAACGCGCATGTATGATGAGATTCCTATTTAAAATATTTTTTGTTTCAGTACCTAATCAAAGAAATAAAAAAACTCAAAAAATCTTTTAGTTTTTTAACAAATAAATCGTTTCAAAAGTGTATGAATGTCGGAACACCTATCTGATTGAAAAGCGATTATTGTATTCACAATTAACCCTTTGCACTCAAACCATTTTTTAGTATGGGTACTCAGCTACTCGACAGTAGTTTGAAAACGCTGCAAACACTATTGTATTAGGAGAATATAATATCCATAATACAATACATCTATTAGTTAATTTTAGTAGTATGTATCATAATGTATTGTAGGAAGACGTCGCGTCGTTGTGTTGTATCATGTTTTCCTAATATAATAATTTTCAAATAAATGAAGAAGGCTGAGAAACGGAGCGAAGTGGAATCAAAAACGTGTTCACTATCATCGATATAGGGTCTGATATCGCTCCGATAAAATATTATCTCAGTGATATTGGTATTGGACCGGTATTGAAACGAGAGCGAACCATGACTGGTATCGAACCGATATCAGAGCGATGATGTGAATACACTCATTATTTATTATGTAAGAATATTTTATTGAACCGGGATATCGTACTGAGAGCGGAGTGATATCGTACTGAGAGCGGAGCGTTAATGTAAATCGGGCCTTAGCTCCCCTAGCGTGTTGTAAATAATAAAATACGTACCTATTGTTTATGGCGCCGCTGAGGCGCCTAGCGAGTGGAATTAATATTTATTGTGTCGCCGTGGCGGCGCCCATCGAGTGCAAAGGGTTAAGATAATTTTGTGCAAAAGTAAAACCGCAGGACACAGGTAGTTCCAAATAAAAGTCGTAGAATTGACTAAAACATAGTTTTTTATTATATTTTCAATTTGATGGTCGACGTCATGGCAAAACTTCTGTCGAATTTACAGTTTGGAGAATTTACACCAAATTCACAACAGATTCGCTATCAGGCCAGTATAATATAATTATTGACTTTGTACAAATACGCTAGTGTCTTTAGTTAAAACATAATTTAAGGTTCTCAACACAATTATAAATTACAAGATGTTTCGTTAGCACATTAATAGAGCAAACATGCACTTTATACACAAACATTAATCAATTCATTGAATTCAATTTAGACATTTTCATAAATTGCATCCCCTATTATTAGGACGTATACGAACATAAAAGTATTGCACAAAATATACGTCAGTCTTGGTATTTTGGTCATCAAACTGAAACAGACATTTCGCATTGCACAAAGTTAATTGAACACAATGTTACAGGGTGTTATATTTTCACTCGTTTTGAACAGACAAGGCAATATAAAAAAATTCAATGAGAGTACATTGTAAAGCCGTCCTTGGTTCGGGTAATCTAGAAAGTCTAAATCCGTCACAGGTTGTGGGTTTTCTACGCCCACGCGATGTTCTCCTTACGTTTCGTCTCTGTAGGTCGCTATGGGTTCGGATGTTTCGGTGATACAAAGTGTACGATCGCGTGTATTGGTGAATAGATAAATAAAATACTCGCGTTGATTCACTCAGATAAATATAATAATTATTTATTTAAATATTCTAATTAATTAACAAAATTAACAATGATAATACAAATTCGACTTGTAACAATAACGAAATAATACAAATATAAAATGCTAATTATATGCAGACCGTTTATGAGAGAAAGGGGACCCGATTATCTCACGAGCATAGAGTAATAGAGACAACATATCTATATACTACGGGAACCAGTGTAACCAGTAATAGATAGAAAATATGTTATATACGTGCACTGGGTTTACTTTGTATTGATGCGATATTGTGTATTTGTGTTAGTAATCATTGGTAGTAGTGGCCGTCACGTGACTGTACTTCGCATACATATGTATGATACCGCAATGCTCCGTGTGGGGACGTAACAATGCCAATAACAATAAAATCCATTGTCTTGTAATTGACCTGCACTCATCGATTGCCAGTGAGAGAGTGACTAGTAAGTTGCCTAAGGTACACAAAAATGCACACTGCAGATTTCATGATAGAGATAGTTGCTGTGCCTCTATTACTCTAGGCTCACGAGGTTGTTACTTGAAAAGTTAAAATGCAAATAATCATACATTTGTTCAAGTTCGTCATAAAATTTCTTATTTTTGTTTATTTAGAATGTTCCATGATCTTGTATTTGAGTTAAAAATATAATTTCTTATATGAGAGAGTGAGATACATAATTCCCTTAAGTACATAACATTATTTCTTAGAACTACCCCTGATGTAGGCCCTCTTGACCAACCAAATGTGTTGTTTAATCATCTTTGTTACATTTATCATTTATGCAATTGACATAACATGAATGTTTAAACTATTGTCTAATCTTTTTCAAAAGTGACACTTGTTGATTTTCTTGGTTTGATCTTCAAGATTTTCATTTATAGGGAAACTTCACATGGAAATTCTTTGATATTACCCAGCGCCTGCCACATGCGGCGTTACAACATACATACAAATATGTTGTATTTGTGTTTTTTTGATTTCATCAGATCCGCCCGTCTATCTATGAGCATTAAATTTTGCTTGTACGCATTACCGGTAGAGTAGTGTCAATTAATTCGTAACAAAAAAAATTTTTTCTTGATTTCTTGAGGTACTTTTCCATATTAGAAACAATAATTTTTTTACGTATCATGTCGTGTGGGTTATTTTTAGAAAAAGTTCGTAAAATGAAATTAAGGTTCCTTTTACCATTTCTTATATTTAAATCTCATTTGTGAAATATAGTGGCGAATAGCTTGTCTCTCTCAGTAATTTTCAAGTTGTTGACCAAAAATTCATAGTTTCAGATTAATATAAGTAAATTTTTGCTTGAAGTTGTCTCAGTTAATTATCAGTTATACGAAAGTTCGTTTTGTATAAAAAAAAACCTTATTGTTATAGGTTGGTACCTTATTTTTTGAGTAAATTGCTCCTTTTGAAAAATTCATCAAAAAAGTTTTGAAAATCTTAAGTAGGTAGGTACTGGAGAAAAGTAAAGAAAAAAAATAATATAAGGGGAACTATGCATTATTATACAAGCTAATTTAGTTTTTTTTTTAATTCTGAAAAAATTTTATTCAACAATTTTAAATTTATCTTTTTTTTACTATTTGAGTTAATTCGGAAAAAAAATAGTTTGGAAAAAATAAGACTGGACGAGCGAAGTGGTGCATGTATACCAGATGTCCCATTTGAATGTATACATACGGTTTACATGTAAATCGATAACACTGAATTCCTATAAGGAAAAAGTTATGTTACAAGAGTGCTTTGGATAAACCTATTCCTATTTTTGATAATTTTCTTTTATAAAATAATTTTTTCTCACCAAATTATCTGTACTATTTCTTCAACAGAATATTCTTTTGGTATTTTTATTATTTTAATATTTATTTTTAAGAAAATAAAAAAATGCCCTTTGAATTTACAGAAAATGACAGAAATATTTATTATGTAAAAATGCGAATTGCTTGAAAATTGCGACATTCATTTCTTTATTTTACTGCATTATTATTGTTAAAGCTATAGTAACACCGGAAAGAAGTTGGCGCCGAAAGTTGGAAAATCTTTCTGTTTTTTATATGGCTAAATTGCTCCCAAATTGCTCCTTTGGAATCAGTAATTGCTCCACCTGGAACTTAATTACTTAATTAGTTATTTAAAAACAAAAAAACTTTTTTGTTTGACTATTTCTATTATCAAAATCTTGTCAAATAATGCATTTTTATACAATTACTTTATATCAAAAAATTGCTCCCAATTTGCTCCATCTAATTTAAAAGTTAATTATTAATTTCTCTGAATAATAATTAAAATATATTAAAATAAAAAATATTATGAATTAGGTTATGTATTATTAAAACGTATAGGCAATCCATTATACCCATTATACCTTTAAGTCGTTTGTATATATTTAAGGATAATTGAATTTTGACAAGTTAAATAACATTATAAAAAAAAAAAAAATATTTTAATAATCATTCAAAAAAACTAAGATTTAACTTTTAAATTAAATAGAGCAAACTGGGAGCAATTTATTGACGTAAAGAAATTATATAAAAAAGTATTATTTTGGGAAATTTTGATAACTTAAATAACGGGAAAAAATTTTTTTCTTTATAAATAACTAATTAAATAATTAAGTTTCAGGTGGAGCAATTACTGATTTCAAAGGAGCAATTTAACCATATAAAAAACAAAAAGATTTTTCAACTTTCGGCGCTAACTTCTTTCCGGTTATAGTAACAGTAGTTATAATATTAAACTGATATTATTTTGTTCAAAGGACTCTTGTGACATAACTTTTTCCTTACGGGGATCCAATGTTATCGATTAACATGTAAACCGTATGTTTACATACAAATGGGACACCTGGTATACTGCTTTCTTTAACTGTAATAATGATCATGAAAAAAGCCTTTTACTTCTTCTTCGTATAAGACAGTCTATACATTAGGAAAGGCGGCCTCGCAAAACTCAACTTGCCCACTTTCAACTTTAGTCTTGCACTACCACTGACCTCAGCTTTTACCTACTAGACAATTTTAAAGAAAAGTAAGATATAAAATAAAATAATAAAATACAATACATATATGTAAAAGGATTCAAAAAATATTTCATCACTGACAACAGCTTGAATATAAATGCTCTATATATTCTAAATGAAAACCTAACGAAATTGGCACACGCTGTACAATCGATATCCGTATACCTACATTTTATAGTTGAGTTATGAATGCTCCCGTACACAACAAGGTCAAATAATATTGCTGTTTGACTGTCATTTATTTAATACCGGAAATAAATAGTTGGCTGACTAGTCAAATAATTCATATAAAATATATAGCTACAGTTCGGAGCTATACTAACGCCATGTCATGTTAGTAATTAAATACTAACTGTGAACTGAACCATACGTCAAAACAACAAAACACATATAAATTATGTGCGGAAAATTAAATTTTTGTTTAAAATTTGACAAATAAGCTATTTATAAAAAAGAAAAAAATTATTAAATCATTTTATCTACGACTACCATGAAATTGCTTGTTTATTGTACAAAAGAGTATCTAAAGGAGTCTCCACATTTTCGCCGAGGTTGGACGAGGTTCCTCGTCGAGTTTCTCGCTGAGGTTGGCTCAGCCATATGAATAGCATTAAAACACCAACCGCGAGACAGAACAAATGACCCTCTACATTCTCGTTTCGTCCAACCTCGGCGAGAATGTGGAGACTCCTTAAATAAGCGACGTTTTACATACAGCCACATATCCAGCTGTACAAAAAATGGCCTTTAACACGCATGTATAATAAAAATAACAAAGCCTACTACACTTTTATTAATTCTTATAATTATTATATATTATACAGTGATATACATGATACATATTATATTAGAATCTGTAAAAAAATTTTACCTAGCAACTGAATATTTACGTTTGTTATTAATAAATTTCAAATAGTACATAATTTTAATGTATTGGTATTTGTAGATTTGTACCAAATTTTTATCGTTTATTGTGAATTGCATGTTAGTCGTAGATAAAGTAGGTATAGTACATAACTCGGTTGTAAGGCATATTACACACTCGCGCAATTACGCACTCCCCGCTGCGCGACTCTTGCGTAACTTTTTCACTCGTGTGTAATATGTAGACTTGGGAGAACAGTGGTCCCTAACAGAATCGCCATATAAAATATTTTGAATTGGGGGGCTATAAATTTTATTACAAGGCTGAGGATTTTCCCCTGGATTTGATGACTAGCCTAAGGAAGCTTTAAAGAACAAATCAGTAAAAATCAAAAATTACGCATTTTTCATAATTTAATATATAATTTTAATTTAAAAATAATTTAAAAAAATTAATGTTGAATAAATAAAGTGGTCGACTGTAATAGAAATTAATTTAGACGAATTCAAAACATTTATAATGTAAACAATATCTCTATTTCCTTTGTGATTATTTAAATAATATGTATATGTCACCTTCTTGATACCTGCTTTAATGTAAACAAAATTGATTGTATTAGTAGATTGTATCACTCTAGTAGGTCGCTCACAAGACAACATGGTTTTGTTGTTGCATTAGAAAAATATAAAGATATGTATGTACATATAACAAGCAAAATGATTCATAATATTGGCAATTAAAAAACACAAACAGACAGAAAATAACATTAGCGATGTAGTATTAATAGTAAAACGTCGTAAAACTGATTTTTAAAAAGATTGATAATATTTTTACGTTTTATGACAGCCTTCCAGTTCTATTCGTAGCCCCCCAGTACAAAATATTTTATATGGCGACTCTGTTAGGGACCTTTTCTTCCCATCTCTGGTAATATGCAACTTACAACCTCAATTACGTAATATACTATTACATTTTTTTTTGTTTTTGATATATGGACTGAAATTAAAAAAAAAATACGTTTGTATTTAAATTTCCGTATTTTAATATTGTAACAGTGATGGTAGCGCTGGAAAGATTTATAACGAAACCTATACAAAAGGTTTTTCAATGTATACGTGGTTGTACGCTTGTGTGTGTATCAACGTCACACTCTGTTTGTGGAAAGAGGGGACTGCACTGTATGTGTATGCTAGTGTTTCGGTACCTGCATATTACGATATATGTATTCGCTTATTGTTGAAAGTGGTTGATAACAATCGATCTGACCACGGCCATAGTTGTTGTGTGACTGACACACTTAAGCGGCATCGAACCACACTCAGACACACTGCTATCTACAATTTTTTTACTGATATGCTTAGGGCTTGGTCCATACTTTTTAATGGCAACCTGACAACATTTATCTACCCACCCGATTTTCTGAAGGTAACATAATTGATTTTTTTCTTGTTTCTTTTCTTTGATCGAATTAATTGTACTATGAAAACATTAATTTGGATGTCGTCCACAATCTGAAGCTCAACTATACAAGTTAAACAAGACAAATGTCTTCATAACACCTAAATGAACACTAGTTGAGCGAGACAGGAGGCCACAGCCAACACGGCCCACAGTGTGTGGTCTAACCACACTTTATAGTAAGATAAACAACTTCACAGAACCGTCACCATTTCTCGTCTAAGCAATATGAGACAGTTAGTTGTGTTAATAATATGGTTGACATAGTTTATTACATACTACAGCATGTGTGACGAGATTAAAATTTATAACATTTTTTTGGTTACATTTACCTACGCAAATGACAAAAATTTTCATCTAGTTGTTGACAAGACTTAAACTTTTTCGTTAAAAGCTCTCTCTTTTCGTTTTTAATAACATGTTGATGACATTTTGACACAGTTAATTACTTTTAAATAAATATACACAACAGGTTTAAAAGAGTTTCAAACTTTTTCCAAGAAGTTTTTTCACTCATAGAAAATTTGTGTGAAAAGAAAAAATTATTTAAACAAGCTGACATAAAGAAGAAAAATAAAATAATTGAATTTATTTTTTTTCTTCTGCAATTCATAATTGTTAAATTTACAATTACCTCTGGCAGTGTCGAAATGACGTGAAAAAAAGTAAATAAACAATATTCATTTTTACAGTAACTTTAAAATATAAGCCATCCCAAACGCCCGCCGTATGCAAATCCTATGTATAAGATACATAAATGACTTTTTGTGAATGAGTAGTACTATTACAGTCTTAAAAGGAGCCACCATTTATTTAAGCCAATTTTGCCCGCATCACGGGATATAACGTCATTTCTGATTATGATTTTTAATATTTACTTAATTTAAGAAACTACAAGGATGAAATCTATATCAAAATGTAGGTAAACTGTGGTGCCAGGGTATTTCAATGAAATTAGTAAGGGACCATCTATAGAAATCAAACCCCATAATTTCTAAAAATTTCAAAACAATCGAATAATTCCAAAGTTATGCCACTTGATAGGACCTTCGGACAAACAGCCGGACAGACAGACGGATTGACAAACAGACACGTAAGCAAAATTGTTCAAGAAGTCCTAAAACATAAAATGCGAAAGAAAATTTTCATTTTGGAGAGAAAAAAATTTCATGTTTCAAAAGCGATCACAATGTATTCGCTGTTTTAGTAGTCTCCGAAATAAAAACATTCTTGAAACTTCATATGTATTTATGAGTGAATTACATATGTATCTATCAAATCCGTTCAATCTTACGTTAACTGTACTTGATAGAATAAGACGTAGGGGAAACCTGTACAAAATCGTATACCGGGGTAAAACAGTATAGTAGGTCTATTTTTCTCATTAATTAAAATTTCCGAAACGCAAGCCGCTCGACAGCGTCCACTAATGAGAGCTATTTGTCAACAAACAATTGTAGCGACAAGCACGAATGTTTTCAAAATATTTCATTTTCGTATTTTTCGGTAGACTTGATCTTATTTTTGTGAAAATTCAAGTAAAAATAGTTAAGTTTATGTGCACTATAAGCTAGTCTCCAATCAGTTAGGTTAAAGTGTGTGTATTTACTCGTAATTTACAATATTTGTACCGGCAAAATCGATTTGCATATGTAGAAGTGAGTTATATGTTTATACATAGGTCTCCGGGTCAAATCCGTACGGGGTAAAACCGGTCTATATACAATTTTGGCTTGGATGTATAAATATGAACCAAACTGACTTTTTATTATTAGTTGCAAAAAAGATGCTACGTAATCATAAAAGAACTACTATTAGTAAAAAATATTGGAATAATATGAGAAAAACCATTGAAGCTGTTTTTGACAGAACCATGGGTTACTTCAAAACTGCTGGAACATGTCAGGTATTAAAATCAACATTATACAAGATTGAGTCAACAAATTCAAACAAAAAAAATAATTTGGGTTCTTCAACACACAAAGGTTTAAGATAATTTAAATCGATTTTTTCGGTGTTAAATATAGTATACGGTTTTGTCCATGTATCGGGGTAAAACCGTAATAAATAGTGATTTAAATTTTTTATGTTATTTTTGTTTAATATTGTGATTAACCAAAATATGTTGACGTGATTATGTTCCTTATGAAATTGATCAATTATAAACGTTAGTTTCATACACTTATGTTTTAAAATGAATGATCTACAGCTCTAAATCCTTAGCTGTACGGTTTTGATCCGGTCTCCCCAACAATTTCAATATTACTCATAACATACGTCATAAATTAATAAACAAATGCATTGACTTCAGTTGTTAAACCAGTGACGGACGTTTGTAGTAGCGTTATTGTTACTTACATCTTATAATTCACAAAATTTTTTTGTCATTCATTTGAGTACTTTCAAAAGTAAACATACTTAAAAGAAAAGAATGTTTAAATCTGATAAAATAACACACTCAAATAAGTTACCTTCCCACAGTGCATTGATTTTTTCAAAAATAAAAAATTATTTATTAGGTAAGTATTGAATTTCCTTGTTACAGATTGCCACTGACCAAAGTTTAATTTCAATTTCATATCATACAAATAAATTCATAAAAATAATATACTAAATAAATACAATACTTTTTACGCCAATTAAATATTTATTTTATATATAATACGCGGAGGCAGACAATTTGCAATCAGTTTCCTCCACATTTATTTTATTTCTACTTTTCAAAAAATAGCCAAATCAACATGTTGTCTATCTTAATTGTGTTTCTGCTAATAAACAACACTATCGGCACTTCATCGGACAATTCCACCGAGAGTGTAATCGAACGACCACCTACGTCACCGGATGACGATGTCGAAGTTCTACCAAATTACGATGGAGCACTTTATTTGAGCGACTACATCAAGAAGGGTAAAATCCATGAAGCTCGAAAATTGGCGCGAGTACCATGCAATTGTCCCGACAATTTCATAGTCAAAAGTTATTCGGGTCTGCTCACCGTCAACAGGAAATACCAATCGCATTTACATATGTGGTACTTTAAAGCACAACGGAAACCAAAAAAAGCACCAGTGATCTTCTATATGGACGCCGGTCCACATATATCAACATTACAAGCGGCTTTCTCACTTACTTCGTATCAAATCAATAAGGATTTGGAATTGGAATGTGTCGACGATCAGTGGAACAGTAAATATCATATGGTATTCATCGATAGTCCTGTCGGTACAGGATTCAGTTTTACAAACAACTCAAAAGGATATGTTGCCACCGCTACGGATTATGGAAACGATCTACTCTCAGCATTTCTACAATTTTATCAATTATTCCCACACTTGAAATCGCATAACGTTTATCTGTATGCACATTCGTATGGGGCACGATATGCATTACATTTGGGCAAGCGGATTTTGAAAGATACCGACAATGGTTTCAAATTATGTGGGGTTATTATTGCAAACGGTTTTATAGACGGATTGCACCAAAGTAATTATGGTGATCTTCTGTTTAATTTGGGATTGATCAATTTGAAAAATTTCAAGAGACTGGAGGAACTGCAGACAAAATTGAAAACGGAAATCGAACAAAAAGATTTTTCGTGTGCGTTTAATACGTATGTATCAATGATGTTTATGCCCAGCACTGCGAATACACTAATTGGAAATCTGACGGGATTTTCGACGCCATATAACTTCTTACATACGAATTACGATGATTCTTATGTACAACGTATTACGCAATATGTTTCTCGTCCGGATGTCCGGTGTGCTTTGCACGTTCGTTCCGATCAAAAATATGAAATTCTAAATCAAATAGCACTAAACGCAATAGGTCCGGATCTGATGCAATCAAAACTTTCACAACTTCATTACCTCTTAGAATCTAACATTACGGTACTACTCTACAACGGTGATTTTGATATTTTCACGCCGTACACCCTGATGGCTGACACACTTCGCCAACTGGATGACTATGGACCACTGTATGAGACAGCGTCGCGCAAAAAATGGCGTATCATCAAAAAAGTTTGTACGGATGAAATGGCGAAGCAATGGGGCTCGTGCGAAGACAATTTGGCTGGCTATATCACAGAAGTAAATAAAGGTGGCAAGTTGGTACATGCGTACATACGTGGTGGCGGCCATTTTGTCACGTATGATCAAGATATTAGGACACGAGCGTTATTAGAATTGTACGTTAAAAAATCCTGAAATATATGTATACTACCTATGTGAATGTGAAGTTGCAGAATTAACTTTGAACCTGACTCAAAAATTTACAACCATTAGCCAATAATTTGCCGGACAGCATTTCTATGCAAAAATTTCTTCTGGTTTTTACGCGAAAAAAAAGTCAAATATTCCGAAATTCTATACAAATTCAGTTATCTGTAGTGCTCCACTTCGTTCGCTAAAGGACTAAAACTATTTTCATATTTCAATGGTAATTTTCATGTTAAAATGCTGTCCGCTTAACAGAGATTCCACTGTGAATATTTTTGGTAAAATCATAACTGTCAAAACCTCTTGTCCCCTCAAATCTGTCCCTTATTTACAAAAAAACGGCAAGAAGTCAAAAATTCAAAAAATCTGAATCTTCGCCAGTACGTAGATTACCTAATAATATAAAAGACATCAACTGGTGCTAAAAAACGATTTTGAGGGATAAAACACCCACTCAGAGTTAAAACTGAAAAATTTAAAGACTGGTGAAATTTAGAATTTTAGTAATAAACAGGTTTAGATAATATTATTTTTTCAATCCGCACGTATTTTAAGGAGTGAAACAACCCCTTCAAATATGCACTTGGGAAATTTTTATAGGTATATTAAGTACATCGAAATCTACCAGTACGTAAATAATATTACTAATTATATATTATACTAGCTGACCCGGCCACGCATTGCTGTGGCTCAGTAGTTATAATTGATTGAAATAATTTTTTCTTATCACTTCAAACGATACCTAATTATAACACAATACACAGCTTCCATATAGTCATAAATATATGCCAAGATTATTATTGTATTTATCACTAGATCTCTAGGTAGTATACGTAAAAATAGTTTTGTCAATTTTTAAATTTTTAATGTAGTTGCTCCGAGATAGTCAGGTACAAAACTATATCTCAGGGAAAAAATCTTCTTTTATCAAAAATTAAATAATATATTAATATTCTTCAGTTATTATATTTGTATACCACTTGTTTTTTTGAATTTCCGCGCGCTTATATTGTAGCAATATAAAAGCATTGTTGAAAAAGCGTTGTAAAAAAATTGTAAAATGATGTTTATAAATTATATTTCAAAAACGGCGTAGTGAATAATTTTTACTTCTTATTAAATAAGGTTTGTAACTTTTTATTTTACAACATATTAAATTTTTATCAAATTCCTTTGATACGTTTTCATTTTCTTCAAAAAAAATAGTTTTCCCATAAGCTTGCTAAGAAAACTAAATCCATAATAACAATTTTTTATTACTCATCCGGGAGAAGTACTAACTTGGCGCACACATTTCTGTACGCAAAATAGGTGTTTGTCCACTGTACTCTTCCCACATACTTTTTTGCGTGTGGAAAGTGACTTTCCACACGCAAATTGACAATAAAACACGCAAAATTTAATCAAAAGACGCAAAGCCGCCTCTTGATTTTTCATTTAATAAATATTTCATAATTATTTCTATAGAAACTACCAACAAAGTAATTTAAACAATAATTAATTCAGAAAAAATAAGACGAACACTTAAAAATATTATTTTAAACAGTAATAAAAATGTCAAAAACAGTAATAATAATAGAAAAAAGTATATGTCAAATTCGTAATAAAAAATAGTATGTGCAGCTCGTGCGGGATTGTCGATTGCCCACTCAACCGAATGAGCGCACTCACTACGTTCGTGCTCTCAACTTCGCTTTCGTGGGCAATCGACAATTTCCCGCACTTATTGCACAATATACTATTAATTTTACATTTTACACAGCGAACTACATTGCCAATATTAAAATTTCCAAAATTAGGAAATTTACATTTTCGCGGCAATCTTTGTGCCGGTACAGATACTAGAATTCTGTATAGGTAATATATATATATATATATATATATATATATATATATATATATATATATATATATATATATATATATATATATATATATATATATATATATATACATATATATATAGATAGATAGATAGATAGATAGATAGATAGGTAGATAGATAGATATAAACAAAATTTCACCAATTTTTAAATCTTTGAATTCGAGCTTTAAGAGGATGTTTTTTTTATCCCTTAAAATAATTTTTTTAATACCAACTAGTACTCTACGTTCTAGTGCAGTTTCAAATTTTTTGGATTTTCTAGTTCTTACGGTCCCCTTGTTAGACGGTAGATTGCTAACTGAATCAATAAGACAAGTTCAACCTCCAAGGTTTGAGTCTATTCATTAGGTTACCATAATATGTTTTTCTTTCTTTCGTCTTCTTTTTTTTCTAGTTTGCCTAGGTACGAAGAGTTTTTATATTCTTTTTTCTTTAGAAAAAGGAAATTGTTTTACTTTCTAGGAAAAGTTGCCGTACAAACGATTAAATAGTTTTATATTTGTTTTTATAAATATTTTTTCTTATTTTAAGAAATTGTATTAGATGAGTAGTCAATTTACTTCAAATCCTTAAATCCTACAAGGACTTTGTAATTACGCAGTACTACTAAAAGGAATCCTTAAACAATACATAAAAATTATAGGGGTACTAATTTTCCAGTTTTCGAGTCTTTACCTTGCGTTCAGAAATTTCTCTTTTAATACGTCAATGTAAAAAATTAAAAGGTAGATAAATTTTTATTTTATCACCTTGAATGATTTAAAAGCAATTAATTGAGTAGGTTTTATCACTTTAATTTAAGAATTATAAAAAAAATAAATCAATTCGATAGATTAATTCATTGACCCATAAGAAAAACCATAGCCGTAGGTAAAAATTTTGTTGTGAGACATTAATCGGCAAGACGGCAAGCCGAGCATTAAAATTTATAAAGAAGAATTAAAAATTCGTTTCTATAGCAGTTATTCTGTATCTAGTTAAAGTTCGAACCCTTAGCTTAACATGCATATAGAATTTATTTTAAAATTATTACCTACAATTTATATAAACGACCCCTCAAACAACGCGAGTTTGTTGACTTTTTGCCATTTTGGACACATTACTGAGCTTTCGGTGATTATATTCTAACGATACGCTCGATGAGCCAAAATGAATAAATGTTTATTGATAAGTGTGTTTGACAATGACCATATTAACCGAAACATGTCATAAGAGTTGAAACAATAAAAGAGGTATTTTTGCAGAGCAACTATAACTAGATACAAAATAATTGCTGAATAAGAATTTTTAATTTTTATTTATATTGCAGACGAAAAATGAGCAACCTTTACCCAGCTCCTTTAAATTAATTAAAAATTATAAAACAAAATATTATTTAATTTTGCACCTCTAATGAACAATAATTTAATATGCACAAAACATAAATCAAATTGAAGTTTAAGTCAAATATTGACAAACAATAAATTTTAAGTTTATATATCTGCGTATCAGTCATGTAATGAAAATGCAATGCGGAGTATAGTCTTTGGAACGCAATGTATTCTCTATTTGTTGTGTTGCTGTTAATTAACACTGTGCTTGGTCATTCTAACAATGTAGAAGAAACGGAAATTAAAAACGAACAGAAAATAAAAACCACAGACGACAAACCACCAGCGCCATCGACAAATAAAGCGGTATATTTAACTAATATTTTACAAAAAGGTAATTATAAAAAGGCACAAGAACTTGCACGAGTCCATCTTCCTAGTTCAATCAGTTGCAAATCCGTTCTAAGCTACTCCGGATATTTTACCGTCAACAAAAAATACGACTCAAACCTTCATATGTGGTATTTTGTTGCTGAAAATAATCCAGAAACAGCTCCGGTGATATTTTATTTAGAAGCAGGTCCATCATTATCGGTAATTTATTCCATATTTACTTTGGGGCCGCTTAAAATCAATTGTCAACTAGAACTGGAATGTCGTGAACATCACTGGGCCAAAAAGTACCATATGGTATTCATTGAGAATCCGGTTGACACTGGATTCAGTTTTACAAATTCGTTTCAAGGATTAGTAAAAAATTCAACGGATTATACGAATGACTTGTATTCGGCTTTTCAACAATTTTATCAGATGTTTCCAAATTTGAAGAAGAATAATCTTTATTTGTATTCGCATTCATATGGAGCAAGATATGGAGCACATTTGGGTGAACGAATTTTGAAGGATGATAACAACGATGTTCATTTATGTGGTGTTATTTTTGGAAATCCGTTAATCAACGTAGTGAATCAAGTAGACTTTGGTAGTTTTCTGTACACTTTAGGTTTGATCAATTCAAAAGAAGTCAAAAAGATGGTGCTGTTACAAACGAAATTGAAACAGCAAATCAAAAATAAGGAATATGAAAAGAGTTTTGAAACGTTTGGTAAATTGGTGTACATTCCAGATCTTTCCAATACATTAATGGGCAATCTAACCGGTTATCACAGTGCATATAATTTCTTGTATACCATTCACGACAATACAACTGAACGAAGAAGCATCGAATATGTAACCCGCCCGAAAATTCGTTCGGCTATTCACGTGGAACACACTCGAAAATTCATATTGGAAGATCTCGAAAATATTAAAGCATCCGGACCTGATGCAATGATGTCACATATTCCTCCCGTACTTTATATGTTGAAATCAAATGTGACAGTGATCTTTTACAACGGTCAATTGGATATGTTTGCACCATATATTCTAACGGCTAACGTCCTTAAGAATATGGATGAATATGGCGCATCATATAATGAGTCGTCACGTCGTAAATGGTATATACGTAAAGATACGTGTACCGATGATATGCTGGAACAATGGTGTTACTGTGAAGATAATTTGGCCGGTTACATTACTGAGGTGAAAATATTTGGGAAACTCGTACATGCTCTGATACGTGGCGGAGGACACTGGACGGCACAGGACCAGGATATTAGGACACGCGGGCTGTTTAATTTGTATGTGAATTGAGAATATGTATATTCTGGAAATACCTTAATCTTTTGCGCCTCAATTCGAAAAAATGTAAGATTAGTAAAAAAAAAAGTAGCCTATTTATTATTGTCTTCCGGTTTATCCGAATTTTCTAAAAATTCTATATGTATTCTATTCTATATTCCTATTATATTTTTAAGGTATCCATGTGGCAAAACGGCTAAAATTAAAGATGTACCTACATACAAAAACATTCACAAGACACTAAACTTGTTAAGGTTTATGGTTTCCTTGACGAAAAATTAAATAGAAATTTGTTTAAATATTTTCTTAAAATTATGTTAGTAAGTAGATATATTAGATTTACTAAATTACAAAAATTTGTTAAAGTACTTCTATAGAAAATTTGGTTGATTATGCATAAACTATACATAATAAATTAAGGAAGGTATACATAAAAAGGATTAAGGAAGGTACACATGTGTAACAATCTTCTTAGAGAAGTATAAAGAGATAAAGGTTTTCGGTAACTAATATAAATTAAGCCTGGGAATTACCATGTAGACTCAAGGGCAAAAATATTGATCCCAATTAAAGTTCTTCTGGCTTAGCTGATGAATAAAGGATATTTCAACTTCAGTGTATACATTCCTTACAGATGATGATCTGGCTCGATTTCGGAACAAGTATAATTGAGTTTGAAAAGAGCTGGAGGTACTAACAAATAAAACCCTCACAAAGCCATGAACAACAGTTTAATTAGGCTTTTGTTGACGTTTGATAGGTCCAAAAATAGATATAAAAACTGAATATTTTTGATTCCTTTCGTCAGCATATAATATGTTTGTTATATTATATGTTGTAAAACTCTTTCCTACCAAATATTTTTTTGTCCCCATTCATAAAATCTTTGATCCATTTATAAAAAAACGCCCTTGGCCATTTTTTAAAAAATTATATAAATAAAAGTGCTAAGCTCTCAAGCTTAAAACTTCTATAACAAGTTTAACTCAACTGACGGCGGCAATTGCGCAGAATCAATCACGTGATACCGGTAAATTACATTCAAAAGATGTAATATTACATAATTATAGTAGTAAAATCACAGACATATCTAAGAATACATCTCCAGTTGTGTAAAATAACCGTAATTACATATCAGTTACGTAAAATTACACCTCAAATATGTAAAAATGACGAAAAAATATTTTTGGCGTAAAACTACTAACTAGTAAATTTTACTATTATAAGAATAGTAATATTGCGACTATAATAATAGTAGGTTTACACTCATTTTTTACAGTGCATCCTACAATAAATATATACAAGGAAAACAAATTAAAGGTGAGTCTTTCTTCATTTTGATAATTGTGAAACACTCGAATTCCCGTTTTTAACTAAAAATTTCCCACTTTATGGTTTTGAATTTGTTTCTGAAATTAAAATGGTTGCCAAAAAAAGTAAAAATCAGAAACTTTGCTAGGTGATTTTCAGTGCATTAACTCTTGTTTGTCTGATGATGATTATATGTATTGAAACATGTCATATAGGATTGACTAAAAAAAGTGGTATTTTTACAAAGTAAAGTGTTTTATTAAGTATTAGTCATATATAATCGCAACAATGATCGCACCCGAATACCTTGATCGAACATAACAAAATGTCCACCGCCACGTACATACGCGTGGACCAGCTTACCATATTTTTTCACTTCCGTTATGTAACCAGCCAAATTATCTTCACACGAGCCCCACTGTTCAATCATATCCGGCATACATTCTTCCTGACGTATATACCATTTTTTTCGTGACGCCTCATCGTAAAGTGGACCATAATCTGGCATGTGCGAAATAACTTGACTTATCGAACGATGTGGTGTATATAGATCAAAATCACCGTTGTAAATCAAAACCGTGATATTTGATTTTAACAGGGAATAAACCTGTGGAACGACTGTAATCCAACGATGATATATTCGAATATATTCGAACGCATGTGAATTTTCAAGTTCAAATTTTAAATCAGGTCTCACATGTAAGGCGCAACGAATATCCGGTTGACTTACATATTTTACAACTAATTTAACATATGAATCATCATATTTTGTGTGTAAAAAATTATACGGTGTTGAGAATCCCGTCAAGTTTCCAAGAAACGTACCAGAAAGTGATGGTATAAGCATTGTTGTGGTAAAGGAATAAAATGCCGCGTTATAATCGCCACACATCAGTTCCCGTTTCAATTTATTCTGACGTTCCACAAGTCGTCGATACTCTTTTAAATTGAGTAACCCTAAATGATACGGTAAATCGGCAAAATCACACTGATGAATTGCTTCCAAAAATGGATTCCCAAACAGAATACCACATAAATTAAAGTTATGGGTCGTGTCGTTCAAAATCTTTTCACCCAGATGTGACGTGTACAGTGATCCATACGAATGCGAATGTATATAGATCTTGTTTTGTTGTAAATGTGGAAACATTTCGAAAAACTGTTGAAACGCCGAATATAACGTGTTTCCTGTATCTGTGTGAGTTTTATCGTAGCCATCCTCACAGTCGGTAAAACTGAATCCAGTTGTAACTGGATATTCGATAAACACCAGATGATAATCTTGATTCCAGTATTCTTCACGACATTGTAGCTCCAATTTTTCGTTAATTTTAAACGGTGTTAAAGAGAAAACGGCGGGCACAACTGATATGTGTGGACCGCCATCAAAATAGAACACCACAGGAGCATTTATTGGATCTGTTTCGGCCACAAAATACCACACATGTAAATTGGCATTGTACTGATTGACGGTAAAGTATCCTGAATAGCTTTCAACACTGGTGCAGTTATCGGGACAATTTAAAGGTACGCGTGCTCGTTTTTGAGCTTCCTTGTAGTTGCCCGATTTTAGATATGGAGTTAAATACAGTGCTCCGTCGTCTGATATGGATGTACTCGCAGTTGCTGTGGAGGTTGTACTTGACTCTATCAAATCACTTAATGCACTATTGATTAAAAATAACAGGAATACCGTACTTTTCAAAATCATATTATCAAAGTAACTGGCTACGTAAATTTTTTTTGGTCATTGTTAATCGCCTATATTTATATCTTTGTCAATACATTGACCGATACGTTTTATATGTTTGATTATTTAATTTGTGTTTGCAGCAGTGACGAAATTATATTGTTTTAATTTTTTAATTATAGAAATAATAATTTTAATAAAATTTGTTTGTAAAATAAATTTCGAAAAACCTTTTCTTGTTCAAACACCAACCATACTTAAACACTCGGATTGCAGTAACTCCAATGAATAGCGAATTTCCGACAACCAGAATTATCTCATTTTGATATGTATATACATAATATTATGAAACTATAAGGGTTTCGGGTTTTTTGTTTCGGACCCTAAAATAAACAACACATAATAAAATTAATTATTATATCAAATAATAATATAAAACATATAGAGTAACATAAAATATTTGTCTTGAAAAACCAACTAACGCATAGAATAATGGTTCAAAAACCAGTTTTATATGATATTTTACGCTTTTTTCGATGGTATAAAAAAATTTCAAAAATCTTTTGAACTTTGGCAAGAAACTCGTTATTGTTTCCTTGATGAAAATTGTCGTTTTTTCAATTTTTTTCGAAAATCCGCTTACATAGAATAATGGTTCAAAAGTTAGTCTTATGTGATTTTTTTCATTCTTTGCCATGGTATAAAAACACTCAGATAAACTTCTGAATTTTTGGTAAATTTTAGCAAATTTTTTTTTATTGACAGAGCCTTAAAATACCCGGTTCTGGGAATTTGATAGGACTAGCTAACGAATTCATCCAAGATTTTTGGATTTCCAACGTTTTCATTAAATTTCTTAAAGATAGGATGTTTCGTTCGAGAGTTATCGTGCTAATAAAATATTAGCACGATATCAGAACAAATTTCTATCATAGTCCCGGGCTCATGTCTCACCATGACACTATCTGTAATAGATCAATTTTCGTTCGGAAATTCGCAAAAATACTTTCTGTGCTCCAGAAATTTTATATTGTTCATTTATAAATTACACAATGCATTTAATCGATACTTTTAATCAAAAACCACTGCAGGCCTGTGGTATCAGTATAGGTCAATACATTATAAAATTTTATTTTAATTATATTTATTTTTTTAAAACAAAACATATTTTATTTAATAAAATTTATGAATATTTATGCGTGAACAAATTAATCACAAAAATTTATAGCTTATAATAATTAATTGTTTCGCTTATAAAATTTTATTAAAAATATTTTTATGTACTTATAATATGTTGACCGATTTTATTAATGATAGCTAACAATAAAAACATCTGTGAATAGCACCTTTTTTATAGTTTGTGCAACACGCTGCCTTGTTTCGTAGAAGAAAAATTATTTTTACATTATTATAACGTAAAAGCCCCTATACCGGAACACTATTTTTAGGTGTAATTAAACTGGCTTATAAAAATTGACAAATAAATTAAACACCCAAGTTTTTTTAATCCAATGAATGTTTTTAAAAAAAATACAATCCAAAATTTTTATTTATTAATGTTTTTCTTTTACAAAATATCGACATCTATATCCAAACAAAGAAATATTAATGATACTAGAAATTGAAAACCGATATTCCAGCAGACGTGTAATATGAGTAATGTGAAACATAGAGTGACATCTAGACGTCAAAGTAGGAAACATAGAATGTTTAAGTATCAAACGCAAATAAAGGATCAAAATACTGTATTCAACAAAAATTGTTTAATATATATATATATATATATATATATATATATATATATATATATATATATATATATATATATATAGTAAAACAGATTCAAAGTCTAATTCTATTTATCCTGCATTAGTACAATACCAGTACAACAAGGATAGACAAAATATTTTTAGATTTTGGTGGGCCAAACCTAATCTGTTGTACTATATATATATATATATATATATATATATATATATATATATATATATATATATATATATATATATATATATATATATATATATATATATATATTTCTTTAATTAGGTATGGAAAAATTAAATACGAGGTGAATTTAAATTGAAAATTAATCATTCTATTAATAATTCTATTAATAATAATTTTTGTTACCAGAGGTTTCTTTCAGAAGTAACTTCATTAATATATAAATATCGAAACTGTTCGGATATATGATCGCGTTCCGGTAGAGGGGCTTTTACGTTATACCTCAATAAAGAAAATTATTTTTCAAGAGTTTAATGATTTCGTTTTAACCAATTACCCAATGATTTAGGATCATCATTGGGTAATTTAGGAAATCATTGGGTAATTGGTTAAAACGAAATCATTAAAATTATTTTTCCTAAAAATTGCTTTAAAATCAATTTTTGGAATAATTTTATAGATAAACTAATTACAATGAACATAATGAAAATAACAAACAATAAGTGGTAAAATATGGCATTTGATTGAGTTGTTAATTTTCTCTTGTCATTTCAAAATATTTTTAATTACTTGTCAAAAGCACTCCACTTGTTATTTGAACAACATTAAGACACTAGCGATAGTTATTATTAAATAAATATGTATTGTTCTCAATTGTAATCAAACAGTACGCTTATACGAAGACTTTTTTGGCAGACCTTTTAAAACTTACAATCCAATTTCATACATTAGTCCAAAATTTAGCAAGTTTCTGGCAAAAAAATACACAACCTGCTATCTTTTTTCGACTATTCCGTAGTTTAATAATAAATAACAGAGTTTAATATAAGATTAATTTTGCAAAATATAGTCCAACTTACAAGTAAAAGTCCCGAGGTCGGATCAATTAATTTTGATGAAATTTTAATATGTTGGTTAGGTTATACCCTTTGCTTCTATTGACTTCTTTTCATTTTAAAACATTATTTTGTTGCAATGTCATTTCATTTTATATTAAAATATTTACTAAAAACAAAATAAAGCGCCTCTGATCACAAAATTTATACATAACTAGCATTCACCCGCGGCTTCGCCCGCGTGGTAGTAGAAGGACTAAGCGAGTTTTAGTACACATTACGTCCTCAGAAGTATTGGCACATCTTGACCCAAGGGATGTCCCTACCTTTGCAACGGCTGTGTACCACAACATTAAGTACACTACCGCGTCAAAAGTATGGACACACCTTGACTCAAGGTGTACCTATACTTTTGACGACGTAGTATGTATTGGAAGCTGCTCAGCCCTTCCACTCGTGGCTTTTGAAATTATGACATCTAGTTCAAACGTCTAAATTTACTTTCATTTTCCCACAAAAATAAAATGTTTTCTCCGGGTAAAAAGTAGACAACATTTTTTTAACAATACGCAAAGTTCGAATGAAGTTAGTGATCCTTTTTCTTATCGTTTTAAATATACATAATTTTCCACGGAAATAGGACTTCTCACAGGATTCAGATATTTTCTCGGGGTAGAGAGTAGTCTGTGCCCCTTTCTATCCCCGCTGTAAACAATATGAAATGCTTAAAATCAATCATCCATTTATAACAGTCAGTTGTCATTATTAACTTGTTTCATTTTAAATATATTTTCCCTTGGGAATCAGATACTTTCTCGGTGTAAAAACCTATGTCTATCTGCTAACAAATTCTGCTAACAAAAAGAGTTCGAACTAATTCTAAGAATCTTTTTTGTTTCATTTAAAATATATTTTTTGACAGAAATGAAATTTCCCACAGGAATGTGATGTTTTTCCAGGGTAAAAAGTCGCCTATGTTCTTTTCCAACCCCTCTGTTAACAATATTCGAAGTTTGAAACCAATAATCCGCTTCTAAATAGTTAACTGTCATAACTGTCATAGATTTTCCTTCGGGAATGAAGTATTTTCCTGGGTTAAAGGATGGCTTATAACCATCTCCGTCTCCCAAGGTATGTCTGTGCAAAGTTTCATGTTGACTGGTTAAGTCGTTGAAGCTTAAAAGCAAGTCAAACAAACAAACAAACACTCAATTTCGCATTTATAGTATTAGTTAGGATAAGGATTAAAATTTACACGTTAAACAATGATTTTTTAACAATTTTAAAATCACCAGCATACCATACCATATCAGTTTCCACATTTTTAATTGTAAAAACGACGGACTTCTATTTAAAGTTTCTTCCCCTGTTTCAACCACCTAAGGGATGAATTTTTAAAAGCACTGAAACTTTTGCGTTCAAACCAGTAACCTAACACCAATTTCCATATTTCTAACTCAAAAAATTACAAATTTCGATGAAAATTTTTATCCCCTATTTTACCCCCTTAGGGGGTGAATTTCCAAAAATCCTTTCTTAGTGCTCACCTACGTTATATAAAGAAATCTCTGTTCAAAATTTCACGTTCCTAGGCCCAGCGGTTTGGGCTGTGCGTTGATCGATCAGTCAGTCAGTCAGTTTTGATTTTTATATATATATAGATATGTTCTTAGTTATTTTAAATATCCTGTACAATGTCCTAATAGCAATAAAATGATGTTAAATATTTTAAAAATTTACCAAATTATACATTTTATATTTTGTTTTCTTCATCTTCTTCATCCTGTGTTTCATTAATTCTCTAAGGAGTTCCACTTTATTTCGTTTATTTAAATATTAAATTGTAATCGAAATAACACGTGTACTTATATTACTCTTCTTCCGAAAACGTTTCGAGAACAGAAATATACTTACTTATGCTAAAAATGTAGACCAAAGGTAAAATAATTTCCCAAACGAATAAAACAACATGGCTAATACCTAATAATATTTATTATTCAAACTTTTATTTTTGTGCTAATTTAATTTGATGCCTTTATTATATTTATTTTTATCCCACTGCCTCAGAAGGAAGATTATGTTTTTGGATTGTTTATGTATATATGTATGTATGTTTCCGTGGCGCAACCTGCAGCCTAAACGGCTTGATAGGTTTTAATGGAGGTGTCGTTGGATTCGTCTTTATCTTAAAAGTGATATACGAGTACATGAACTATCGAAATTCATTCTCTAACGGGATAAAATGAGGGACGAAAAATGTATGTAGAAAACTGTTGAGTTTAGAAATGTGGAATTTTACACAGGGATTCCTTACGCAACGTAGGGGAGAACCACAGAATACAGAAACGATCTTACTATTTTTGTACTTGCGATATCAGCGTGGACAAAAAATCCCCGCCACTTCCCTCCACTATGTTTTGGAGGAAAACACTGTTTATAGTTGTGTAGGTTTGATGTTTGCATCTGTGTGAATGGTCACACACACAGCCACAGGTACACGTATTCAAGCAGAGCAACACGCAGTATAACCAGTAACGATTTTAACAATGGGTAACAATGAACGTGCATTCGGTCACCGCCTCCGAAAAACTGATCAGTTAAGCAGTGAGTTGACCTAGTTTGACCTACTACTGTCCACTGATTTTTGTACGCTGTTTCCGTATTCTGTGGGGAGCACTAAGAAAGGATATTTGGAAATTCATCCCCCAAGGGGGTAAAATTATCGATAAAATTATATATAAAGTCCGCGTGAAGTCGGTAACGACACAGTGAGTACAACTGATCAACCATCAACGATTTCACGCGGGCGAAGTCGCGAACAAAAACTAATATATAATTTTAAAAAGTCAGTTTTTTTATATTTAATTTCATGGTAATTTAAGTTTTCAGCCATCGTAATGTTGTATATATGTGTACATATACATTTTTTCGAAATATGTATTTATTTAGATAATACTAAAAGGATTTAAATAAAAAAGTAAACCCCGACTACGTAATAGAAAAAAAGAAAAGTGAATAAAAAAGAAGAACAGTCAGAGGCATCATATATTTCTCTTCAACTTGTTACAACATGTATGCCTCTGATTGCTTTACTCCAATAATTCTATATCTAAAGAGCTTTGCTAGTAGTTACAGGAAATTGATTAACTCATTAATTAGCGATTAACAATAAAAGAGTTATATTCTAAATAAAATATTGATTTACAGAGTTATTACCATATTTGGGTGAAATAAAGTTACAATTAAAAACCTATGTTTCAATAATGAAAGATAAAAATAATATAAAAATTCTTATAATCTAATACGTTACATATGCAAGCCGATTGGGTGCGGTAGGAGAACTAGTGTAAATTAATATATAATTTACACTAGTACATATGCAAGCCGATTGGGTGCGGTAGGAGAACTAGTGTAAATTATATATTAATTTACACTAGTTCTCCTACCGCACCCAATCGGCTTGCATATGTAACGTATTAGATTATAAGAATTTTTATATTATTTTTATCTGTCATTATTGAAACATAGGTTTTTAATTGTAACTTTATTTCACCCAAATATGGTAATAACTCTGTAAATCAATATTTTATTTAGAATATAACTCTTTTATTGTTAATCGCTAATTAATGAGTTAATCAATTTCCTGTAACTACAGCTTTCTACATTTCTCTGAAGCTTAAGAAAGTATCGATATTTATCTGAATTACATAGTAGATCAAGTGGTCGGAAAACGACTTTTTTCATATTACACGACGAATTATTCCAACTAAAGGCGGAAATTATTCCAGGATACAATAATTCCACTTAAAAATAAAGAATGGGTTTTGAACATTTCTCTAATGATATTAATAGATTGCAGCGTTACTTTATGGTATTCCATATTTGTACTTATAGAATGAAACCCCCACATGAAACAAGGGTCTACTCTATAATAAAATTAATGTGAAATAAAGTACATAAAAATTTATATAATTTACTTTTAATGATACAACTATACTTCATCCGATCATTATAAAATCATTAGTAAACGATAAAATACAATTTGTTTCCAATTTTAGTTAATCTACCAACGACACCCCTTTTTTTCGACTCTAAATTCACATACTGCACGTACACATATGCACTTAATACTTGACACCCTTCAAGTTCAAGCAATATAATAATTATTCGAATTTTGTACGCAGATTTTCTTTTACCACGCTTTAACACCCTCCATATTTATTGTATTTCACTCATTGACTGACAATAGAAAAAACATACCGCAAATTTATAAGTGTAAGTATCTACTTTATTTATTGTTACCGGTACCCCTTACACATGCATGTCACCCCCTTAAACTAGTAGCATATGGACTGTATTAATAATTGTATAAATGTATGCAAATACATGTTTCGGTGTAGATAACAAGTTCAAATTCTTTTTGCAATGTTGAATCGTAAGGGTTATAAAAATAATAGATATGCATATTATTATAGTTATTAAAATGGTCAAATGAAACACCCCAAAATTAATTTAACCCTCAAGCTCACGACTGGGGTCCAAACGCACCCCGCTCAAACTTTGGACTACGCTCCTGAACTAGCGAGCAATAGTACCGACTCCTGGTGTGAACCATAATTTAAGGACAGTCGCACTTCTAGTTGTTGGTTAGTTGTTACGCAGTGTGTTTACAAATTGTGTGTGGGGTGTGTATGAACCCCAGTCCTGAGTGTCTAAATAAATATACTTTTTTAACAGAATGAAGTGACCGTAATTTTTTTTTCTATAACCTGAAGTCTCCTCTTCAAAATTCCGCGCGCCGTTGGAAATTTTAAAATTGCTTGAGCAGTTGAATAGTTACAGATTTTGAAAAATGAGCTTTTTGCTGATTTTTTCCGGTTTTTAATGTTCTAATGGTTTTTTTTTTTATGATTTGCTTAAAATTATTTTTTATGTGTACCATTCTCTTCCTTATGAAAACAGGAAGAGAATGGTATACGATAATGCCGGTTTATCAGTCACAGAACCGACTTATTATCAAGAAAACGATGAGGTGCATTTAAACCCCAGTCATGAGTTTGAAAGTAAAAAAACTGAGTCATGGGCTTCAGGATTAAAATATAACTGAAAACAGTTTGGAAACAAATACAAAACAAATTCAAAACCAAAATTACCTCAAAAATTAATGCAAATAAAATAATTTGTATCAGATTTAAATTAGGTAGTCGTATACTTTTGGAAGTTGTTTTTCCTATTTTTCTGTTGTTGAGAACGATCTTTTGATCGCTTAAAAACAGAGTTGAACAATTTAGATGAAATTAATAAGTTCTGTATTAAAAATTTCTGTAACTTAAAATAATAGATATCCTACATCAGTTTTTCCCAACCGCCTATCCGGTCTGCAGAAAGATGTGTGAATTAAAATTAATTACAAAAATATTTACAATTTTTATTTTTTCTTTAAAAACAAGAAAATGGTGTGGTTAACTTGATGGGTACATATGGTCGGTCAAATGGTCGGAAAACGACATTTCATATTATCTGAATAAATGTTATTCCAATTACTTAATGGCGGAAATGATTCCAATATACAATAATTCTATTTAAGATTAAAGAATGGCTTTTAGACATTTCTCTGATGCTTAAGAAAGTGTCGATATTTATCTGAATTACATAGTAGATCAAGTGGTCGGAAAACGACTTTTTTCATATTACACGACGAATTATTCCAACTAAAGGCGGAAATTATTCCAGGATACAATAATTCCACTTAAAATTAAATAATTGGTTTTAAACATTTCTCTAATGCTCAAGAAAGTGTTCATATTTTTATGAATTACATGGTGAACCAAGTGATCAGAAAACATTTCATAAAAACGATCAAACGACCAGGGCTGGGAAAAATAGTTTATAGAAACCATTTAAAATAGAAAATGGAAAATGGTTTCCAAAAATGCATTTAAAATACAAAATGGAAAATGGTTTTGCTGAACATATTTAAAATTGAAAATGCAAAATAGTTATTTAAAATAGATTATAAAATGCAATACTTTATATTTATTCTATAAATTTTTTATCATCAACTATTTATATTATTTAAAAAAAGAAAAAGAAAAAGAAAATATCAAACGTACAGAAATTAAATACATAAAGGCAGTCTTTTGAGAAAATTTTGTAAAGTTTGCATGATATGAAAACGAAACTTAATTCTTCAAATATTGTTACTTAAAAATATTGTAAAATTTAATTCGGCCTTGGCGTATTCAAACCTTGAGGACACTACGACTGCAACTTCTCAATAAAATTATATGAAAATCATCTACTTGAAATACAAAAACATTTGTTATCGACGTATCTTAAAGATAGTAGTACACATCTTCAGTCAGAAAGTTTGACTTAAGAAAACTGCAACTCTAGTAACAAATTTAACTCAAGTGACATTGCAACTCGAGTTATGAAAAATTTGAGTCAATTAAATCAAGTTACATTTAACTTACAATTTGTTAGACTTCAAGTCGTTCAATTCAAGTTCTATAATTAATATTGTAGGATACACATAAATTTGAGTATACATGCATTTTCATTTTAAATGTTAAATGGATTCAAATTTCCATGTTTTAAATACAAAATGGAAAATGGTTTGACCGAACTAATTTAAAATAGAAAATTCAAAATGCCATTTTGTATTTTAAATACATATTTAAAATGAAATTATTTTAAATAGTTCCCAGCCCTGCAAACGACCAAATATTATATCAAGTAATGGCGAAAATGATTGCAGGATACAATAATGTTATTTGAAAGGACTTTTAAATTTTTCTCTAATGCTTAAGAAAGTGTAAATATTTATCTGAATTACATGGTTTACCAAGTGGTCAGAAAACGACATTTCATATTACACGATCTAATGTTATTTCAGCTAACGATATAAATGATTCCGAGCTGCAAGAATTCTGTTCAAATTTAAAAAAACTGCTTTTAAACATTTCTCTAATGCTTAAAAAAGTGTCGATATTAATGAATTGTATGATCGACCAAGTGGTCGGAAAACCACTTTAGAAAACTGATAATCATCATGCCATCGTGACCGTTCCGTACAAAATTATCTGAGGTTTTATCGGCCGTGACTAAAAAAGGGTTGGCAAATGCTGTTCTAGATAAAAAAAAAGTAATTTTTTAAATGTTCATATTAGTCTTCCATAAAAAAATGTAGGTATTTATTTCTTCACTGTACAAAAACAATGGATTGAAAACATGAACCTAAACAGAAAAATTAGAACTTTATTAAATGTGCCCGTTTTCCTTTTTTCTGAAAATGAAGAAATAAAATTAATTGTGTAGAATATATGAATGATGTAATAAAATTAATTGTACTTCTTTCATAGAAAATTTAATGAAAGCATTGTGATCACTTTTGAAATATAAAAATTTTTTCGTCCCAAAATAAAAATTTTAGTTTTGGTAAACTACAAACATCGATATAAAACATCGGTTTTACAAACCCTAATAGATACATATTTAAATAAGCTATATAATACACAAAGAAACATTGAGAACAAAGAAACATTTGTAATATTTGTTAATTTTGCAAACACCAAATGTAAAATTTCAGTGCAATGCAAGCAAAACTTATTTGTATGTATTCGAATATTTGAGTGCTACAAATATACTCGAAATAAAGCAGAGAGTGTGTAAATAACATTTGTAGATATATAGTTATGCTTGGATCATATTGTATTTATAATTTGGTACTAGCGGAAACTTCAGGTTTATGAATAGAACCAAATTACAGAAAGGGAAACACTAAATGTACAGTAATACATAAAATAATGTTTACGCTAACACAGTTTGCAGGGAAATATAAATATAATATTTAGTCAAAATTTACCACAAATTAGTAAATTCCCGTCTGTAAAATCGGTAGCAAAAGGCTATAGGTTTTCAAGGTGCTCTTTTAATTTTCGCTTAAATTAAAACTAGGGTGCACCTCAAATAACATTATGGAATATGCATCATATTTTCAAACAGAACGACATTTTAATTACACAGATGCAAAACTTATCCTCAAATTACTATAAATCCGGACTAGTATAATACTTAGTAAAATAATTAGTATATTTTAAGAAAATGAAAATTCATCTCATTGACGTCATTAAGTACACTGAAATGTTTTTAAGCTTAAATATCGTATTTATGTAATAAAATGTATTATTATTGTTAACACAAACAATTTTTATGAGGTAAAGAGCATAACATCTGATTCATTCATAGGTTTCTGTAACCGCTCTTTTCATTTTTAACAATGTAAAACTGTATGATTAATGAAAAAAGTAATAAAATTCAATATTTCAACCGGTTGATGGTAACTGACGCCGTAAGACATCAAGTAAAACCTGACTACCTCAGACACCATACTGTACAACCATAGGCAGAATTTAGGGGGTAAGGGGGAGCAACTGCTCCCTCCCGCAATATTCGCACGAATAAAAAATTAGAAACTTGAACAAGATTTATTAAAATGATATGGCAAAAGAAAAGGGTTGAGGATGCAGAAATTAAGTCAAGCATTTGTCAACCTGAACTGGTTTGCTAAGAATCTCCGAAGGTAATTATTATATGAAATATATTCTTTGCCCCCCCCCAATATTTTTTCTTGAAATCCCGCCTATGTGTACAACGTCAACAATTTCGTGTAAAGCGTACACCAATAAAATATACAAACATAGATCGCTCTTTGTCTAGTTACCGTCGCGTCGGTACCGAAGTATTGTACAACAGACCTGTGGTCGTCGTCAAACAGTCGCACTTATTTATCTAGACAAACCGTCATCGTGTTAATCACAAAAATGAAATGTAATTTGCTTATTTTTAAAGATCTAATTGTTTTAATATTTTTTTCGCTTACTGTACATTCATATGTAGCTCTCATATACGTAGATAATAGTTAATTTGCTATACAGAAATAAATAAACCTTTAATGGAGTTTATAATATTATATTATTGCATACAAACAGACACAGACCCGTAACATTGGTAGGTACAGATAAACCCTATGTAAAATTAACTATACGTAATAATGCCTTTAGGGTCGTATTTTAAAAACAAGGGGAGCAAAAATATTTTGCAAGCGCATGGTAGACTATGCGTGTAAATATAACATTATGATTTACACAGGTACCATGCGTTCAAGGGTATTTGATGCAATTGTCATCCCTACCAAATTGTGAAATATCCCACCTATTTTTGTTGCTGATGTCTACTATACACTCAGGTTATATGTTGAATGATTTGTTTGTATCGTATGAAGTGATGAGAATGTGTACTGACTATCGTTATAAATTTTGTTCTTCAAAAACCTTGAACACACGGTATGTAATGTACGTATGCATAGTTTGAATCCCTAGTATTTAGACCAAGAACAGGATAAATGTGTATATTTGCTATTTATTTTATAAACGGAAATGGAAAATCGTTCATTTTCAATGAAAATTATTAATTTCCTAAGTGAATTTAATTTGCCAACAAATATTGCCAACTTGTGTTCTCATGAAAATAGCAAGTAAGTACCTACGCATAGTGTTCATCAACTTGAGAATTCTCACAATTTACCATGTTTAAATAGTTAGTTCTTCGTTGAATTGGCTTTGTCAGAAAGTACACATCAAACGTAACAATTTAAAGTAGGATAACGTTTCCATTTAAAATGTTCTGTATAATTTCTAAAATTAGTAACACAATTAGCTGAACATATTCTTCTTAAAATAAAAGACACAAACCCATAAGAAACATTATAGATGTTCAGGATCAACGAGAGAAATAAAGGACCCTGGGGACAAACAAAACTTTTCAATTTCCCTCCCAAAGAAACAGTTGACGAACAAAAAAAAGAACTACACCTATTAAATGCCAAAAAGCATACTTCTACTTATTTAGCGAACTTTTGCCCGAGATGCTTACCAATGGTTTTAGGTCTTCTTTTCGAACACGGGCCGCAGGGTTACAACCACGCAATTATTGTATAAACAGAAAGTATTTTTGACAATTCATCAATTTGAAAGTGCATATAAGCATTAAAGTACAGTAGAACTTCGATTAACCGTCACTCAACTATCCATCAGTTTTTGTTACCCGTCAATGCGTGATATGAAAATTATTTTCCAACCTATTTCCGAAACGCATAATCGTATTGCGCCAGATAATCTATTTAAGGACCCGCAGCTAAAATTTCAGGTCAGTCGGATGAAAACTGCTAAAGTTAACTTAGTCAGCGCTTTGGAAAAAGTGTTTATTGTTTTATGGGTTTATACCTATCATTTTTGAGTTAATTATGCAAAAATAATAAAAGGTTCGAAATAAGCTAATGGAATAAAGTACCTAATAAAAAAAGTTATTGACTAAGGTGAGAGATTCCAAAATGTGACACGCAGCGGGGCGGCGTTTTTAAACGTTTTCAACCGCTCTAAGTGGTTTCAGATATCGGGTTCAAATTGATTTTTAAAATATTTCTGTAGTTATAATTCATTTTGAATATCATTCTAGAAATGTTAATACTTACTTCATTTAGGCCAATAAAAGAAATAGAAATATTTTTTCCAAAGTAATCTAATGCCTTAAAACTAAATATCCCATCCCAATCCCCTCTTAAAAATCAAACTGTTATAAATAAGTGGTACAATTTTTCAATTTAAAATTCACAAAAGTAACAAACTTTATGACTCGCATTAAAGTAACATTCAAGTAAATTTGTAAAAAATAAATCTCTATCTCCGAAACTTTACCTAAGTATATGTATTTACTTTTACAATTCCATTTCCAGGTGACTGAAGGGAAAGTAACTTGTTAAAAAGAAACAAAAAGAAAAATTTATTTTTTCTTTTAATTCACAAACCGATAAGATAAGTCCGCTTCCGTACCTACGCCGTATATTTATTTATTCTTACGCCACACTAATCACACCGAATCTTTTTCCCACCTGCCCTCGTGACATTTGACCTCTTCGTTCTTTATACCCCGTTTTCTTTTACACATAGAAAGAGTTTCCGGTCAAATTAATTAAACACGTTTTTATAAAAACATTTTTAAGATTATGATTTTTTTCCTTTTAAAAGTGTTTCCTTTCCTAACATTTTAAGTGTTATTGCAAAATTTGGTACTACTACATTATGGGATTTATAGATTTGTTGCAATCTTTTAAAAACTAATCCATCCAAGTAATTATTAGTTATCAGTTAGTAGTGAACCTACTAACAAAAGCTAACAATACATTATAGGACTTTTCGACCCTGCAGCTAACGCCACGTTTCATGGACGGAAGACTCACATTTGAAGAGCAAAAACTTTTTAGTCGAATTATTCAACTGAGAGGTGACTCATAGCACCCTGTAGACACTAAAACCGCAGAAATTTTTTCGGAATTAACAGTCGCGTCACCCCTCAAAAGGATAAGAGTTATTTCCTTTACACCCTGTATATAATATATATACACATATATATATATATATATATATATATATATATATATATATATATATATATATATATATGTATATATGTATGTGTGTATACATTATATCTTTTTTTAAAGCCCCGATCAACCGGACACTCATCATCACTCACCAAAATGACAAATCGCTTGTGGACTTTCAACTACATTTCGCTTGTAGACATTCAATACCGAGGATGAAAGGAAAAATTCGACTTTCGTGATGGGACTCCGCTGCTCACGGCGTTTTTTAATGTGACACTGACAAAGCTACAACAGAAAATCTAGTAAAATTTATTTATGATACACGGTGTTGGTTCGAGTCATAACTAAAAAATAAAAATTAATCAGTTAAAAACTAATAAAAGAGACCATTCCGTTCAAAGGTTACAAGGGATCAAAATTTCCTACCTTCTTAGTTGTAGGTTCTTAAAACATTTTTAGGGAAGGAAGTTCTCGGGGACAAAGTCGTTGAAAATTGAAATATTTAAAAGTAAAACTTTTTGAAATGTCGCCGGTAGTTGAAGTTAGGTACGATTTGTCTATAAGTCGAGATAAATTGCGAGCATGTCAATAACTTAAAATGTCTATAAGTCGAGTGTCACCTGTGCTACTAGAGCTTGGATACCGGTATTCCGGTACTACCGAAAAATCGGAATACCGGACATTTTTACACATTTTGTAAAACCGGTATCAAAATTTCAAATACCGGTATTTCGGTTTCGGTATTAACAAAATCAAATACTTTATATAATTATTACATATTTAAAATATTTTTTTACGTTAAATTAACAACATAAATTTTAGGCTAAATTTTATTACAAAATCTTTAGTTTTGCTTAATGTTTTCCATATGTACAGATGATCAGATCTTATGCTTATTCATATTTTTTCATAATTGTGGAATATTTTTAAGTATTTTTCTATAAGAAAAAATACAAAATTATGTGTGGGTATATTATTTTACTATTGTTAAATTTTATTTTCTAATGGTATTTAAAAAATTCCTTGAAAGGATTTTTTTACTGCTCTGTGTAAATATTGGGGAAGAATTTACAAAATTCCTGTTTTTTTTTTTGTTTTTTTTTTGTGTTTTATTTATTTATTCTTTTTTTTTAACTTTTAATTTTTAAATTACTTTTAAACTACCACCACGTCTTTAAACCATAACACTAATATGTTCGTTTGTTTTAGTTTCAATATTAATATTCCTATTTAAATTTTTAAAATCCAAAGATGATGTAATTTGTCATTATTATTGTTATTAATTAATTTTATTAAATGATTTTTAATTTTTTTTTCCTTTTTTCTATACCATCTTCATTCAATACCGAATAAATACCGGTACTAGAAAAAGACACCGGTATTTCAAACCCTATGTGCTACCTATAGCAGCACCTGTATCAACTAAAAATCATTATATAAATCACGATGAAATGGCTGTGAATCTGTGTAGTCCATTATAAAACTTTTTTGCTTTACATAATTAAAATGTAAAACTAGAAGAAATCTACTTGAAAAGTGAGTCTTGATTGTTTTAATTTTATCAAAGATAATATCAAGTGCCTCTTGATAAAGATATGAAAATTCTTTCAATGATACTAGTAGTTAGACTAGTGTTCTATACCTATGTATTACCATTACATTGAAATGTATATTGTCATTAAAGAGAAATAAAGTAAAAAGCACATACATATTGACATGGATGTTTTTGGATTGGGGTACAGCTGAAAAAATTCGTGACGCTTAAAACTAGTATAAAAAAAATGGGTATAAAAACATCTGACCAACTAATTAATTCAAATAACAAGAGAACGATAAGAAATCACAATTTACCATTAGAATAACATTGAATAAATAAATTGTAATAAAACTATTGATAAAATTTTTCGTTAAAAAAATACAACCTTGGCCAAAAGTATTAGTCACCCCCGCAAAACACGTGTAACTCATAAGTTAATTTAGAAATGACTTACCTGTTAAATAATAGAATGAGAAGGAATATTAAAAATTAGTTTTAAACAATAGATGAAGAATTTTAAGGTGTACCATAAAACACCTGGTCCACAAAACGTGAAATATGAAGTCTTTTGAAAAATATTGTAATTTATTTGTTAGTCTTTTATTAACTTTTAGGATACCAAGATGCTGCTAAGTGTTGTTTATTTGTATAGTACACGGAGAGAAAATTCATAGAAAAATTACTGTGCTCAGCACTACAATCGACGTGTAAAAGGCGAACATATTCAATTTTGTACGGTAAAAATATAAAAATTATAATTAATCATAGAAAATTTAAAGGATAGAATGTTCTTTCCGTAATATTAGCTCCGTAAAATTTGTAAAACAGCACAATAAAAAGTTCCATTCCCGACAAAAAAATATTTTTTAATTGTTTTTCATACAAAAATTACCATGCTGTCTTATAATATTTCAAATGCTGTCTGCTAATAGTAGAAAGAAAAAAAGAGAAGGTATCAACGCTGTCACATAGCGAGGCAGGCTGCAGAAGGTATCAACACAATGATACATGAAGGTCACATAGCCAGGCTGGTGTGGCAAGTAACATAGCCAGGCTGGTCACTGCTGGTGTGATGTCGTGTGCAAACAGTATTCATTAGAAAGTCTTACAGAACGGTCACCGTTTAATTCATCACCGTTGCCAATCATTTTTTATGCATCATAAAGAATCAAAGGTCGGAAAAAATCGATTGTTCCTCAGTGCGTACAGCCCAAGCAACATAAGGTTGCGGGTCAGATGCGCAAATGAAAGAATACGACAACAAGAATTAATCTATAACATATATGCATAAGAGTGTGAAGAAGTTGTGTTAGCACATTAAATTTTACCATGCTAGCACAACAATTTTTATGAAGCCATGATTAATACTTTTTACGTTTCAATTTAATAATATTTACATGATCATAAAATATTTTTTACTTTGGTCGTCGATCGCGCACGCATTATAAGAGAGCATGGTAATTTTTCTGAAATTTTATCTACAAAAATTATATGATTTTTCTCTCCGTGTAGAGACTGTTTGTGATACGAGATGCTGAAACAACCAGAACTTAACACAGAAACACGGATAAAAATCCAGATGTTATATGAAGAGAGAGAAGACTCAAGTAGAAATTGCCAAATTAGTAAAAGTTTGTCGGTGTGCAGTGCAATCTACTATTAAAAGGTTCGCCGAGACTAGTTCTCACGCAAACAAAATGAGAACGGGTAGAAAACACGTTAATACTGATCGCCAAGTTAAAAAAATTATCCATGACTCACTTAAAGACCGCAAAAAAATTTCTTCTAAGCTCACTGCAGCTTTATCAGAGGACATTGGAAAACCAATGAATTTTCGAATTGTAAGAGAAGAGTCACAGAAGCAGGTTTAAAGCCAGGAAGAAGCCTTGGCTCTCCGACAACAACAAGAATCGTTTGGAATAGGCTCTAAGACATCAATATTCTTCTGAAGAAGATTGGTCCAATGTGGTATGTTCTTGAATTATATAATGTACACATAGCTTAATTTAATGCCCGTTTATCCCGTTGCTTCTTTACAAATTTCAAGCTCTTAACAATGGCGAATAATAAGAATAAATATCACTTATTCTAAATTACCCTAATGTACCTAAATTATCTCGATTAACCCAAGTAAAAGAATTTTCGAAATCAGTTCTGTAACTGTTAAAATGGTTCTTTGCATAAACAAACAAAGTTATGACACGTGCTTAAAAATATTAGTATAGATAAGATATGGTGGAAGCGCTGGGGATAAATTTAAAACATAATTTGGAAGGTATTATTATAAGATTGAATAATATCAACTGATTGTATATTATGTAAATTATGCCAAAATTCGAACATAAATATTTCAGTTATTATTCTATCCTCGTATCTAGATTAGGAAAACAAAACTTGAAACAAAATCGAAAAAGAATTCTAAAGAAATTTTAACAACTTTTGGAACAAGCTACATAAATTATATTCTTTTTATTTCGTCTTTCACGAACGAAAGTCGAAGTTTTGAAACAGTTTTGTACAAAATCTCAGAACTATGTACAAGTATGTTATATTCAAACATATCACATAACTTTCATTGATTTAATAATATTTCTCGATTAGTTGTTTAAGCTAAAATACATATTTTCATACAGTTGAAGACAAAGAACTCTCGATACTTTATTATTACTCGTAGAGTTGTTGAATATCTGTTGTAATATTCATATTCATACAAAGAACTTTATTTAGTTTAGAAAGAATAACTTTGCCTTTAAATAAATTTGCCACAAATGTAAAAGAGCTGCAGTAAAAAGAACATAATTATGGCTTTCACAAACACATAAAAACCAAACTTGATTCTTAACCAGCCTTTATTCAAAATTTCATCTATTAGGGACCACTTTTACACATCATTATTGTTTATTTGATTGGCAAAAATTGTATTGTAATATGTATAAAATATAACGTATAAAATTACATTGAATTAAATTTTTAATTTAAAAATATTAATAATTATTATGATCAGATATTCAACATCAGATTCAATATTTCGATGAAAACATTATATAGGCCAAATCAACTAACGTCTGACGTCATTAAACAAATACAACAAATAAAACCAAATGAGACATACCTAGTTTTCTGTCTCTTCTCCGTTTTGTTATTTTTATATTAGAGTAACTACAGTAATTTAAAATTTTTATTTCATTTTTTAATGACGTCAGACCATTTTTAGTTGATTTGTCCTATACCAAATAAATTATACTACAATGAACACAAAAAATTTAAAAAAAAGTATAATCTGATTACATTTTGGTGAAATAAATGGAGAAACTAACCCATTTTTAGTGACCTAAAAATAAATATAATTATCCAAAATTAAGTAAAATTTTGATAAAATATGGTTATATGTTAACTTTACTTCTATGGGTAAAAATTCTTTAGAGGCTGGCACCATAATAAACGACAAAAGAAGTCGTTTTAAACCCAAACATGTCGACTTAACCACTTTTTAACACATTGACAATCATAACCTATAATGACAGAATGCCCAACTCGTATACTATTTTGAAAACTAATACACTTTTTTATGTATCGACCACTTTTTTGACAATTAATACACATTTTATTACTTTAACATTGGACAAATTCATTAGGTTAATGGTACTACTTTTGGTACAGAACTACTGTGACCTCACTACTTTTGGTACAGAACTGTGGTAACCTTACTACTTTTAATATAGAACCTCTATAACTTTACTACTCTTTTCGTATAGAACTGCTGCGACTTCGATATTTTTGATATAGAAATTTAATGAATAAAATTACTGAAGAGGTGAATTGATCTTAACTAATGGTAAGTCGAAGCTATATTTTATTACCCTCAATGCAATATACAATATTCAAATACAACGGTACTAGTTTAAATGGTAAAATTAATAGTAAGGAGACAGTTCAAATTAATTACGTTTTTAAATAAATATTTACGAAACTGTGATTCTGGAATGCAAAATTTCATGACAAATTTTGATCTCATTAAATAAATCAATATCGTCCTTCAGAGGTCATATTTAGATTTTTACCTTACCTACGATAAATCTTATAAATACGATAGTCCAACTTCAGTACCACTTATTGTGACATTATTACCCACTGTCAGTGTGTTAATAGTAAAAATTAGTGTATGTAAACTAGTATATAATTTAAGAGAGTGACTCATCCCCTCTCCAATGTTGCTCAAACTGAATTTTGAATTCGAGAATTTTATTTTTACATTATTTTAATTGTCTTAAACTATTATCCATGAAGAAGAATTTCTTGAACTACCAATAGTACGACTATTTAACACAGTCACCCCCTAGTTAACTACTCCTAGACTTAATATTAAGACATTGAGCAAAAACAGATCAATTAGATTTTTTGACGTAGATTTTAAATCGAAATGTTTATATTGTTAATTTTTCATCCCCTTTAACCCCCAAATTTAAACCCCAACCACCCCTGTTAATGTAATTTGAACAAACTGCATATCAATAGATAGCTCTTTAAAAAAGAGAAATATTGCCAATTTAAACTTTTGCTCTATCCCGTACTGTTTTCGAGGTATTTGAAAAATTAAATTTTTACCCCAATTTTTGAAGGGCGATTTCACCCCTTCAAACAATTTTCCTGCCGATAAAAAGAAATACGTGTCGCCTAGTTTTTAGTGTTCTACAACATATTTAAGTTTCATCAAAATCGATAGGTTCGGCCTCGGGACCTTTACTTGTAAATGAATCAACGGGATTCACTTATTGTTAGTTCATATACTGCTATAAATTTCCCTGATCGCTATACCTTTTGTACCTATATTTTTAAATCTCCTACAATTTGGTAGACATTAAAACTGAATTAAAACATAAATGTGTTCCTAAATGATCACTGCACATCTGAATTTTCAGAGACATAACTATTCTCGTCGAAATTTCATTCATTATACTAGTATATAGGTATGACGTAGCAAGTAAAATCCACAAAGATAGTAAGTAGTAAAGCAATAATAAAATGTGTTCCCTTATAGTTAGGAGTGCTTGCAGTTATTGTATACCATCAACAACATACATAAAAGAGAGAAGTATTGATCCGTCACGTTTAATAACAACCCGTCAATGTCTGCATGTCACTCCCTTTATTTACCGACATCGATCGTCACCACGCTACACATACCTCATCTCAGAAGACACACGGTATAAAAAAAATTGTACTTTAAATAATGATATGAAAGAGTTTTTTTTTTATGTTTTTAATACCTGGGTGCAGTCGTCGTCGATGGTTTAAAATCCTAAGCGTTCTGGCGTTAAAATGATATTAGAAGGGCATTGACTTATTGTTTTGAACCTGTCGGGATGGAAGGTCGCGACACATCGTAGATATGTTAAGTGGGGTTAGAAATAGTTTTATCAAATACGTAGATATATACGTAATAGCATTGAAAATTAGGAGAAGCTCAAAATGAAAGTTAATCTGTAATATTTGTGATTTACATTCATTCATATTCGACTATCACCGTAAATATTAAAGAGATAACAAAAGCGAATTTGATATCTTCGGTAGGAAACTTTCACCTAGGAATAACCATTTTTAAAAAAAAATTAATAAAAACAATAAATTGATTCTTTTGTTTTAGTATGGTTGCTAAAATTTACGTTGAATATTTATATTCGTATTTCTATGTAATTTCTGTATAGTGTTTGTGTATACTATCACGTATATATCCTTTAATATAATATAATATAATATTTTGTTGTTTGTTATTTTAGAGTTTCGAAGAAATTTAGAGAAATTCTTACAGTCTCATAAACTTTTGCATATACATACTACAAGTGTAAGAAAAAGCAAAAAAAAATTTTAATTTTCTCGTATTGGAAAGTGGGGATCTTTTCTCAGGTACTACATCATGTTGGATATCGTTTGAAAGGGCTTTTAAAATAGAGTTTAGATTCCTTTTACCATTTTTCATTTTTGAGCTCCGTTTGTGAAATATTGAGCTTCAAAATTGAGTAATTTTGCAATCGAAAATTCGCTATGTAATGCAGGATGCTGCGACAAGGGTCGGATTATCTTTGAGGTGTTCCGGTACACTTCGAATGTTGGGGTTCCTGAGAGTCCTGAGTATTTCAAATGTTCCTAAGTATTTCAAATTTCCGAAATTTTTCAAATTTTCCCGAAAAATAGAGTTGACGGGATTATATGTTCAGAGATTTATTATCAATTTTGTGGAGACGCCTAATATGTGGGGTCCGGGGCACGTGTACTTATGTAAATGTTGTAGCGATGTTAATCTTGTAACGAAAATTCTGTCAATCTTTACTGAATAAAAATATCAAAACAAAATAATTTTTTTTTATTACGAGATGTTCCTATCAAAAGCTTTATCACTGTTAAAAAAACACGATGTATCTTGAAAATATTAATTTCTTGACAAAATAAGTTACAAATTAAATTTTTAACCCTTAAAATTAACTACAATAAATATTTAATTAGGGTAAGTGCGGGAGAGATGCCGCGTCTGGAGAGATGCTGCAGTAGCCATAGTTCGTCCGTTAATTGATAGATAGCGCTATTAATGCATTATATGTTTAAAATAAGTGACTTGTCTAAAATGTATATGGTAACATTTATGATTAATTCATCAGTTTAGTAATTATCCAACGTTTTATTATTGAAAAGTAAGTTTTTTAACATAATATTTTATCAAGCATTTAATTCATTAGAATTTAAGAATGTATATTTCATTGTTTTAATGAAAATGAGTTTTTTTATTAATTTAGGTATATTTTAAAAGTACTGTATAAAATTTTAGGTTTGAGAGATGCCGCATTTAAAGTTGGTATAGATGCCGCATCATATTACATGTTAAAAACATAGACTTATACCTTAATTATGCAATTTTTTTTTTTGAACTGTAAATTATGCCACGTAAATATAAAAGATCCATTAATGGATCAGGAAGAGCTCTCATGTTAATGAATATAACGAAAATAATGATGATTGCCTGTATATTAAATGTTTTGAAAAGTACTCAGAAACAAAAAATAGTTGACTGGTTAAGATGTATAAAGTGCCAAAAATGGTTACATATGGCATGCATCATATATGGAGATGTGTATAAAATGCAAAATTTTTAATATGAACTATACGGCGTCTCACCTTCTTTGATGCGGCATCTCTCCCATAGGTGTGGGAGAGACGCCGCTTTGCAGGCTCTACAAAAGTATTAATTATGAATCCTTTATGACTCAAAATTTAAAGTTATTTATAAATAATTTTAAAGAACAATGTTTACATTTATTATGTACCAAATTTCAAATCAATTAAATAAATATTATAAGAATTATCTAGTGTTTTCAAAATGTGTGACATCTCTCCCGCATTCACCCTAGATTTTTTTTGTATAACTAACCGGTTTGGAAATATTAAGCTAAAAGATTTTCTTTCAGCAACCAAATGATTAATTTCCTAAAATAACAATTCAATCTATTGTATTATCAGTTAACATTGAAATTATACATATATGACAGATCATATGCAGGTATAAGAATGGGATAATGCTTATCAAGTTATTATTATTTAATTTTGTTTAAAACACTTAATGTCTAAATTGTATGTATACCTAACAAGAGTAAAATGAACATAAATAAATTACAATCGTACATATAAAATTCGTACAGTAATTGTTTAATTTCGTGCAAAATTATAAGTACCCATTATACACACAGGTAACTAACACAATTGCAACTTATAACACCTACATCTTGATAAAAATAACTTTACATTTACGCTGAGCAAGTATTCGAAAAACATAATGTTATTGATTTTAGTGTTATCTTAAATGTCTATGACAATTAAAATTAATTGATCAATTAACAGCTAAAAAATAATTTAAACAAATCTCAAACGAAGTCTATCCAAAACTGTAATATATTTTAGTAAAATTTCAGATAAAATACATAAAATTCTAACTAAATCCAATATAAATAGGTGCGATATTTAAATCACATTTAAATTTAGAAAATTTAATTTATAACAATAAAACTGGTCAACTTAAAAAATCGAGTGTCTGTAAAAGAAATTGCCAAGATTGCGATAGCTTTTACATTGGTCAAACCAGAAGAAATTTTGAAATCCAGCGAGCAGAACATTTCCGATCTTACAGACATAAGAAAACTGCCGCTTTTGCCAGATATCTAATTGACACACGCCGCCTTTCCAGTATATTTGAAGCAATAGAAATTCCGATCAACTTTTAAATGATTATACTGACATTTAGGTATAATACCACCATATTTTCTATATTATAATTTTTTTAGTTATAAATTTTTGTATAAAACTGCAATTCCTTAGATTGGTTTGTTATTTTCTGAATGTTTGTTCTAGATCACGTATTATCACGTATACTAAGTCAACTTGTTTTTCTTGTTTTTGAACTTTCCCACTACTCCTATCCCTACTACTTTTTTCAATGGATATATTTAGTAGGTATATAAGACATGAAATCTAATATAATATTCACTTATCTGATGATGATCATATGGCTCAAAACATGTCGCAAATTGATTAAATAAAAGTGCTATTTGTGCAAAGCAAAGTGTTTTATTAATCATATTAGCAAACGTAATTGTTTCCTGAAGATTCGATTGTGAGTGACTCTCCAATGTTCTTTTGTTTTCAAACAAAACAATGTTATATTACAGGCAAAATAAATACCAAAAGGATTAAAACTAATTAATTCCGTGATAGGAATTTGTGGTTCATAACAACAAGTTCGGCATACAAACGTTTCGAGATACAATCATTACATTACGCATCCGACTTTATTGGAGGCACAATTATTCTTGTCAAAGTATATTATAAATTACAGTATCTTTATATATTAGGTGAACGGATAACATGAAATTATAATGTAATTTATGTATATGTCGCTGTAATGGCTGTTCAAGCTGTTGTGTAAGCTCATACTTTAAATACTCATTATAAAGTGTGCAATTAAAATTTTCTTACACGTTATGTAATTTGTCATTTTCGTTACGTAATAAATTTAAAGAAGTTTTTCTCATTTTTCATAGCATTTGTGGCGTAACATATAGGCAAAAAGTGTATTTAACCCTTAACCAGTGACGTACAAATGTGATAAGTCACTTAAATCATTTTTCAATGAATACATATAAGTTTATTGATTAATAAATAATGTTTCCATGTAAAAATCTGTACATCTTTTATCTTTTTTTACAGAATTGCTGTGATCTTCCTACTTTTAGCATAGAACCCCTGTAATCTTCCTACTTCTGGTAAAGAACCGCTGTAGCGTTACTACTTTTGATTACTTTTGGTATCGAATCACTGTAATCTTACTACTTTTGATATAAAATCGCTATAACTTTACTACTTTTGGTATAGAACTGCTGTAACTTTACTACTTTTAGTATAGAACCGCTGTAAACTTCCTACTTTGGGTGCAAAACTACTGTAGCATTACTACTTTTGATATAAATATTTGATGGATAAAATTACTAAAGAGGTAAATCAATCTTGACTAGCGGTAAGTTCGAATTAATGCTTTAATAATTTTCAGTCTTAAAAAATGTATGTAGATAGGTATAATGGTAATAGTCTAAGATCCCGCAGCTAATTTCTGCAGGTATCTGTTTTTTCATGAAACTTAATTTAAATGAATCCTTAATGGTAATGTAATAGATTGCTCCCGGGTTGCCTGTCGAAAATTAGCCGTAAGTACCTTTAATTGCCGTCATTAAGCGAATAATCGAAAAGACATTTTTGTCATTTTAAAGTGTCAAATATTTTCAAAGATTTTTAAAATCTACAAATTTTTCTCATAGTAACCAGAAAAGTAAATAATTTTTTCCTAGTTACAAATACAAAAATAAGCCAAGAGCCATTTGATTTGATTTTTTAATTTTTTTTATTTATCTATAAGTATATCTACAATATGTTTTATTATTTATAAGAAGCTAAAGAGGGAAAATCACAGATTTGTTAATTTTCTGGTTAATTGTGTGCTAAACCCAGCCTACAGACCAAATTTCAACTTTCTAAAACTTCGGGAAGTACTCTATAATTTTGACGATCATCAGTGAGTGAGTGACGAATTTAATAAAATTTACATATTAATAATACCGAAAGCAATGGAGCTATAAAATTGAAATTAGGTACATTTCATGAGACTGGTGACTACATTCTATCTTGACAATTTGAGCTCTTAAGTATTATCCAGACCGAAGTTATCAGGGTCTTCGAGAAAAGATACAGCAGTGCTCTGTTTATTTTGTTTTGCCTCGTCTTGGCGGGGGCACGGGGGCACTGCCCCAGATTTTAGTAATTTTTTTTATTAAAAACTGATGTTTTGATCATTTTATTAAGCAATATACACATATTGTAGATATACTTATAGATAAATAAAAAAAAATTAAAAAATCAAATCAAATGGCTCTTGGCTTATTTTTGTATTTGTAACTAGGAAAAAATTATTTACTTTTCTAGTTACTATGAGAAAAATTTGTAAATTTTAAAAATCTTTGAAAATATGTGACACTTTAAAACGTCAAAAAATGTCTTTTCGATTATTCGCTTAATGACGGCAATTAAAGGTACTTACGGCTAATTTTCGACAGGCAACCCGGCAGCAATCTATTACATTGCCATCAAGGATTCATTTAAATTAAGTTTCATTAAAAAATAGATATTATACTTGCAGAAATCAGCTGTGGGATCTTGTACTATAATAGTTTAATTGATAATGTTAATATAGTTTTCAGAATCACAACAAAATTTGGATACAGTTCAAATAAATTACATACTTTTAAATAAATATTGTAATACATATTTGTAAAATGGTGATTCTGGAACGTAAAACTAACTCCACGACAAATTTTGATAACATCAAATAAATGAATCATTAAATAGGTCAATATCGTCTTTCCAAAGTCACGTTTAAGTTTTTGATTTTACAGAAAAAACTGCGGTGCACAGTTTGCGCCGTCCTCGGACCAGCCCTGCTCAGAATCCGCTGTTTCTCTCTACGAGCCTGAATATAATACATATCTTAATTTTAATAATTTAGTAAACAAATAAAATTATTATTTATAATCTTATTTTTCATTCGTGATTCGCGTCTATTGTATCATTTTGTATATGATTTTAATGTTAATTATTTCATTATTGTTAAGTATACAATGATCAAATTACGATGCTTTGTTCAATTCTGTTTAGACACAAAATAAACACAATGATTATGATAAGTCTTCAAAGAGCTTACAATTAGCTCTTGTATGAAATATACAGACATAAGGACACATGCAAAATTATAATCAAATATATTTGTGGAATATAATTTGGTAACAATGGTATTATATAAATTAGAGATATATCTTGTGTTTGTCTGTTTATACGTAACAATTTTGAAAATTATTTTACTGTTAGAATGTCAAAATATTCTAGATAGATATTACCTATGTTTAAGCCTAAGAAAATTTACTCTAGACTCTAGAGAATATCAATAGTTGTAAATTTAGTCAAAAAGAAATTAACTGCTTGGTGACTTTACCGTTACAAATACAATCAAATAAAATAAAAATACCCCCAGTCGTAGCATCCTGTATAACATAACGAATTTCCAGTTACAAAAATTACTTTTTCTCGAAGACCCGCTTTGTCGCTCATTACCATAGTATAATAAAATCGAATAATTTAAATTTTGGCAAGTTGTGAAAGAATAATTTTTTGTGATTATGGGCATCGGACGTGTCTAGCTAAAAAATTCATGCAAAGGATGGGAACTTTCAATATTTTCATCAAATTTCGTAAAAATAGGAAGCTTCTATTCAGGAGTCATCGTACGGATTTAAAATTTTTATTTTATTTTACTGATAAAGTCTGATGAGGAGGATTTTTCAACCCCGAAACGTACGACGCATTAAAAGATAAATCATTTTTCAATTAAGCTAGAGTTTATTTTCCAAAAAATTCGTTTCCTTAATATACGAGTAGGTACAAAATCACCAAAAACTCTTTTATATACTTTTACATTTTTAAGTATTTTAATACACCTGATAACGTCGTCAGGGTAAATTTTTAATTTGCTTTAATCTATAATTGAAAAAAGATAATAATCATTGCCATAAAAAGCTTAAAACCTAGTTTTTATTCTATGTCTCTATTATTTAGATTAAAATTTTTCGGTCAATATGGCTAAGCTTACAAATTTATTACAAGCCCAGATAGTATCTAACCTTATTGTAATAAATTAGTAACAATGTACAAAGATACAGTAAAAAAATTCGGCAAATGCGTGTTAGACACACATTAAGTCAGAATTCTGTTGTTATAGCTAGAATAAAATATTTCTTGCTTTTATTTAATGATATTATCTAAACCGTTTACTTTTTATACGGGTTAAAGGAATTTCAATAATAGTTTTTATAAAAACTATTTAGAAAAATGATCCTGTATACTAAATTGCGTAGAGTCTGACATTAAATATTAACTAGTAGGTCACCTAATGCGATCACAGACATGACGAATTTATTATGATATCATCGTTGGAACTACGAAATCCTAAAAATAGAGATATTAATATATCAAAAGAATATTTAAATCTGTAGAAATATAGTGTTAAATATAAATGAGAGAGCTTTAATGAATAATATTAATTATATATAGTAACATCAAAACATAGGTATTACTGCACATTACTGTGTATTACTTAATTAAAGAGAAAACCATAGCAAAAAAAGGATCAGAATAATATGTTATAATGTTCTGCCTACATACATACATATTACATATGTTTATATAAAGTAATTTTATTATAAGAACTCGAAATTAGTTGATATAATTTTTGACACCAATGAAAAAGATAGGGATACATATTTTTTACTCTTGTGGAAGTTTATATCAGGGTTGTTGCAGATGTCCGTATCTGCATTCGCATAAGTCCGCGAATCTGCATTAATTTATCACATCAGCATTTTGTGTTAAACTAAAGATGGTGTATAGACGGACGATTTACAACAGAAAAAAAACTTTTCTATCATCTGTTATGGCCATAGTAGTTCATTTATGCGTTTACTGCAGATAGAGTAAAAGTCTTTACACCATCTTTAGTTTAAAACAAAAAAAAAAAAAAATAAAAAATAAAAAAAATAAAATAATAATAATTTTGGACTTGTTTCCTTTCTGTAGTTAGCAGTTTAATAAGTCATACAGTGTCAAAATTGAAATTATTTGATGGCCATCACATGTACAGAAATCCCTATTTTTTATCCAATTGTGCGACAACAAAGACAGGGTTATATGACAGGATAAGACAGTCATAGAAAAATACCATAGTTCTTACCAGTAAAAAGTTATTAGCAGAAATTTGAAATTATAGTTTTTTTGCATATAGCTCCTAGGCGACATGAAATTTCGGAAGTTGCTTCGGAAAATGCTTCTACATCAAGTTTAACGTAAATTGTATCTAATTATTATAAAAATATGTAAAAAAAATTATTCGCACCCTACGGAGCCCTCGGAAAATTTTTGTCGAAATTAAAAATCAGTAACATTTGTTTAGTTTAACTTTTAAATCCTTGTCGTAACGATTTTCCAGCTCAGTTGACGTATGTTTAGCGCATGAATGTTGACTCGACTCTTATATGTGGACTGAAAAGTACAACAAAATTAACCTAAACAAAACAGCTGAAGGAACAGTGTCTTTTTTATGCTGGGCTTTTTGTGTTGCGGTTCTGTATGTTCCAACATATATAGACTGCGCTTAAATACGGTCCTAAGGATCTCCGTATTTTCCAAATTTTAAAACTATTACCTAATTTCGGACTTTGGCCATAAAAATATGTAATTAATTCTACACCACAATATGTTCTGATATAATTATAGAGATACTAATAAAGCATCAGATATCATTTTTCCGTACATATTAGTAACATTTATTACCAAAATATTTTCTCAAATAATTAATTCAATGAAACCTTTTTAATCAGAATAAAAGATAACAATTTCTATAGAGGAAAGAAATAAATATTCTTTGATAAAAAGTCTTTCAAACTTTGATAAACAAAAAAGTAGAGAACGTGGAAAACAAGTGATAAACAACCAAATAAAAAATTTCACTTCGTCGCAAAAAAAATAAGACACTTGACAAATTACTCAATTTTAACAAATCTGAAATAGGAAAAAAATACGTCGAAGGTAGATATATAACGAAATTTAAGAAGATTAAACGCTTTTTATGAAAATGGTTATGTAAATTTATTTTATCTCAATTTACCGGGGGAACGCACGACTACTAGGATTTCCCACTGACAGATTGATGTTATTTTTAAACGTAAACCTAATAAATTGATGATCACCATATTCGGTGTAGGTATAACCTGTGTGATACGTTCGTATAGATGGATACACGATATCCCAATGTTCAGTTCAATTTGCCAATCAATATATTTTATGTGTCAATAGATCAAATTGTATTTTATTGATAAATTTTCTGTTTTATACTATATAGGATTTAGTCTAGTTTCAAAAAACAGTTGAGTAGTCAAAATTATTCGCCCGGAATTTGTTTATATAATTTTGTTCTATAGGTAATAGCCACCTGGCAACCTTTTCAGATTTTGTTTAAACCGAAATTGTTTCCACGAATGAGAAATGTAACATATTTGCATTTTTAGAATTTATTTCATAGTCTTTGGTACAATACCAACAATTAAAGTCTCTTCACTTTTTGCCATAAAATTGATCTAAAACCGCAGTTATATACATTTTCAAATTAACAAAATCACCATTCTGCTTGATTCCAAACCGCCATAACTAAATTTAAAAAATATAAAAATTAATCAAATAAATTTTTTCTACATGCTTTGATCTTTTACTAATGAAATGACTCAATAAAAATTTCAATTACTAAATTAAAAGAATCATTTTAATTTTTTTTTAATCAGTACCTAGAATATAAGAAAGTGGTATATTAAAGATATCAAAATACACAAATAGCATATTATACACCAAGGGACTAAAAAGTGTGACTAAAACCTAGACTAATACATTATAAGTATTTCAATGTAATTTCAATTTGTTGATTATACATAAAGGTGTGTGCAGCTAAACATGTAAAGCTTGGTAACAATAAATTGCTCATTTTTAGCAAAGTACATTCAAGGATGGGCAACACAGAGGACAGAGACGCCGCAACTATCTCTTTTCTGAAATCACAAATGTGTACTTCTATGCTCATTAGGCTTCTTAGTTGTCAGTTTGTCAGTAGCAGTCGATGATTGAAGATCAACCACACGATAATGGACTTGATTGTTGTTGGAATTGTTACATCCCCTAGTACATGCGTGTGGTGTCTGACCCACGTGACCGCCCCTACTATTTGCGTTACTCACACAAATACACAAAATCGCACTAATACAATGTAAACCCAGTGTGTGTATACAACATATTGTCTATCTCTTACATGTTACACTGGTTCCAGTAGTGTAGGCATAGATATGTTGTCTCTATTACTCTATGATGGGCAACTTTTTATGTGCCACGGATCACAATAACTTATTCGTCTCGTCTGCGGGCTATATAGTACCTATTGAATCGGTAGATTTTTGTGATTAAAGATGTCGGATATTAATTCAATACATATACAAAATTTCAGTCCTCTAGGTTTATTTCGGAGGGCTCGTAGATCTATTAGAGATCCATTACCGAAAATCACAAAAAAACATATAATTTTGCACTAAAAGTGATGGAAATGAGGGTTAACATCAAATCCCAAATCAAAAGATATACCCCGAATACTAATTCAATCAGTGTATAAGTTTTCAACCCCCCCCCCCCAACCCCAAGTTTTTTCTAGAGGGACTGTAGGCATGTCAAACCACTTGTCAAAAATCACTTTTTTCTCTCTCTACCTACTTAAAATTACTCTAAGGCGCTGAATTTTATATATGTTGTAGACATATGATCTATACATTATATCCAACTGGTTTGGAAAATTTTCATCGTTTTAACTAACCCCCTCCCAACGATCTTTTTGAAAATTGAGACGGAGCGCAACTTTGCCCAAAATTTACCCCTACTTTCACGATATTATTATATACCTAAGAAACAACCCCATTCACCGAAATTTAGCTCATTTTACCCAAGTGGACCGTTACTCCTGTTAAAATGTAGTGGAGAATACGAGTACATATATTCATTTCATAACCCTTAGAACATAATTCTGTGGATTTCAACAATGGTCTGATATATACAGGTATCGTAAAACTCCTGGTACATAGATCTACCGCGTATTCTAGAGGTCAAAATAAGTCGATTGAACGCAGCTTACTTTTATACCAAAATATATCATTTGCTCGTAAGAGGAGTTTAAAGTTTACTTAAAAAGTCACATTTTTGTACGCTAATAAAAATATAATAAAATTTGACACCTGGATGCCACCACTTTTAATAACCAAAGAAAGGTCAAGAAGCATTAAAAAAGCCTCTCTATACCTTCTGATAAATTTGTTCAGGATTTTCTTCGATCAATCCGATGACCTTAGATACTGTACAATAGTCTACATTTTCGGTGAAAATGCGGCTATAAAATAGGTTTCATTCGAAGTATATGTATAAAGATACTTAAAATTTGTAAACTAGAACTAAAGATTGCCTCAATTATATTATTTCAAAACATCAACTAATGTTTCGAATGAATTGCAGTTAATGACTTTTATAGGGATAAAATATTATATTGGATAAATCAAACACCTAGGTATGTACAGTATTTTACACGAAAGGAAACCTTGGAAATGCACTATTGTTGACATTTGTTGATGCAATTATAGCGTCACTTAACGCTAACTTGACTAACCTTTACCTTGTACACAAATTAATAGTAGAGCGACATGTCAATATCATCTTTATTATAACTACCTACCTATTAATGGAAATTGAGCTCTATTTATCGAACTGTAATGTATTTTATTTATAGAGATGTCGCCCAAAATTCAAAGATTCAAATAAACTGAATCCTTATGGAATAATAGCGCTTTTACAAACATAATTTAAATAGCATGTTATAATCGTTATCTGAGCGTAACACCTCAAATAAAATAGAAATGCTACACATGGTGAAAGTGCAACACAGACACAAATTTAAATTTATTTTCGGTATTTACTAGGGCTGTGCGAATTATTCGAAATGTCGAATAATTCGCCTCGAATCGAATAATAATATTCGATTCGAATTTCGAATCGAATAATTCGATTTTTCGAATAATTCGAAAAATCGAACTATTCGAAAAATATTCGAATTATTCGAAAGAAAACGAATAATTCGACTTTTCGAATTATTCGTTTTTTTTTTCGAATAGCTCGAATTTTTGTTTTTTTCTTTTGGTTCTTAGAGATTTTTAAACATTTAATTTAAATACAAAAAAAAAATCGGATACATTACAATAATTTTGTAAATGAAAAGTTACATTATGCCTAAATAACAGGATAAATTAATCAGTAGAAATAAATGTTCATTGTTACAAAAACTTATGTAGTTATGTAACGATGGATCAATATGTAATTGTATTATAGCTATATAAATTTTAGTGAATATCATTTTCGAGTTTCAAGGACCTTAAAGCAAATTTCTGCCATTGTCTCGGACTTAAGTTGCCCCATGACAGTGGCTGTAATAGCTGAATTTTCGATTCGAAAATTCGTTGAAACATAAAAATGTGACAAAAGAACACAATGTGAGTTAAAAATACTTAATTATTTTTTGGGTGAATCTGCTCTGTAAACCAAACTATGATATATAATATATGCAAATTATATTATTAAAATATTAATAGATTTGAGCGTTACTTTATGGTATTCCATATTTGTAAATAATAAACAAATATTTTACTTCGCAAAAATACCACTTTTATTTTGAAACTGTGACAATATTGTTTCGAACCGTTAGTTCATTTTCAAACAGAATAGATATTACATTCTTTACATGCCTTATATACTAATTTTATCTACCTATACTTATTAAGGGGGAGTGGTCTATGATGTGGAAGTGGAAAGGGTGGGAGTGATTGGAGAATCCAAAAGTCAAGAAAAACAAGATTACATTACATGTGACAAGAGGCAAACAAACACGTGGCAAAAGATTGAACTTGAAAATGACAAAAAGACAATAATACAGTGAATACAGTTTTAAACAGAAATTAAAATTTAAATAAGTTATAATATTGAAAATAAAGTTGAACTGTAAATATCGGTGTAATCATTTAAAAGGTGATCGGAGCTATGTTTATTTATTTCTATTGCTTCTAGGATTGTTAACTTCTGTCCTTTGCTTGCCTCGTGTAACACAGTAATTTCCCGTTCCGGTGTGTGTCCGGTGTCTATTAAGTGCCTCGCAAAAGGACTAAGGAACTAAACACTCCTAGTATTTACTTAACCCATAAAAATCTGCCCCTATTTACTATATATACTGTTAGGACTTATATAAAATTTTACACAAAAATTCAACAAAAGTCTGATAATAGCGAACAGTCAAATTAAGCGGTAATAACTTTTTAGTATTTTCGTCAAAAACTAAACAACAAAATAATTTTTGAAAATTCCTTCAGTATATCTGCTAATTGTGAGATTTTTCATTATTTATACCTATTTGTACTGGACTAGTTACTAACTGGTGACAAACCATTTTTAAAAAATCAATCAAAATTCATATTGAAATGTTTTAATGATAGTTGTCCCACAAACAGAAAGAAAAAGTACTAAATGTGATATTGCATTTTTATTTTATATTTTTGAATTCCGTGCACAAAAAACACACTACAAACCAAATGACCGACAGCGTTATCACTAATACTTGTTCTTATTCTTCATAGTTTCAGATAAATATAGTGATATTTGTTCTACGAAGACGGCTGAAAAGATTTCTACTTTCCAAATCCAAGTCCTCCAAAAATTTTGCTATCCTCCATCAGAGTTACCAAACTTCCAGTTTTCGGTCAAACAGTCCGATTATGAGATAATTTGTTCGGGTCCGGTTCTGTAGGTGTGGTCGGGCAGCAAATGTCTGACCGTGGGAATTTTGGGGTTAGTATATCATAATTTTTTAATTAATTTCCAATAATAAGTTTTTTTTAGTCACCAAGGATATTTTTCTGTAAATAGTTTAGCGTTGGTGTTTCCAGGTCATGGAAAATTCAAAATAAGGACAGCGCATTTAAAGTTGATTTTTTCTGCTCGGCAGCCCAAAAAATTCTCTGAGAAATGTTAACACCCGATCGTCTAAAATTGAATAGTTGGCAAGCCTGTCCTCTACTCATATGATTATAGGTACCCATCTATAATTTTTATTTTTCCTAATTTGAATAATTTACATTCTAATTACAATAAAATTAGCATACTTAATTATACAAAATAAATTGATCAAAATTTTAAAATGATTAATTGAATCAATCTTTGAAATCATTGTCATTTCAAATAACAATCAAAATCATATTTAAAACAAAACGAAAAAAATCATTACAAAATGACACAAAAAATAATACATAAATTATTTATTACTTGAAATATTTATGATGCAATTAAAAACAAATATGTAATACTAATATCAATATGAAAAATTGACAATAATTTTTATTATTTATCTGCTAATGATTTGTTGCCCAATTGACTAAATTCGTTTTAAATACGATACACCCAATTGTAACATGTAATACCAATTATAGCAGATCAATCGTTTAATTGAAACATTTTTCTGGTTGAATGTGAGACATATGATACGAATGTAATGATATTTAATAATTGCAAGAGCACTATTTCTATTTTTTTTTTTCACAAGACTAGTAATTAATCAGTGACGGATTGTGAAGTTTATAAATAATTCTCAATAAAAAGTGTGAGGGATCGTTAAGAAAGGATTTTAAAAAAGAATTTTTTTTATAATCATTTTTTTAAGCTTTGTTTGCGAAATATTTCAAAAACATTAAAGTGACGTGATTTCAAAAAATCTGTAAAATTTTCTGTAATGAAAGCTATATTTTAGTAGACATAACATGTTTGCAGTACCTACAACTTATTCTGGTTAAGCTTAATAGTAGATAGTGGCACTTATTAAAAACTTTTAACTAAAATTGTTACAAACTACTTGGGTCGATAACTTAAAGGGAACTAGAAAACCTAATTAGCACGCATGTATGAGTAACAATCAACTGTAATAAATATATTTGAGTTTTCGATAATTTATCCCGAAAGTTACACTACATGTTCAACACATACTTGGCCATTTTTTTCTTTGTTATTTCTAATTTCAAATGTTATCGAGTGCCTGTGAAACATTGTTATTGTTTATTAGCAATATTCTTGGTGAAAAAACTTCTAAAAACTAAAAATCATTTATTTTAGAAAGTATGAAAATACTTTCATTGTTAATTTTCACCAATAAAGAAATTACTAGGTGAATACAATCGCTTACCACAGGGCTTCGGTGCTGGCACTAGCCTACTTAAGTTAGAAAATCACATACTTAAAAATTGTTGTTAATACCTTTGGATGTTTTCGTTTTCGAAGAAATTGTTATATTTTTTGCGTCTAAAACTATCAATTATCCTTTCCTTCTTCTTCAATTTCTACAACTCATTTTTTAAAGAATCCATAAAAAAACCGTTTAAAATAACAACATAATTATTGACTAACATCTTGATCAAAGCAAAATGTGTCATTAAGTTTTCTAATTATGTACGAAGGAAATTACGTAGGAAAATTCAATCTTAATAATTTTCATTCAGTCTACACCTCAGTCTTCATATTCAAAATAAAAAAAAATCAAACTGAAAAATACAATGATAAACCTAAATAAGTATTATCGAATTCTTGCTTTAATAGGCTTTCGTTTGATACCCTATTTTGATGCTCTTGGGCACAATTTTTTTTTTTTTCACTTCCCAGGTTACCTCCTGAAATTACCCCGAAAATCGAAATTCAACTTCACACCGATAAATAATTAAGCCACCACACTCTATCTCTGTGTTAAATTTCAAATTTTCACATCGAATAATTTTAGAAAAAATCGCCAAAAACGTTCTCTTTTGCCAATTTTGGTACGGAACACTAAAAAATGTTGACCTTTTTATAGGAATATGAACATATTTATTTTATTTTTTTAGTCACAATTTAAAAAAATAAAAATAAGATTCATTATATTTTGATAATTTTTTTTTAATTATAGTCCTTATATATTATGCCACAAGAAAGCACTGTACCTCTACATTTTTAATTTATTGTAAACGCTAAAACAAGTTACAAAAAATTTTGCGCATAGAACCCATTACAAATTAAACCTTGTTCACAACAGTATATTTTATGTACAAATATACCAAATATGTAAACATTATTGTATTGTATACATACGCAGTGCACATTCTGCACTTTTGCAACACATAGTTACCACTGAATATATATTTTTTAATTTGATATTAATTTTATTACTCATGGTATGGGAATACAATTAATTATCAAAAGTGCTGAACCATTTTTACTCATTTTCATCAGAGCTATAATATGTATCTACATCTTCAAAATGAATTACAAGAATAAACAGTTATTATTATTATTATATCTACATAAAAAAAGAAATAATCAAAACTTCAAAAAAAAGTAGAAAAAATGGTTAACGATTTTTGATAACTGATTGTTATGTACATATATATGGATACATTGGAAGTTTATAGGTCAATGCTAAACTTATTTAAAATTGTACATAAAAATAGCATCAAAAATTTTTTCGGATACAGAAGAATAATATATTTTAGGGAAATATTGAATGGTAACTGGTGACTGGTACTACAGGATACTGTTCGTGAAAGTTCAACGTGCTTGTTTGTTTATTTTACGTAAAAATTTTGGAAATAAATTACTTTTGGTTAGTATAAATTATAGGCGTCAATTTTTTGTTAATGTTGTTACAAATATGAACATTTTCTGTCAGTAAAAGTAATAACAAATTTCACCTTTAGCGAATAGTTTTACGAAAAGTTGTATTTAATTATTAATTTGTACGTTAAAATCTGTCCAAATAGTTCACGATTCGTGATAAACTATAGCTGTGTTTTGTAGTACCTTACGTTCCAACAATCTCTGAAATTACTACATAAAATACTATATTAAAAAAAAAATTCGTTAAGTGCGTGTTTTGACACGCACTAAGTAATGTCACCTCAGTGAAAGTGTTAATTTATGATTTTTTGTTAACTCTATAATTGTTAACTCTACAGCTCTCTTGCGTTTATTCAATATGGATGTACAACTCTATAATTATTCAATATGGATATACAACTCTATAATAATGTTTCCCCCACTATGATCACACAACGATATTAATATGTCATCCTTCGATGACATAAAAAGAAAAAAAATACTAATAAAAGGCTACTATGGCGGATAAACATGGGTAGGAATGCCCCTGCAAATTGAAATTTCAGCCCTTAAAAACCTTCCCCTTATTATTATTTAAATTATTTTTTGAAAATCAAAAAGAAAGTTATACCTTGATAGTGTATCTCTCAGAAAAAATTATTAGCTTCAAAAAAAAAAATTATAATCCTCCAGAAAAAATTATTAAATTTTTCAATATTTTTTTTTTCATCAACTTGTAGCTATGGTACAATCACCAAAATTTTTTGCAGGCTTCTTACTAGGATCGATACAACATATAATTTTTCAGAATTTTTTTCTAGGTGCATCATAGTTAAAAAAAATGTCCGAAAATATTTTTTTAGAGATAGGTATAAGCTTTCGGGTAGGTACTCAGTCGATCGGAAATTGTTTACGAATTTTGAGTACGTTCACAAAAATGTTTGTGTCTGCATAGTTCTCAAAAAGAAATAAAATAGTCGACTCAACTCTGTACTAAATTCCTCGCACAGCCGAACACTTGTTATTAGTTCTTGAAACCACCAAAATGACGATCTCTCATAAACAGAGAAGCTAAATAATAAAAAGCTTTTATAGAATGAATTTTCTATATGACTCAGCTTTTGCTTAAGCTAAATTTTGATTTTCTTGGAAATAATACCAAGTTATTTAAGGAAAAAACATATATCTTTACTTATGTATTGAGCTTATAAAAATTAGGGACGATATATTATCTTTCTTTGCATAAGGCCACCAAAAGAGTCACGGGCCTTGGTAAATCCAGTCTTACAATTAAATTGTTCGTTTATCATTTCGTTCATAATATAGATAAAATATCAACGTTAATTGCCAGATATTCCAATATTTTCCATCAATAAATTTCCCCAATAGTAAAATTTCATGTATCTAACTAAAATTTTATTACACCGTCGTATAATATAAATTATTTTTATTATTTTATTCTAGAAACAAACAAAACCATCGCTGCTTTCATGGTGGCTGTTCATTACTAAAAAAGTTAAAGGTTAAATGATTGCTGTACAAAATTAGGACAGTGCAAGATATTATCAAGCTACAATAAATTGAATAAATGTATATTTTTACCATATACATATATGAACCCGCTATACTAAAGAGGAAAAATTTTCGTTTCTGATAGAAAGAGAATATATTGAAAAATTGGTACATTAAACAGAGCTAGAGGTACCCTTATTGTAGGATAATTACCAAAATTTTATTTTATAGCGAATTTCCGAACGGAATATTCAATTATTACAGCCACTATTATGGTGGGACTTGAATCCGAAACTATACTCAGAAAAGTGTTTGATGGTCCCTAGAAGCGGTTATATATAGGGGAGATCCTTGTACCTTGGGACACTTTCGTTTAAAACTTCCCAACTTAAATAAAAATTGATGTATGACTTCGAAAATTGAAAATTCTGTACGCACACATCTCAATATTATGATACAATATATATATTGTGTTTCATCTTTGCGAAAACTTGAATTGAATAATCGAGGATATTTGTGCCAAGGTACAATCACAGCTTGTACCTTGGGACATCAATGGTTGTACCTTGGAACAAACTATGCAAGACATTTTAAGCCCTGAAAGCAAAATAATTATACTATTTTTTTTAAGAGCAATAAATATTGTTTGGTTTTACTTGCAATAATTTTTATTATAGAAAAAATGATCATTTTAATATCATTTTTGACGTTTTCTTCATTGGGCTTTGGCTGGGTGACTTTGTCCTTACTCCGCGGCATCTGGATAGATAAAGACAAATATTGAAAACAAACTTACCTATAAATCTCTGTAAGAAAAGCAATGCCTTGTACCTTAGGACTGTCCCAAGATACAAAAAGTTTGCTGTCCCAAGGTACAAATTGCAATTGCATACAATAAATTGTGGTTATATTTTTTAATTAGGGAACTCCAGTGATATACGTCAAAATAAATAGTTACGAATGTGTATAATAACTATTTGTATCTTTAATCATTTACTGACCTCAAAATACTTCGAGTAAAATGAGGATTTATATGGAATACAAAAAAAAAAAACTCACAGCAAAAATCTCAAAAGCTTGCACATAGAAGAAATGAGTCAAAATGGCCGACTTTGCTTGAGTGTGTTTTGAGTATTTGTGTCAAATACTCATTAAATATCACTACCAATCATTTTACAATATATTGGTTCTCAAATTATGGGCTTGTCCCGAGGTACAAGGTGTCCCAAGGTACAAGGATCTCTCCTCTATATATATATATATATATATATATATATATATATATATATATATATATATATATATATATATATATATATATATATATATATATATATATATATATTAGGGATGTTATGGATATGAAATTTCGGATACGGATATTTAAAAACTTTTTTTTGGTGTCGGTTTCGATTACGGATATGTAACAATATCGGATAATGTTTCGGATACGGTTACGGTTACGGATAATTGCTTTTAGTGAAAATTTTTCTTACAATTAGTAAAAAAGGATAAATTTTACTGAAAGTGAACGTCAAACACGAATCAACGGAAAGCTATCAAAAGAAATACATGTAAGAAAAACTTGCTTCGATTTAAACTCAGTTTTCCAAGGGGTGTAGTCTGTTATTATCCCGAAACAAATCTAAAACTTTCATTTTCGGATACGGTTTCGATTTCGGATATTTAATAATTTGAATCAAATTTTTTAAAAAATTTGGGTAAACGTTGGAAATTCCAAGCCCTTTGATAAGTTTTTCAAACAGACACGTCTGATGCCTTCAAAATCGCTCCAGGGTGCAATAAATTTAATTAAGCCACTGAACAAAATATGATACTGTCTTAAAAAGTTCCGTTAGCAACCCTAGTTGTATTATAAAATGATTTTTACTAGTGTTTCCTACAGTGTATTTATGCATGTAAATATAAAACAATTTATTTAAGTTTTTTAACATTTATTTTACGGAAATATGCGATTAAACGTATCTGATTACCATAGTATGTCTTACAATATTTTACGCGTTAAATAAACAGAATTACGGTCTACAAGTTTAAATATGGACTTGGCAATTTAAATTTCATACATATTATCCATTTATATATATACGTTTGTCTCGAATATATGTCACGAACTTTAAACTGTTCTGAATCGAAAAAAAAACACTGTTTTACTTGTTTTTTCACGTTACAAAACGGAAATATTTTTAAAATATGCCTCTAAATGGATCTTAGAAAACTCATCAGCAAACCCATAGGAAAACATTTATACGATAATGTATTTTTCGCCAACCGTCGCAAAAACAATATTCTTACTGAACAGCAGTAAAATATATAGGGGAAGGTAGGGTAATGTGGCCACCCTAAGGTTTGAATTGATATGCAAATACAATTGCAAATTTAATAAAGTATTTATTTTGTAACATTCATACGGTTTACATATTCACAGTAACAAAAAATTTTCAATTATTTCGTAAGTGACAAAATGACCACATTACCCACCTTGGGTAGGTAAAGTGGTATAGTATTATTAATATTAAAAATTAACATAGATAAAATTGATTTTTTAATCTTTAAATGAAATTACAATTTTTAATCAAAAATATTACAATTCGCTACTAATTAGTAATCATAAAAACAGTTTTTAATCATCCAAAGTAGTCAGATGGTAACTATTCATTTTTAAGATAAAATTCACAAGTAAAATCATCATTTTCCTCAATGCAACCAGAGCAGATTTTATGGGTCCATCTTTTGCATATCGTACATGGTATTCAGCCATCTTCTAGTTTTGATGCCGTCCATAATTCTGGTACCACCACTGGGCCACTTTACTTTTATACAAAGTGGGCCACATTATCCAAAACTAAGTAAAACGTATGATTCGTAATTGTTTATTATAAAATTAATTACTTCAGAACTACAATAGACACAGGGGATATTCACAGAAACCAAGTATTTATAATAATACAATATATATTATACAATATTTGTAAGTTCTTATCTTAGATCAAAGGGCACAAAAAACACTTTTTTTTTTTTAAATAAAATTTTCTAAGTAACACCTAACGAGTTGATATGCACCATGACACTATATAAACTGTCAATCTGTCATTTAAACTAAATAACAAGAGATAACAGTTTTTATTAGTTCATTTTCAAACTAGTGATGACCACTTTACCTGCCTGGGCCACTATGACGAGCCTTCCCCTACTTAGGCAATTAAAATGTTTTAATAGCTGTTGGAGAACTTAAAAATATTTGTAGGCTTGGTTTTTATCAAAACGAGAAAACAATTTATACATATCAATTAAAGACACCATGTAGTAAACCTATTTATTTACTACAAAATATTAAAATTTTTAAGGGGGCCACTAGTGTGACCGCCTGAAAAAAAGGTGATTTTTGAGAATTTTTTTAAAGAAAACTACTGTATGGAATGTTTTAATATTTTAAGGACATATTCGTTGATATATAATAAATACATGATAAAATTTTTAGACCAAAAAATTGAAATTCAGTGAGTTATTCGCGATCTCCCAAGGCTCCAAAAAAAGTCCCCCCACTGCTGCTGTGATAGTGACCTTCACAGTGCCTGAAATAAAAAAAAAAAAACCAAAACGCCTATTAAACTAGAAGGTATTGCCCGTACCATGAACCTCAAATCGAAAAAAAAAAGTTAAAATTTAACAAAATGCACAGTTTTTAAAAAAAAGTTTCAAATTTTGCGCGAAAATTTGATGATTTTTGGCCTGCAAAAATTACATTTTTTATTTGATCGGAAAACTGGAGGTCCATGGCACGAAGAAACATAAAAGAAGCTGTAATAAGAATCAAATCAATGGGATGATTTGTCATCGAGTTACAAATGCAGTAAATTTGAAAAATGTAGTTTTTCTTTATCTTATACCTTTTAGTTTTAATCACTGAGAATTTTTACTAAAATTATTTACAATGTACTCACTATACCGGTCATAGTAAAACTAAATGAGTCGTTTAAATGTGCCAGGGTCTAACTGCTCCACAACATGTGACTGGCAGCCACGTCCAGAAACTCCCGAACTATCAACTTTCATACATTTCTCAATGCCGCAAAATTAACAATGAAAATCAGAATCCGCTCTTCAGATGGCTGTAACTCAAAAACTATTTGAGATATGCACTTGAAATTTTAGTATGTTATTTTTAAAGGTAGGTATATACTATCGAAACATGCAAAAAAAATTTTCCAACTTTTAAAAATGTCACACTAGTGATCCCCCTTAAATATATTTAAATATTAAAAAAAAAAGTAGTTTGATAAAATGTTAAAAATAATATAGTTTTTATTATTAGTTAGAAAAAAAAAATGTTGCATTTATATGCATTAATGTAGCAATAAGGTAGAAAAAAATGTAGAAAAGCAATTTTCCTGTCTCAACTGATTTCATTGCCTCGGCTATGCATCTCGGCAATGAAATGCCATCCCCGGCAGTAAAACTGTTTCTGTTCTACCTTGTTAAATATAATACCTTTCGTTTCTTATTTTCTTTTTTCTTAGAAATAAATTGCATTTAAATTATATCTATAACCATTTTTTAAATGATTTTTTATTTAGCTTCACATCGATGTTCCTAACAATCAAATTTTATAATAGATTTTTCTTCCCATTAACCGTTAAGCTTAAAAGCACGCTGATATAAATCTATAGTAGTAGAGACAATGCAATATTTTAGAATTTTTCTTATTTAATCTAATAATAAAAGGCGTTAAATATAGTCAGCAGAAAAATTTATCGTAAATTAATGTTCAAATCTCGTACATTTTCTTACTTTTTATTCGCATTATGCACTTTAATGGGCAATTTTTTTTTAAAACCGCGTAAAAAGAATTACACAAAAAACTGCTAAAAAAACTGTCCTGTGTTTATATTTCTTAATTTAACTGACAGAAAGTTTAGTGTTGTTGCTAATTATAGATTTTTACGATCGCTCTTTGCATTTTCCGAACTAAAATCATCCCAAATGAACCTCAAAATCATTAGATATATTTCACATTTAAATTTTCTCTGACTTTAATATAAAAAAAAGGAAAAAAGTAAAGATCAATTAACCTTCAAAAGTTGACTTTAATGGAAATGTACTAATTTGTCTGAATCTCTTATTTAGTTCACCGTCTTTTAACTCTTTGCACTCAAGTAAAAATAAACGAGTTTCTCGGCTAGCTGGTAAGACATGTGACACATGACATGACGCATGATTTTTATTCCTATTTTTTTAAAAAAACTTGCAACTTTTTTTCTCAAAGCTCAAATTAAATGTTTTAAATGCTTTTTTTGTTAAATTTGTTACTTTCAAAAATTGGTTCAACGCTATTTATTGTCCACAGACCCAGATTTTAATGTTTAAGTGTAAAATATGGTTGAGCTAATGGCCATGTCTTATAAGCGCAAAGGGTTAATAAAATTAACTAACGTTTGCTTCAGAGATTACTGTTCAAATAAACTTTATTTAAAGATGACAGGCAAAAAAGGAGAAATCTCAATGAATAACATACTAAAATAGTTAGTTAACAAATTCCAAGACAAATTCTAAACACAAATACTCTGTCACAAAATGAATAAAATCTTCTTAGCTTAATCAATTAAAGCATCGTATCGTCTCTTCTAACAAGCAAAGGAAACTTATTGTTTATATTTGTTTAAAAAGGAAATTCCAAACTTTAAAACTATTCGTTACCAACAATAAGAAAGCATAAATAACTAAAATTATTTGTACTTTACAGTTAAAAGTTAAAACTCCATAGCGGCTTAGTAAATACAAATAAGTTACATATATTTTACTATTATATATTATATTGTACAGACATAGTTTGACAACATTGCAATTAAAACAGAAAATGACAAAAACAAAGCAAAAATACCCCTGTCGTAGCAGCTGCATAACATAGCGAATTTCCAAAGATTGGACACTGGTGAATCTCATATAACAACTTGTATCCATCTAATAGAGTTTAGCTCTCTAACAGTGTACAAATTTTCAAAATTGGTTGAGTAGTTAATTTTTGACACTTTTGGTACCTCAGGACTCTAGCGAACCTCATAGGTATAACATAACCTACATATCTATATTCGCCTAAAATTTTCAAAATTGGTGATGACGCGTTCTTGAAAAGTTAGTTAATTATTTTGAAAAATTAAACAGATATAAATATTTTTATTGTAATGACAAAAACAATGAAGCATTTATCATAAAGAAATTCAACAAATTTCTTAATTTTTCTCAAAAACTATTTCACCTAGAACAATGGTTCAAAAGCTTATCTAATGTGAAAGCTTATCTTTTTACAACTTATCCAATGGTTTAAGACTTTTGACCTTTTCACCAAATTTCGTAAAAATTGGATGCTTCCTTCAAGAGTTATCATGCAGACACATAAATGCATACATACATATATATGTACACATATACAAATTTTAGTGAAGATCATTTTCGATTTCCCGAGGCCTCAAAACAAATTTCTACCATAGTCTCGGGCTCAAATCTTACCATGAGAGCCGCTGTAATACCTGGATTTCCAGAATAGAAATTCGCTAAAAACAAAACGGTAATACGTACCTATGTATAAATAACAAAACTCATGTAACACTGAAAACACTGAAATCGCTGAAAGTGTACTACTACTGTCCATTGATATAAATATATACCTACATACTTAACATATGTGTTACAGCGTGAATCAGAAAATTTATTCATACACAAGAACACAACATATAGAAAAATATTAAGGAATCGTATCCCAAAAACAAAACCGCATAGAATGGTACGAACAGAAAATGGCTCGTATACGGACTTGTCGTTTTTAATAATTAAATTTTTACAAATATGTAAACTTAACTCTTGTGGGAGCCCTGGGAACGTTGAAAGATTTCTTCTATAATATCAGAAATCATAAAATATAGGTAATATATAAAGTCTAAAAAACAAAGAGAGTATTGTAAAGAAAAAAATATTTATTTTTTTTTACGCTCATTACCAGTCACTTAATAAAATAATTTTAAATATTAATGGTTAAATGTATACGGTTCGTATCTACACGATAAATTATAAACTAATTTTGTTAAAATTAAATTTATAACAAATTATTCATTATTTCAGTACTGGTGGGAACGTTGGGAACATTACAAATATGTTTGTAATTTTTCTATTCAGTTACATAATAAAATATATAAAATTCAACAAACAGTGGAAGCGCTGTGGTTTTTAACGCTTTTTAACGTTCTTCAAAGCGCTCCCGTAATTTCAAATATTTTACGATAAAATTTGGGAAAGTTTCTTTTTATACAATTTTTGTCAGTATGGTCGAAAAATACCTGATTCACACCTAATTATTCATACTTTACATTACCAAAAACACGAGAGCTAGCCGTCCTTTTTGTTTTTCATGTTTTATGGAAAATCGTTAGAACACCTAATTTTTTATTAGTACTCTACGAAATCCCAGTTTTTATTCATATTTTCCCCTTAATTGTTATTACTACTTTGTATACTCCCAGTACATAAAACGTCTACATTTGTGTGTGCATATTTTCAGTGATATTGTATTTTCTAACTTTTGTTTTAATTTTAAATGGTAGCTACGAAAATTGTTACTGTTAATTATTTTTAGGTGAACAAAAATTTTCAAGTGTATCTATATCTACCATATTATATGTATATTTACGTATATTTATTACAAAGGCATATTTTATATAATTATATTTTGGCTCGGATATTTGTTGTTTTTAAATAATTTTAATGCAACATTTTAAATGTTATTTTGTAATAAAATACCTAATACTTTCTAAATAAAAAGTCTATACGGTGTTTAAAGGATATCAAATTTATCTTCGGAAATAATCAATTCTTTTGAAACATAATCCAATTGAACAGTTTACATACTCTTGTTTTTCAAAGAAATCAATTTCTTTTTATTAAATAAAATGAATATTTAAAATCGTCTTCATTTATGCTTATTTTATATTAAAATAATTTTTAGAAATATTTTAAAGTACATTTTTATAAAATAATATATTAAATATATTAATACACGTAACCCTAGGAGAATGACGTTATATCAATACTTTTAATTTTCCGAAACCCCAAACACTGTCAACGCAACTAATATTTCTATTTTGAATAATAGCTGAAATATATAATAACAGGAAGAATTGATTTTTTTTAACAGAAAGGAACGCTTATTTTTATTTCAAAGAACATTTTTTTTCTACGTCTTCATATATTTATATCTAGTACATTTACAAAAGTACGCATCACATAAAACATCTTAATTCTCAGTAATATTTAAAGATTGAAGTTACCAAAAATTCAAGAAAGAAACCTAAAACTTCTCAAGAAATTTAATTTTTCCCTTACAAATGAAATTGTAAGCACTCAAAATCCATCATAACTGATCAAATATTCAATGCCTTAGGACTCAGAAATGTAAAAGAATCCCGTTTACTCAAGCTGAAATGAAAACAAATTTCAAGTCAAAGCGCCACAATCATAAAAATTCTTAGAGATCATTTTGTGTAATTCCAAATTTGTGATAATTTTATATGTTTTGTAGCAATATTATCATTTGTTTCCATTCTGTAAAAATATTTCTATTTTTCACATAAGCTACTTAAAAATGCTACTTCATAAGCTACTTCATTTTCAATGAAACTGAAGCACAATTTCAAAGTCTAACTGAAAGAAATATCGCATTAGTTATAAATTTATTTAACTCTTTGCACTCAAGCAAAAAAAAGTGAGTTGTAAATAGGCTGGTAAGACATGTAGCACATGACAACGACCGACGTTCTTTTTTTGACGGATTCTTTTGACGTTCTAACCTTGTTTCCCCAAAGTTGAATACTAAATGCGCTAAATACGTCCTCAATGCTGTTTTTATTAGTTTTTAATTTGAAAAAGATAATTCAACGTGAATTTGTATTATTTTATTTACAATTTTTCTAATAAATGAATGTGTTTGCAGTTATTAAATAAAATATTCATGTAATGTGAAGTATGAGCAGTCATTACAGTTCAACATTCAGTGTGTCATGGGGTACATGTCTTATGATCCAACAGACAAAACACCTTTAAATATGATAGAGTTAATGGACAAACCACCTTGTCATGCTGTACATGTCTTATTAGCGCAAAGGGTTAATTTACAATGACTAAACGTGGTTCTAATTTAAAATTTCATATATTGATCAGGCCTAACCAAGTACCTATACCAAGCCTAAAGTTTAGTAGAATATAAATTTATAGTAGTATGTGATTCATTGAAAATGGTTAATTTAAATATTTTAAATATTTCTTAATTTGGTTAACACACTAGAATATTCTGAAGATTGAGGAATGATTTTTGGATATAGTTCCAAGAAAAGTATACATATATAAGTTACACGTTTATATTACGGAAAAATTTGGGTCTATCCTAAATAAAAATTCTAGAACCACATCTAGTCATTATAAATTAAATAAATTTATAACGAATGCGATATTTTTTTCAGTTAGACTTTAGACAAAATGAAAATTTTGTAGGTAATATTTAAATATTTTTCAAGGCATATCTACGTATTTTTAACTTCTTGAACAACTGAAAGTCATCAAAATATCCTTCGTAATATTCTTGTTAAAAACACACACAAACATCTTTTAAAATGAGAAAATGAAAATAACTTAAAAAGAAATTTTCAACGAAATTAATTTCACTATAGAGGTATACCTACAAATATTGTACAAGGTGTCTCAAACAACTAGGAACATCAAAATTGCTTTGCTTTGTTTTAACTTGATATTTAACATAAATTGAAATGACATTGCAACAAAAGTAAGAATTTTTAGATCCATTGTAATTGGACCTCATTTTGCAATAACAGACCAAGCACCAAATGGTTTTAAGCCGCTGTTACACGATGCTACGAACACCTTCCAACATTCGACGTTGGATGGTTCATAGCATCGTGTAGCCGTTGTTCGAACCTACGAGTGTCCAATGTCGAGCGTCAAACGTTCGCATTTGGTCGTGTCCCGTTCGATGTCGGTATTCTTGCACCGAGTCAAAGGGATGCTTCGAACGTTTGAAGGTCAATGTTGGTTGCGTTCGTTGGTTGCGCACGACTCGTTCATGTGAAGAGAGACAACATCAGTGTATAACATTAGAGATAACATCAGTGTATAACATTAGAGATAACAGACAGATAACAGCGTTGTCTACTGAGTACCAACACATCATCATTCGTATTGGATCAAACATTCGATTCACCGTGTAGCAGATACATTCGTCGCATCAACTATCGAACTTAATTGCCTCAAACGTTCGATCGAACGTTGGAAGGAACGTTCGTAGCATCGTGTAGAACCCGCTTTATCTGAATGTTCAAATAAGAGTATTTAAGAAAAAATACAAATATTGAAGTTTCAATTGATAAATATCGTTAATTTTCAAAAATCTAAGCGCCACTTGTGAAGTTCAATCTTTTCTGTTTAGCAATACTAGATAATACTAGACAAAATTCCTTTATTATTATCTGGTCTATTATTTCAAAATATAATACAATACTTTTTCTATGTGTTAAAGAATAGAAAAAGACGACCAAATATCTTTATAAAAAAAAAATTAATTTTCTAAACTAGAGCTTTAATAGATGTTTTTGCAAAAGTGCGCTTTATCACAAATTGGGTATTAACAGTTGGCTTCTATTGTTACATAACGAATACCGTTTTAAAATTAAATACATGCTATATAAAAATGATTCTCATAAAAAATAAGCGTTGTCTAATCCCGACAATTTTTCCCATGTTAAAATTTGTACGTTCTTACTTCTCTGAAACAGACTGTATATTATAATGTGTCAACATACATATATGTACGTATGAAAATCAAAAAGAAAATGTTAAACAATATAATTGAGTTCTAAAATTTTCTCTGAGACATAAAATGACTTTTAAAAAACATTACCTCTAAACAATTTTAACTCTATTTTTTCAAACAAATTAAATTTCGTTATTAGATTGTCAAAGTAATTTGATAGAAAAAATTTCCGTCGTAATAAATATAGCTATGTATTCGCAATTCCTATATAAAATGTATACTGTTATTCCTCAATTGCCTGAATTATTGCACTGTCCCACAAACAACTTGATGCTCATTAAAAATTAACCATTTTTCATAGGTAGGTATTATACTTATTTCAAAACGCATCAGATCGATACAGTCAAGTTTTCCTACCTTCTATTATTTTTTATTCTTTTCCATTAAGTCTTATTTTATTTTCAGGTGCATATATCATTTACTTCATAATTATCAGGTATCGGATTTCTTTCGGATCAGACAGTTTCGTCTTTAGCATATGCAGGTATACATATTGCACTCAATGTGACTAAAAGTTTAAAATATTTTCATAAAAACAACGTACACAAGTTACATACACACACATACATATGTGTATCAAAATATTATTTATACGTATTTTATGTAAACATCCTTTTTTTCTTTTATTTATTACCTGCACAAGTGAAAAGTGCCACTGTAATTTTAATTGACTATCAAAAGTATTTTTCTTTATATTATGTATGTGATTTATGTGACATGTCATTTAAATTAAATAAATTCATCTTTTTTTATTGTTTTCAATTTTGAGAGATAGAAGTATAGTTGCTTGTTAAAAATTTGTTTTTCAATAATAAAAAATCTTAGTAAATACGTACCTCTGAGCTATTATAGTGGACCGTCTAAATATTCAACAACTTTCTAATATATTTTAAAAAAAATTTTCCGATTTTTTGAATTTTCTTACTTTCGTCAAATATAAAATGCTGTTAGTATTCTAAATGGTGAGAAATGTAATTTTTGACCAATTATATTCATTCAAATGAGCATAATTTAATGTAATTTAGTTGCAAAACTTTATTGAAATAAGTACGGTCCTGACCTGTCCGAAGAAACCCGGTACCTAATAATTATATTGTAAAAAAAGACAACACCAGTTGCAAAGTTTTAAATAAATTCCCACAACTGAATGTAAATTTTTAAATAAGCAAATATTCAATATTTAAGCATTGATCAAACAAAGGTAACACTTAACTATAACGGAAATCTGTTTACACTATTTGCAGTGAAAATGCATTAAATAAATGTACCTTAGTAAATTTAACTTTTCCATTTTAACTCAAACAATTAATAAAGAAAAAGGGCTAGAAATAAAATTTCTTTCTATCAGACGGATTAACGCTAGATTACAACATGTATCTTTTCAAGTTATCATCCTCGAAAACATAATGTTATAAAATTTCCAAGAATAAGTTATAGCCGGTTCACACTACACAAACTTTTGTTTGTGCAAGCGAGACGTGTGGACGTAAAGTTTTCGCAAAAAGTTTGTGCAAACAAAAGTTTGCGTAGTGTGGACCAGCTATTACACAAATTCTGAGTGAAAACGGAATTCAAAATAAAAATCTAAAGCGGCCCCTACGCTCTCAATAATATTGCACAAAATCTAAAATTGTACAGTTATCTGCAAGTTATATTGAAAGGTTAACGATAAAAAAATTTTCAATAAAACTATTCAATATGAGCTTTCTTTGCGAAATATTTGCTTTTTAGTTTGCGGTATAGCGAGATTTCTTCGAGAATATGACATTTATCTAAAAACAAACATTTTTTATGCAAGTCCATAAAAAATCGTACGTTAGCGATGGAAAATATATTACGCGTTGATCAAAAATAATTTGAAACACATATCTTGTGCAATTAGTGAATATGGTACATAATATCTACAAGCTCTGCAGCATTATTGTGCAGTACCCACTTTATTTGTTCAAATTTCAATTTTTTTGTTATTTTATAGTGTCACATGTTAAGTATTATTTGAACCAATTTGAACTATTAATTTGTAAAAATAATTATTTATTGCTTCGCTGCATCTTTATCACTTAACATTTATAATTCAACAACAATTAAATTATTATACAATTCCTACATTTAATTTACTGTACAAATTTCTTTTACAAATTATTCAACTCTGAATAAAATCTTAATAAATTGCACAAGTTAATTGCACAATATTATTGAGTGTGTAGGGGCGGCTTAACGATTACTTACTTTGCTCGTCGCTAGCTGATTTATTACCTTATATTATTCAAGCTATTTAATTTGCCTACAACATTCTTAAAGTCATATTATTTCAATTACATCCATTCTTTTGTTACGGACGTGACATTTTCATGCCGTTTACACGCCTTCTTATAAGAAAAAAAAATAGAAGTTATTTTTTTCTTATAAATTTTCAATACTAAGCAGATAGACAAATGTGTACACAATATTTGTACTGAATATAAAATACATAACATTATTTGTTTTAATGTTAGCTGTGTTACAAGAAAGTGCCTTTTTGTCACGTCCGTAACACAAACTTTATTAACTCTAGCATTAAAACTAATAATGTTATGTATTTTATATTCAGTACAAATATTGTGTACACATTTGTCTATCTGCTTAGTATTGAAAATTTATAAGAAAAAAATAACTTCTATTTTTTTTCTTATAAGAAGGCGTGTAAACGGCATAAAAATGTCACGTCCGTAACAAAAGAATGGCTGATTAACAATAATGCCAATATTAAATTCAAATATATATTCAATTTTATTGACCAAGTTGCTATGATGACTTTTTATAATTTACATTATTTAACTTTTAGTTTATAACAAAATTTTAAAATTCAGTAATTTTATTACCATTCAAACGGAATGGAAAGAAATTTAAAAATTATATATGTAGGTACATGAAGTAGTCTTGAGATGAATTATAAAATTTAACTTTTGAAATTCTAAAGTTGGTTTTGAGAAAAGAACATGTAATAACCATAGTAAAAAGAGAACATCCTTAACTTTTAAGAGTATATATCATTAAATTTAATCAGTTTACTTTATGATACATTGACTTTATAATATACTTAATAACAGTACGGCGATTGGTTGGTCTAGTTTTTGATTGGTTGACGTAATTTACAAGCCAAATACATTAAATCTATACACGTTGTTTATTGAGTTACTGCGGTTACTCATTTAGTCTGAATATGGCAGATCTTAGTATTTAATAAGTTTTGTGATATAAAAGTGGTATTACCCTTCCTGTATAACGCGGTTTTTTTAACACACTTCCTTTACCACCTGTAAGATGGTGATGACTGTTAAATTAATAATTTAACATTCAAAGAATTGAAGAAAGGTTTACACTCAACCAAAACTTTATTTTTTCAGGAGCCTAACTTCTGTATTATATGTAGGAGGAAAACCTGTATCCCCATAAGGGAAAAGTTATGTCACAAGAGTGCTTTGGATAAATATTTTTATATTTTTGGTAATTTTCGTTTATAATTTTTTTTCCCAGCAAATTATCTGCACTATTTCTTCAGCATAATATTTTTTCGGTATTTCTATTATTTTTATATTTATTTTCAAGAGAATAAAAAAGTTCCTTTTGAATTTACAGAAAATGACACAAATATTTATTATGTAAAAACGTGAATTGCTTGAAAATTGCGACACACATTTTTTTATTTTACTGCATTATTGTTGTTAAAGCTACAGTAACAGTAGTTATAATATTAAATTAGTATTATTAATTTATTCAGAGCACTCTTGTGACGTAACTTTTTTCTTATGGGAGTTCAATGTTATCAATTAATATATAAACCGTATGTATACATCCAAACGGAACACCCGGTATATAGTTCACATCGTTTTCAGTAGACGTTTCACTTCAATCGTAGGCTTATCTGGGTGAGGTACACCCTATAGTTTTTAAGAAAATCTTACAATTAGATTATTAATTTTCTATATGAAAAATCACATAGACATATAAATATATAAAAATCACTCTTTCAGCGCTCCCACCACAGGATACTAATGTGCAAAGGATTAAATTGTGTATTCGAAGCTTAAATAAAGAATTTGCTTCAAAGCCATTAACAACATATTACAAAGCAATACGTGTATTTTGATTTACTAAGCTTTAGGCTCTGTTTTCCTACGAAATGTAAGTACCTATGGAAACCATAATAGTACCTAAACCTGACACGTGCATAAACCATTTTCAAAAACTCAGAAAATTCAAACTTCACTTTACCAGTTTATATACTAAATTGCAAAGAGAATTTTCAGTTAATAAAATTTTTTCCAAAATTGTCTTGCCAAACCAATTCAAAAAACAAAATAACTCATTTTATTTTACTTAACGTTATTCGTTTATGTTTGAAGTAAGCCTTTAAATAGCGGGTGTGAACATAATCATCAAAAGGTTGAATTTAATTATAATGCAATCACATTTTCAAATTATACCCTTTCATTCATTTCATTTATCTTAAACATATTTTAAGTTTCATTCACTTTCAAAAACACCTGCTATTCATTTTATTTATTTAATTTATTTTTAGTGACATGTACATATTTTTGTCTCAAATAAAATCTCAAAAACATACCTCCGGTAACTCGTCGGGCACTTTTCCCATCCAAGTTAAACTCAAGATGGAACAGTCACATTTTGTGTTCACACTTCTTTCAAAATGTAAATGCATTTTAATTTTTATGTAATAAAAAAACTTCTACAAAGCTGATATTAAATATTTAAAAATGTAAGCAATTAAACAGCATTTTTATTGGTTTTTTAAAATACTAAACACATCGATAAATATATTTGGTTTAACACTTATTTTTTATTTTTAAGAAAAAAAATTCAAATTCAGTCACATTTTCGAACAATTCAAATTGTTTCTTTTTTTTCAAAAATTGATTGTTGTCTTTAAATGATGTTTTTGTTTATTTAAAAAATTAAATAATTGAAATGTTTCATTATGTTTTTAATTTTTTTTGGAATATTCTCATCGAAATAGGCACACTTTTCTCGTATTTAGTACAACGTTTTAGGTCGTACTGTGTGAGGAGAATCAACGGCGAGATTTTATTTGTTGCAAGACGCGTGTTCCGTATATAATTGTATTTTCTTACACTCTAGTGTTGTATGTATGTGTTCGCGCTGCTTTTCAGTTTCTACATTTTCACTCGATTTTATTTCTAGGTTAGTTACATTTACACCGTTTCATTCCTATATGTGTACTTAACAACCAGGATAGATATTGATTCTTTTTCCACATTTTCCAGCAGCGACGCGATAAACAATATCATTTTCCGTCGGTTTGAAATTCATGTTATACGCATGCGTGCTGGTGAATTATTATCATGGTATTATATATTGGGAAAAGATTTGCAAATACGGTGTCTGTAGGCGATTTAGATGAAAAATTGCGATGCAGCAGTGATTTTGACAAATCGAATTTGTAACACTGCATAATACTGAGTTCCTAAATTCGATTCATAATTGTGTAGAACAGGTTTAAATCCGATATGGTTTTACCGTTGCAAACCAACTAAAGCCAACTGGAAATCTATCATATCTATCTATCTATCTATCTATCATATTTTAAATTTACGTTACATTGCGCTTCCACCATAAACTTGTATTTATTGTACCAGTACACAATAATTAATAGGTTATGGTTGTTTATGGGATAAGGGATGTAAAACAAAAGGATAATTAGAATTTAAGGACGGAAGACTGCACAACAAGGTCATTGACCGAGCTTTGTAAAATATTATTTTTTAAATAAACGAGTATCTCACATATGTTAGGACTGCTGAAAAATTAATATTGAAATTGCTTTTATTTGGCAAGTTTTTTGCAATAGAGAATATGCATGTTTTTTTTTATTACCTAAATCGTTAGAGGAACTAATAATAACTCGAAAAGAAAATATTTTAAAAAATATGAGTATCCTTATATAATTAAAAAAATTTTTTTTTTTTATTTTTATAACCTAATACACTTTAAAGGAAATCGCGCCGGGTGTGACGTATTTTGGCATGACTAGTACCCCAATCTTGACACTAGAATTTTTAATGATAGTAACGATAGTAACGGTAAATTATATAATTACGAAGATCATTATTTATTTACTACCCGTATACCCACCCGATAGATTTACCATCGGCAACATTTCAGGATGTCAGTTAGTGTTAAAGATTTATTAAATATTATTTATTTTAATAGCCATAGTATACAATATCTCTAACTTCAAAAATGACGAATTTCTATACAAATTTTCATTCCTTATTTAACCCACTTAAGGGATGAATTTTCAAAAATCCTTTCTTAGTGCTCATCTACGTTACATAGGAAGCTCCTATGCAAAATTCCATTCTTCTAAACCCAATGGTTTAGGCTGTGCGTTGTCTGTCAGTCAGTCAGTGTTAGAAATTTATTAAGTAGATTTTTATATTACCATTAACCATTTATTTTAGGAATTTTTGAAAATAAAATTCCTATTTCGAACAGACAAATTAGAATAGGGGGAATTCATTAGAATCGTGCATTTTGTGTCAAGTTTTTGAAATTTGGTATAGTCGAAGGTATGGTCTTAAGGTTTTAGGGAACCATCGCAAGCAACTTGTGCACGATCGCTGCGCTGGTGGCCTGTTTGCTATAAATTAAATATGCCAGCCATTGAGTAATACCACTTTTTATATGTTCTAAGATGCGAAGAATCCATTTTTTTGGTCTAATTTGTTTTAGAATCAATTTCAAGGTCATTACGTATTTTGATATGACAGATTAGACCATACAATGCAAGGTAGAAAAACAATTTCTTTTATTAATTGTATGTAATTGAATAATAAAATTACAAAATATAAAGAAACATGAATGTTTGACACGATTACGATAGCAACTGACGTAAATTACAGCTTTGCAACACACATTACTTGTTATTTCATGTGTTATGACGCCAAACAACAACAATTAAGTAGCAATGAACATCCATGACTTGCATCTGGAAGATCAGTTCAGTAGAATACCCATTCTTTGGTTCTGTCATTTCATTCTCAACCCCATTTACTGTAATTAGGGATTTCAGACGATTTGAACAGATTACAGATTTGATATAGATTCAGGAGACTTCAGTACACAAATCCAGCGTTCGTCATTATAATTTACGATAAATAAATTATAAATAAATGTTTAAAGACAATAATAAAAAGAAAAAATAGAGAAAGATATGATGCATTCACTGACACTATTTGGAATAATTTCTGTCGTGTAGTTTAGAAGAAATAAATTTTCAAAGTTAGAATTTTTAACGTACGAGTAAATGCCAAAGAATGATTAGAGGTGAATCAGTGGTATGTATTTAAGTAAGTTGTGTCATTAAAAACCAACTTTAAGATTTAAAAAACTGAAAATTATTTTCTTTTATGTTTTATTTCTTCTAAACTACACGTCAGAAATTATTAAAAATAGTGTCAATGAATGCATCATATCTCTCTCTACATATAATATACTAAAATTTCAATTCTAAACTTGGAAGATTTCAAGTAATCGATTCACCTTAACTGGAAATATTTTTAGTCGATTGGGAATCATTTGGGAAAGTTTAGGAATATAATTTTTTTATATTTAGGACAATATAATTAGTGAGTAATGAATTAATCTTTCTCAGCGCAGGGCCGCGCCAAGCGGGGGTGTTAGGGGTGCCTAGTACCCCGGCGGCAGGCTTTGGGGGCGGCAAATAAAATATAAAATTATTACTATTTTTATGTGGTAATTTTGATGACACTAAATGTTACCCGCATTTCGCTTAAATATGATACTTGTCTATTATGATTGTTGTGACCCGTCGGTAATCCGATTATTCCGATTGTCGAGCAGCGACAACAATCATTTGCGCGGTAATCGGCGAGATCAAACGGGATCGGGATCGAACATGTTCTTGCACGCTTTAATTTTATAAAAACCGTCGTTGAATTCTAGACATAAAACATTTATCAATCTTTAAAATTGTTTAGTTTTCGTTGCGTTACGTTGTATATAGTACGTGACGATTAGTAAACAAAACAAACTAAAAATTGATGACTGAGGATCTCTCAGTAAAATATTATTCTTTTAAATAAGACTTAGTAAACACTGTATTGAACAGTCGAAATATAATAAAAGAGTTTAAGATTTCAACTGTTTGGTTTTAAAACCAACATTTTTATTTTATCTTCTTTTTTCTATTTGGTTGATATCTTAAACCTAATTTTTTCTTTTTTTTTGTTATTATAAATTTTGTTTTCAATATTTGCTTATCCACATCTGCAAGCAATTTAGTTTAAAATATACATGTTCTTTCGATATTGCTTATTCCAACTTAGGATAAGATAAGATTTATGGATGTTCTTTAAATTGGAGCACTCCATACTCTTTTCTTGGAAAAGTTACATTATTTCGTTTCTCAGAAATTTAAGTAAAAAACATCCCCTTTTGGACTCTGCGGAACGAATCTGATATAAATGCGTTAGATTTATGTGATGAAATAGAAACTCTTTTAACATATATTAATCCTGACATGAATGCATTAACAGTTTTAGATTATATATTTCCTAATGATCTTACTACAGTGTTTCCGAATATGGCAATTGCATTAAGAACATTTTTGACAATACCTGTGACAGTCGCATCTGGTGAGAGAAATTTTTCGAAACTTAAGTTAATAAAAAATTATTTAAGATCTAGTATGTCACAGGAAAGAATATCGTATTTAAGTTTAATTAGCATAGAAAACAAAATTGCTGCAGATATTGACATGTCAGATTTAATAAATGAATTTGCAATAAAAAAGACAAGGAAAGTGAATTTTATATAAAATTTTAAAATTGTTACTATTCGTTTTTGTTTTGTGTAAAATTATTTATTTTTATTTACTTATTCTTGAAATTTATGCGAAATAAATTGTTAAAAAAAGTTTAAGTGTTTTATTCCATTTATAATCCTAAATATTTTATAATATTTTATGCATTTCATTAAAGTAAGTATATATAGTAAGTAAACTGGTAGCCGGGAGGCATATATTTTATTATCAAAAATGTATTACAAATAAGTTTGGCGTTTTAGGGGCAGCAATTTTTGTCTTGCACCCCAGCGCAAATGTCCCTTGGCGCGGCCCTGTCTCAGCGTATAGTTAACAGATCATGAAAAAAAAAATTTTTATTTTATTATACATTATTTGAAAGTAAATAGGTTAGAAAAAATACTAAAACTAGTCACACTATTTAGGAATTCCTAGTTAATTAATAATTACGCCGATTTTTCTATTTACGATTTCTGATAAATACGAAATACAGTGGAGTTTCACTAAAGTTAAGAAAAATTTGATAAACTTTAGTGAAACTTCACTTTAGTGAAGCAGCTTAAGATCAGTGGCGGTGATTTAATACATGATCGGGACTAAATAATAATTTAAGTCATAGGTGACGTACAAGAGCAAACTATTTAATAATTTGGATTGCAGTGGATTAATTGAATTTTATACTAATGTATAAGTTCCATTAAAAATATTGCTGTTATAGAAAGTTCTTCATTATAGATACATATGCTATAGAAATTGTTTTTTTTTTCCTTGAACGGACAATTGACAAGTACCGTATCTATTTTTCAATCTATATAAGCAGCTACGATTTGCTTTGAATTCACCAAATTCTCCGAATTGGTTATTAAGTACCTGGTATTCAAGTATTTTGGTATTTATTATTTAAATTTATTTCTTATACATATATTAAGTGAATAACTGAATTGAGTAAGTAGCCTTCAATCAGATCACTCGCTTTGTATATGTCTGAAAAAAATTTTAAAATTCTAGAATTCAATATTATAAAATTCTTTTTGCATAGAGAAATATTTTTATTAAAAAACACCACTGATTTGTTTAAGTTTTTATGTTTTAAGACCGGATAATTTATGACTTTATAGTTCAGCTCATAACCAATCTTAGTTATGTCATAAAAAATATGTAGCTAATATTATTTCGCTTTGTTTTTGTTATATTGTTCGATTTTTCACTTTGAATAAACATAATTAGTAACATTTATGAACCTTAAGTTACAAACGAAGTTTTAAAATTCAACAGAGAAAAGTTTAAATTTGAATACTCTTATGACATCCAAACCAATTTCTTTAAATCATACTATATGTAATTTTTTTTACTACGCATATAGCTTTTAGAGAATTTATAATATCTTTGTCTTCAAAATGTATAATGTAATAAAAATATTGTTTCTTTCTATGTATTTCTATAAAATCCTCTTAAGTTTGGTGAGAAAAAAGTGACGTCACTTAACAAAACTGATGTTAACTTAACTAAAGCTCTACTGTACTGAATTCCTATTGTTCACACAATAAATGTCCTAAGACGTAAGACGTAAGGGATATCGCCATCTAGTGACCCTGAATAAAACTTTGTATAGTTTCCTAATTCAACTACTCATAGTACGTAGGTATTTGAAATATCATTAAAAGTTGTTAAAAACGATATCCATTTTGACTTTTTTTAACTTAATGATAAAAAAATCAAAACGGATGTTGTGTTTTCAGCAATTTGTAATGATATTCAAAAATACTATTAGTGATTAAGTTAGAAAACTATACAAATTTCATCCAGAAACACTAGATGACGACTTCCCGTACATCTTACGGCATTTTATTGTGTGAAGGCCTTACAGTACTTACAATTTACGAACTCAAGTCTAGTAAACTACATAACAAATTTGACTTAATTAAAATTTTTAAAAATGCTTTTGTACTGACAAATGCATTATAACTTAAAGTAGGGGTTCCTAAACTGTGCGCCACGGCGGCTTCGCTAAAAAAGGAAGATAATATTGAAACTGAAATTATATTTTTTTTGCTCATGAGTTATGTTTATTTGAGGGAAAGAAAAAAATGAGAAAATTACATAATTAATCATTATTTTAGAAATTTATTGGGTGGGTGTTTTTTTTCTTTTTTTTTTTTTGCTCGTCACTTATATTTTAAAGAAAATTTTTTTTGAAGGACGCCGCTGGAAACGATTTGTACCCTAAGGGCACCGCGAGTCCAAAAAGTTTGAGAACCCTTGACTTAGGGTAACTTCTGAGTAGTTTAAAAGGTCTGAAACGGAAAAGGCCTAAATTGTGAAATGCATTTAAAAAAAAAAACTAATATTCAAATGCATGTACGACGTAGATTAGTAGTCTAGGGTAGTTAATGGATGAAAAAGTATAAATAAAAGATTTGTATATGACAAAATTCATTTATTTTTTAAACATTAACAATACAAAAATTATATTTTTAGCACTTTAAATTACATGCTAAATAGCTTAAAATTTTAGTTAACGTTTTATTACTCGTATTTATTTTTAATGAAATTTTTCAACCGATTTTGGAAATTTACACAAACACAAAATAACATGAATATAAAGAATAAATACCAAATATAGATTTATTCACAAAACTACATTAGAAATTAACATACGAGTACAAATAAATTTTAATTGGTGACGCCAAAGGTTTTAAATTCTTTCTTTTGAAATAGAATAGTTTTAAAAATATTTTTAAAGTATATTGTAATCCATAAAAGAATTGCCTGTCGATACTCTATAAAAATTTTCTATTAATTTTTTATAGGGTAATATATGCATACATATAAGTTTGAAGTATACCGTCTGATCTAAAATTTAATAAAAAAAAAATACTTTTTTAAATCACACTAAACAAATAAAATCGGATAAAAATTATACCAATAGTTATCGCGGCGGTTATTTCAAAAAGTATTATTTTCGGGAAAACGGGCTTCAAACTTTCATATCTAACAAAAACGGCTATAAAATCTAAAATATTTGGAATTTCACTTGAAAATTTTTATATATTTTTCAGATGTTCTAAATCAAAATGTATTTATAAAAAAAAAAAAAAAAAAAAATATGCAGTCACGGAGACTGACGACAGAACTAAAAACTTAAAACTATGACATAACAGATATACACAGCACTAATGTTGCACAATACGTCACCCTTACAACTAGAGATATACTGCTATTACAGATTGTCAGTGACGAGAACTCACAAGATTTTACTAATCCAAAAAGCGTCCAACGCGCATATACAATCGGGCATATACAATGTGTTGGTGTATGTATGTGTATACGTGTATACGTCATACTCATAGCTACATATATACTGTTAACATTGGCATGTCGATGACGCGAACTCATAAAATTTTCTCCTACCAAAAATTGCTTTTAACATGTCTAAAGAAGTTTTCACTTCAAAAACAAAAATAATAAGTAAAATTTTTCGCTAACAAACCATATTATTAAAAAATATATTGTATATCAATTTTTATTATTACTACATATAATTTTAACAATATAGTTTTAAATTAAAAATAAAATAAGGCCATTAGTTTTTCGGTGTACTGTATAAAAAATACAAAATATTAAATAAAATTATAGAAATAAGCCAAAAGCTATTTTATTTACAGATATCATTTATTTAAGTTTTCTTTAACACTCATGAACTATCCTCGCTATCCGAATCGAATTTATTCGGATCGAAATCTTCATCATCATCTTCGTCCTCCAAATCTAAATCGTCTAAATCTTGGAACAATGATTCATCCACTTTGATATTGGCACCTGAAATAATTTCAAAATTAGCATTTTCCCAATTTGTGATAGAACCATTCAAATTACCATCGTCCAAAAATTTCAAATCAGACTCATTCAGTGTCTTATCGGTCATAAAGAGTTCTCGACCGGTTAATTTTCGACCTTGTTGATTCTCTTGTTCACGCCTTTTTGCAATACCCATTTCTTGTTCAAACTGTTTCTTCCATTTCATAAATGTTTCCACGGTTACGCGCGTTCCTTCAAATCGTTTTCGTTCAGCTTCTTCCTCTTCTTTTAACTTTCTCTCTTTCGCTTCTTCTCTTTCTTTTTTTATGTCATCCCATTTCACGTTTAACCATTCTTGACCAACGGAGACCAGTGTGAAAACCATGACCATTCCTAGATTTTCATTTGCCTGTTCGTTTAAATATTCTATTAACTTCGTTTGTTCCTCCTCCTCAAGATTCTCTGCACTGTCAATCTGAATTAGAGGAGCCTCCTCTGGATATTTAGCGGTGTAAGTGAAGGTTAAAAGACAACTAATTCCACTGTCGGCGCCTGGTTCATATTCTTCAGTCTTAATAGGAATACTAAATTTATGGTAGGGTTCAGTTTCAATAACTAAAAATAATATGAACAAAATTTTCAATAAGGCTCCAATGGTTTACACCGTTTACGCAAATATAAATAATAACTTACTTTCCAAGTCACCATAATAAATTGATTCTAACGCTTCGATTTCACTATTTTGTTCTTCCTTATAGTCCATTTTTTAAATTTTAATCTAGCGGCTATTATACGACCGCTACATTCAAAAAATGTACTTGTAAAATCATTTAACGAATTAGCAAAATGTTAGGTTACAAAAATCGGAGGTTTTGAAGAAAAGACTTGTATATGGTTCAGTGGAGTTTGATCCATAGATAAAATACACTCCATTTTACCTGATACATATAGAGATAAAAATCTCAAGATTGGTATATGTACAGGGTCTCTCATTTTCATAAGGCTAATAATATTATGTGGAAGCCTGCTAGACCTGCTGTCATATGATAATTGTTTGTTCTGTACTGAACTTTAATTATTTTTTGTTTTTTATCAGTGTTTACGGACAATTATTTTAATGATAATATATTTAAAGACGATTATACATTCACAAATTTTATTTTTAAGTGTATTTTAACTGAAATAGACAAGAAATTAGTAATTATTTTATTCCTAACCAACACTGTACATATCTACTTATAATGATCAGGGACGGACTACTTGTAACAGAAATGAAACATTTATTGATTTCTATTTATATTATACTTGTTAAATTTGCAAATTTAATAATTAATTAATAATTAAATTATTTGATTTAATAAAAAATTAATAATTAAAGCAAAGTTGTATTTATTTTCAGAGGTTATTGACCGTTCAATATTAAGCGCACACCCGGTATTTTAAGTTTATTTATATTTTTTATCTATATAATTTATTTAAAACATGTTCGTTTATATTTATTTTTTGTTAATAAAACGTTATTATTAGCATTTCCATTTATCTAAGTACTTTTACCCTAATATGTTTTTGTATTAGAAGACATGCGTAAGTATAATAATAACAATATGGAATATGTAAATTTGTATTTGTTACTATTAAAAAAGTTGTTAAATATTTGAATTTATTTTACATAGCAATTTTTAGCGCGTAATTAATGTTTATATTTATTAAATATACATAAATAAACAACTTTTTATAAAAAAAAAAAAAAAAAATTAAAATTCACGCAAGAAAATTATACTAAACACGGTCGTGAATCGTGCAGGTCTCTTTTATCTCACAATGGTAAGCGAATGAGGTCATATACCAATATTGATATAATCTTAGGTTCTGGAGTCCCTATAATAAGTGACATGTGTGCTGAACGTTGATTGGCTCCGGCATTTTCTGTCCAAAGTTTGCGTAAAATACATTAAAAATAAATTAAATGTGAACAAAAATCATTTAGTTTAACCTAGGAAGAATAATTAAATTAAGAATTTTTAATTGTTCATTAATTCACAACTTATTAACAATATTCATGTACTCAAAAATATTTACTCAAACATGTGATAATTAATTTTTAAGCTTCCCGCTCTGTTTTGGTCGCAAAATGGCTGACATGTCACGACTTTATTATAGGGATTCTATTAGGTTCAGTCACTGGCAGCCACCTATGAGTAGATAAAACAACTATATGTATCATATGTATTACTGGTATCCTCTTTGCTGGTATCATTTTTGTCAATCATTAATCTTGAGGTTTTGCTTTTGACATTGAAAATTTTCAGTAAAAAAAGTCTAAAACCTCATCAAAATTGGCAAAATTATCCATTATACATAATTATGTACAATGTATATAATATCTAATTATCTATATATATTCTCTTCCCCCGGTATGTCCTAACAAATTCCTTCGGTTGTGTATTAGCCGTATTAGCAGTTTAGCACCTTATAAGTACTAATTATTCCATTTACACAACGAGTGACAGAATATTTTATAGGATGCGTAAAGACGTATGCCACGTATACCCAGGGTTGCCACCCGTCCCGATTCTGTCGGGACAGTCCCGATTTCGATGGTGAAGTCCCGCGTCCCGACATCATGCTAATTATGTCCCGATTTTTAAATTACCGGCAAAAAAAGGAAAAATAGTAAAAAAGTACTTTTAGAATTAAAATAGTTGTTATGTAGGTAATTATGCCGCTATTCTTTATTTCAAATGATCAGGAAGGGTCAATAACAAACTAGTAGTTGTTGACCTGACAGTTATTTTTAATTTACAAATATTTAACAAAGAACATCGATAGGGAGTCTGTAAATTTTTTCCAAATACTTACACTCTTACAGATGGCCGTAAAAAAATCTTTTTAAAAAAAAATTTTAAATACCATGAACAAATTAAAAATATTTATAATATCTAACAATAGTGAAATATTTTAGGAACACATTTAGGATTTTTTTCTACAGAAGAAAGATTTAAGAAATGGTTTTAAATTTTGGTAGTATGTGGTATACTCACTCTTACTTACGCCCGTCCATGTTATAGTCATAGAGAAGTAAATAATTCATCAATAAATATAAAAATGATACAGAATTATTAACAGCGGCTCGTAGTAATAAAAAAAAATATACATGGAAAAATAAATAAATAAATATACAAGTATATCACAAAACTGGCTTTTTATTTTTCCCTTAGATTGTCCCGATTTGATTTTGTTCAAAGGTGGCAACCCTGCGTATACCATAAATGTAAAATTAAATTTTTCATGACTGAAGATGTCGTAAGTCTGAGAAAATCTTTGTAAATGAGATGATAATCTACAACTTTTATTATCTACAAATTTTATGCATAGAACTTTTTATGTATACACCTGGTGCACCTGGTAGAGAATAATGTATCCACTGAACTTTGAAAACCAAATGTCGCAAATGTCAAACTGTCAAAATGAAGCATGGTGATTAACTGATTAAAACGAAATTGATGGATTAATCATAACCTATAATCCACTATAATCAAAAAATTAAATACTGATATTTGTTGTTCTTAAGTAATTTGCGACAATATGGTTTCAAATAAACCAGGTACAAATTCAGATAAAAACTGGAAGGAACTTAAAAAGATTAAAAAAGAGCAAAAGAAAAAATGGAAAGAGGAAAGATTAAAGAAAAAAATGAAAAAGACATTAGAAGACGGAAACAAAACGAACAAAACCGTCGAAACAACCAAAGAATCATCATCGTCAAAAGAAAATGAAATATCTACGATCAGCATAGCTCTTCCAGGTTCAATTTTAGATAACGCACAGTCACCTCAACTTAAAGCATACCTAGCCGGACAGATCGCTAGAGCTGCATGCATTTTCCAAGTAGACGAAATCGTTGTTTTTGATGACATGAATGATGTTGTAGAATCAAAAAAGTCCGAAATAGAAGATATCGAAGGATTGAAAACTGCTCGCAAATGCTGTGTTCAACTAGCACGGATATTGCAATACCTAGAGTGTCCACAGTACCTACGAAAAAGTTTCTTTCCCATCCACGACGATTTACAATATGCTGGCCTAGTGAATCCGTTAGATGCGCCCAGTCATTTGCGACAGAATGATGATTTTAAATACCGTGAAGGAGTTGTTACAAATAAGCCAGTAAAACATAACAACGGATCGGCCGTTAATGTCGGTCTCTATAAGGAGGTAATAATTGATAAAAATTTAACACCAGGAATTCGTGTCACCGTCGAATTGGAACCGCATCAACCGCTGGTACACGGGAAGAAACAACGAGCTAAAGTAGTTGTCCCAAGTACACCACGCAAAGAAACTGGCGTCTATTGGGGTTATACAGTACGACTGGCCAATTCACTAAGTGAAGTATTTTCAAAATCACCGTACAAAAAAGGCTACGATATAACAATCGGAACATCCGATAAAGGTTCACCGGTCGATGAGGTTGAGAGAATTTCATTTAAACATCTCCTAATAGTGTTTGGAGGTTTGAGCGGGTTAGAGCAAGCATTGGAAAGTGATGACAATTTAAACGTGGAGAGTCCTAGTTTATTGTTTGATCATTATTTAAATACGTTACCAAATCAAGGATCTCGTACTATTCGAACGGAGGAAGCAATTTTAATTAGTTTAACAGCGTTAAGAACAAAATTAGAGCCCAAGTGTCCACCGAAAGCTTTTACTTCTTTTAAAGACTATTCTGTAAATATATTTGCACAAAACACAAATAATGATTTAAGTCGATTTGAATAAATTTTTTTTTAGTAAATTAAATGTAGTTTTTTTTTTTGCGCAAAATAATAATTCTAAATCTACCTGCTATGAATGCATCTTTATCAGTTGACAAGTTTATACGTTTATATAAGTCCTTGATTCGATGAGGAGAAACAGAATTTTTGATATTAGGAATCGTAAAAATTAGGTACACAAATTAGTCAGGGCCGTGAAAAAAAATAACGAGTCCTAGGAGGAAACAAGATTTTTCAAACATTTAAGTACAAAAAATCCCGGGTTGCCAGCTCTCAATCGGCCGCAACCTCTAGGTTTCCAGGTGTTAATAGGTATATTGTTGTTAATAATTAGCGGTCACGTGTTTTTTGAGGAAATTAGATACTAAATTAAAGTTTTATTTTTTCTGAACACGATAATACATGGTTGCCTGTGAAAAAATAGCCGCAAGTTATGGTTGCCATTACTTTTAATTAATTACTCTCTTATCACATCTCAGCTGCAACTATTGAAAAAAAAATTTATACATATTGATCAATCAAGGCAATGAAATATTATTACATAAGGCCGCTATTACATTGTCATAGATATATGTCAAAGTTTTATTTAATCAAAGAAATATTATAGTGTAATAAGTCAACTTTTATAATATAAATTTCTGTAACCATAGTTAAAGATACTTCTTATGCCGCTGCTACACGATGCTACGAACACCTTCCAACATTCGACGTTGGATGGTTCATAGCATCGTGTAGCCGTTGTTCGAACCTACAAGTGTCCAATGTCGAGCGTCAAACATTCGCATTTGGTCGTGTCCCGTTCGATGTCGGTATTCTTGCACCGAGTCAAAGGGATGCTTCGAACGTTTGAAGGTCAGTGTTGGTTGCGTTCGTTGGTTGCGCACGACTCGTTCATGTGAAGAGAGACAACATCAGTGTATAACATTAGAGATAACATCAGACAGATAACAGCGTTGTCGACTGAGTACCAACACATCATCATTCGTATTGGATCAAACATTCGATTCACCGTGTAGCAGATACATTCGTCGCATCAACTATCGAACTTAATTGCCTCAAACGTTCGATCGAACGTTGGAAGGAACGTTCGTAGCATCGTGTAGAACCCGCTTTAATATTTGATCATAGATTTGATCAAAGATCTTTGACATATATCTATGACAATGTAATAGCGGCCTAATATGTACAATATAATACATATTTCATTGCCTTGATTGATCAATATGTATAATTTTTTTTCAATAGTTGCAGCTGAGATGTGATAAGAGAGTAATTAATTAAAAGTAATGGCAACCATAACTTGCGGCTATTTTTTCATAGACAACCATGTATTATGGTGTTCAGAAAAAATAAAGCTTTAATTTGGTACCTAATTTTCTCAAAAAACACGTGACCGCAAATTATTAACAACAATATACCTGTTAACACCTGACAACCTAGAGGTTGCGGCCGATTGAGAGCTGTCAACCCGGGAGCAATGTATTACATTACCATTAAGGATTCATTTAAATTAAGTTTCATTAAAAAAAACAGATACCTGCAGAAATCAGCTGCGGGATCTTGTACTATAAGTTGACTCAAATTTTTCATAACTTCAGTTGAAATGTCACTTGAGTTATATTTGTTACTACGGCTGCAGTTCTTAAGTCAAACTTTTGTGACGTAATTTGTGTACTATTTAAGACAAGTCGATAAGAAATGTATAATTTTCATAATTTAGAAGTCGCAGTTGTAGCGTAGTCAAGGTTTGCATATGTCAAGGCTGAATTAAATTTTACAATATTTTTGAGTAACAATATTTCAAGAGTTAAATTTGCTTTTCATGTCATGAAAACTTTATAAAATTTTCTCAGGAGACTGCCCTTATTTAATTTCGGTACGTTTGACATTTTCTTAACATTTTTTTCTATTAACATAAATAATGTTAAAAAATTTCTAAAATAAATTTAAAGTAAAAAAAGCATTTTTCATTTTATAATCCATTTTAAATAGCTATTTTCCATTTTCTATTTTAAATATGTTCAGCAAAACCATTTCCCATTTTGTATTTTAAATGCATTTTTGGAAATCATTTTCTATTTTAAATAGTTTCTATGCACCATTTTTTGAACGAATTTAAGTACTTATATAAAATATAACGTTTATAAATGCTTCGTTACATTAGAATAATTGTTAACAAGTTAAAACATGAACAACTATACCTAACCCATTTAGGTTTACATAGGTGCTTGCGTCCGGTTAATGGAGGTTATCTTCGTCAAAAAATATTGTGTCCGCGTCCGGTTAACAGAAGGTCCGCTTTAGAGAGTGCTGAATGCATTGGTTTTAGCATAGTATGCCACCGTTATAAAAAATTTGTCCGATTAAGAGAGGTGTCCGTAATCAGAGGTTCTGCTGTAGTATGAAATATAAGGAATTTAGAGAGAAAGCAGGAAGTTTCACGGCAAACACATTATAAAATAAAAAAATATATTTTTGAGATGATAAAATTTTATTGCTACTAATAATTGCTTATAATAATAAATAACATACATGATGAAGAATCAACAAATTTTTTCAATTTTTTGTCTTTTTTTTTGTTAAATAAAAATTGGAAGAACATTTACTTTTTAAAGCAAGTATCACTTGAATTGATTTTAGAATAAGTAAAGCTACAGCATTCTCATTTTTGTTAATATACATTTTTTAAAACACAAATATAAAAATAGTAGAGAAAAACTCGTTTTTTTTTTCTTGTAAAACATGTTACAACATTCAATTAGTAAACTTAACAGACTTTTTAATAAGCTTATGTATGTCATTTTAACCCTTTGATATACAACATAGGATTATACAATTATAACCATAATATACTAATAAGAGGTATTTATTGTATGTAAAATCCCAGATCGTCGTCAAAGGGTTGATAAATATAGGAATGTAACCGTATAAAAATTGAAATGTTTCTCATTATTATATAGTTAATAAGCTCTTCACTGTTTACTTATTGGGCAATTATTCACCATTACTTCAAAAAACAGAATGTTTAGTACAGACAAACCTCGCTAATCGCAATTTATCTCTACTTTTAATTTATGTAAAAAATAATAATTAATGTATGAACACATTTTAATATATATTATACTCAATACAGTAAATATTGCGACCAATTACGACATTTATAATTAATTTGGGCATAAACATTGTGCGTTATTGTTATCTATCTACCTTTATCTATTCATTTATTTCCGTCTATGCGCAGTTCACAATAAAAAATTTACTTAATATATCGTTAATTGGTAACAAACATACTTCATTTAACTATTTAAAATCTGTAGTCATAGAAATTTGTTTTGAAAAATTAATTACAGTATACTTCGATAATTGCTAACACAAGTTATTACGTAACCATAAGAGAGCAAAGTAAAAATTATGCACGTTGGAGAAAAGTTTAGCTTTTTTACGACCCATAGTTTTAATTTTTGACAATTTAATAAAATTATACTATACATAATCAATAGTATTTTGAAGAAATAAATTCACTTTTAAAAATTATCACAACATTTTAAGACCCTAGACATCAAAATATCAATATTATTTATTAAAACGTTACTTGTCGAAACTTTTGGAATATTGTTTTTATTAGATGATTTACAATTTGGGTGACGATTTTGCAAATTTTAGAGGCTATTATTGTATCGTTATTAATTAAAATACTCCTTCTATTACTATTAGTTTAATTATTCAATGACCAGTTGATTTGTGTTTCTGTCATGCTAGTCTAACAATTATCGAAGTTCTAGTGTATTTAAATATAAAACAATTCAAAAAACTTATTTACATAAAATAAAACTTTATTATAGTTATATAAAAATAAAAAAAAATTATTTATCTACATGTTCCTTTATAAAAATTGATATCTAAAACAATTATCAAGAAATAGTCGCGACGAAATTTACGAGCGTGTCCCTGATAACAAAATTAAAAGCTGTTTTTAGGCGGACTTTTATGTAAACAACATTTAATTTACGTATTTCCATGGTAAATATTTCCCTTGCGCAACTTCTAAATTGGGTATTTGTCTGATGTAGCATTTGATAGTAAAATATAGTGAATAACATAGCGTATGATTAAGTAATAATGATTAACTATTTATAATAATTTTAAAAAAATATAAATATTTTATTTTTCTAAATAAAAATTACGAATTTGGAATTAGCGGCTGAAATAATTAAAACGATTTATTTGGGCATGTGACGTCACAGCACGAAAGGTTTAATATTACAAAAAAAAAATGTTTTTAAAACAGATAATGACATTTTAGTTGTAAATAATAAACAAATACTTTACTTTGCAAAATACCACTTTTATTTTTGAAACTGTGACAATATTGTTTCGAACCGTTAGTTCATTTTCAAACAGAATTTGTTTATTATTTACAAACATTTGTATTATTTACAAGTATTTGTTTATTATTTACAAATATGGAATACCATAAAGTAACGCTCAAATCTATTAATATGACATTTTAGTTTTTGAGATTCAAAGCAAAGAAGTTTGCTACCATAAACGAGTCTATTCTTGGTGTGCTATTAGCTTTAACAAAACCTTATTCCATTCTTACTAAATTAAAAATGAGGCAATTTGTAATTAATGACAGATCAACACAAAATATATGTATATAAAATTTAATGTCATAGATACGACAATAATGACTATACCTACTACATAATTATAAAATATAAAAAGCGACTGGTTGGTGATGTTACGTCACTGACACGTGACTAAGTGTTTTCGCACCAAAATTCAATTAACTAAAAAAAAACTCTTTTTTTTCCTTTAAATCGCTTTTTTTTTATACAAAAATCAATTACTGGGATTATTTTTAATTCATTTGGAATTTTTTGAAACCCTCTTTTGAAATCTGTCAAATACCCAATTATACTACTTGTGCGTACATACAATGTAAATTTTCTATCCCAATTAGACACATACGTAAAGGTACGCTCAGAGACAATTTCTAATTTTACCACCAGAGCCACAAATGATCATCTTCTAATAGATGCCAATAAAATAACAAATATACGTTTTTGTTAAAATTTTCACTCTTTAAATTTAATACGTGTACATCAAAAGATTTTCAAGAAAATTGAGATATTCATATTGAACACAGTATAGTTTTTCTTCAACAGTTCAACAAACATTTAAATACACATTTCCAGAGAGGGAAAATAGAAAACCATTAATCCTTGTCTTTCATTAAATTTCACTAATATTAATGAGGTTTCTTACCAAACTTTTCCTACTAATAATTATTTGAACATTAAAAAGTTAAGATTATTCGAAAATTAATAGTACCACTATCAAAAATCGAAATATTGGATGTTTTCATGGAGTTTATATGCATATATAATACGTCAGGATAGCTTTTGTTCTAATGTGCTATGCTATGCAATGATTAGTTCGGAAACAAACACCAACAAAATATATTTTTTAAGTTGGTACATATGCACTGTGACCATGGTGCTCACTGTCGACGAAATTGATTACTAATAAAGGATAGTTATTATTTATACTACACAGTTTTCATTTCCGGTTAATTTGTTGATATAACAAAAGACATTTCTACAATTTATACCATAAATAAATATCATTTATTAGTAATAAATTTCGACAACAGAGCACAATATGATCACAGTAATTCATACTTACCAACTTACAAAAATATATTTCTTTGTGTTTATATTCGAACTAATCATAGCATAGCATATCATATACCCGAAAGAAAATGAACTGAGAGATGCGCAGAAACGCATTTTAAAATGGATCAGTCTAAGTCATTTTAAAGGTAAGGTCGGCATCTGTTAAATACATGTGTGTTATGAACCCTAGGCCAGTGAGTTGATTTATTTTACCCACTCCACCTGCGCAAACAAAGACAGGTCTCTTACTTCAAAATCTTTTGGCTGTAGCATATTTGAAGAATAGCTACACCGGAGCACTTGTTTGTTAATTGAGGCTTTCCTTCTACTATTCACCACTCCATTGTACGATATAGGCCTTTACGGGCAAAACACATTGAGAATATATACCCAACCATCCTGTATTATATATAATTATATATATGTATGCATAACTCCACGGATATTTAAGGGGAAAAAAAGAAACTTTTAGGAATGTAATCATACTAAATACGTATAAAAGTCTAATTTACGCGTCAGAATTAAAAAGCAAATTAACTAGATTAATTTTTAATTATAATACTCGTACAACATTTATAACAAATCGTTCGTTGTTTTAAAAATTAGGAAAAAACAGAATTGAAGACATGAGTGGATGAAGGTGTTAGAGAAATTGTTCAAATAAGAGTTGTAGATATCGACGGAGGCAATCGATTGCTATAGTGAGGAGCTTTATAGCTCTTATGGTTTTCGAGCTATAATATAAACTTACAGATCTTTAAATGAGACTATATGTTAATTTTTCGATAAAACTGAACTAATGCAGTAATTAACAACATAAATCAGGGAAAAAAATTTTTTTACTCAAGTATATTTTTTGAATTTTTTTTAATTTATCAATTAGGCGGTAAAAATATGCATATGTATTTAAGGCTACTTCAACCGACAGTATTCTGGTTGGTTACATTTCTATTACATCCAAGAAAAGAACCTTTTTTAGTACCATTTCTATCATACAAATTTGACTGTAATAAAAATGGCAACTTTCAAAAAACTCACACGGTATACTTCCCATGCAATACTTCATGTTTATTATTGAATTTCTACAAAACTATTGGACGTAATGAAACCAAATTTTAGGATATGATACTTCGGCAAAGGATATTTCAAAATTGTGCAAAAAATGAATTTTTGAAAAAATGTTACATAACACTTTCAGCCACTTATGTCTTCAATTATATTTGAACGTGAATTCTATGCTGGTTTATGGTGATACGCCCATTACATTTATTTCTAATTATAAGATAAAATTCAATTAACAATCAGCCTCAAATTTTGGCAGTGAAGGAGCGCTGATAGATTTCTTTATTATGTTTTCTATAAATTTTTCATTCACATTATTTTTGATCAGTACAAGTATTTTAAGTTATATTTTATAGCTTAAAAAATATTATGAATATATGTTTTATATATGTATATAAATATGTAACATTCGTTTCAAAATATAATTTGCAACTAATTTATCAATATTAAATCAGTACTTCTCATTTAAAAAAATCATAATTAATTATCGTAAATCGTAATGATACACAATTAACAAGTTGTTCCTGTTTGTTGTCGAAAACACTGTTTAAGAACTACTGAACGTATAAAACTGACGTATGTAACTTTTTCTAGAAACAGTACTGCGCATGTGCCTGACATTCTCTGACAAACAAAAGAATGTTACTACTTATAAGTTGTGGTAGATCGAAGTATAGTGAAGCGTGCAGTATTCTAGAGAACATCGCACCGCTGCGACACCTATGGTGCTTAGACGGAGAGCGAGCTAAGTTTGTTTATTAGGTTTATTATGTAAATACCTGATTGGTGTACACTTTATACGGAATTGTTGACACGGTATAGCGTTGTGTCGCAATTAATCAGATTTAACTTGACACTATACCACACACTCATGACCATCAACGTGTTAAATTCGTTTTTTTTTTTTTGGAACATTTTGTACAAAATAAGTGTCAACCCATGAAACCAAAAACTATTTTATATGTGTATAAGTTATTAGAATCCAACTGCAGGTAAAATGAATAATGAAAAAATTTTTTAGCGACAGCCTGCATATAAATTATTAAGAACGAACTAAAAGAAAAGAAAATTGTTCTACATGTTTCAGTCATTTAAATGACCATCTTCAGGAAAAATCAATAATTCAGTTGTGAAACAACTGAGAAAAAATTATTGATTTTTCCTGAAGATGGTCATTTAAATGACTGAAACATGTAGAACAATTTTCTTTTCTTTTAGTTCGTTCTTAATAATTTATATGCAGGCTGTCGCTAAAAATTTTTTTCATTATTATAATTATGTGTATATTTTGAAAAGTAAAGCTTTTGCTTGTGAGATATAGGAAGATACAGATATGATGTAATGAAATATGTATATTGTTGCTGATGATGTGTACCAACAGTGCCAATAATACCTCAAGTCATGGTGGATCAAGTGATTCCTTTTTGAAGAGTCATACACTTGAGAGTCGTTCTTTTAGTGTGACTCACACATGTGTGACTTAATACCAATCAGTATGTTCTCTTGGGGAACGCCCGTAATAACTAATGCCCATTTGGAATATTTATCTACTTGATCGTTGGAAGTCTTTAGGCGCCTTACATATTCGAATATTTCTGAGAACGCCTGCATAGGATCTATGTTCCATTTTCATTTCTAAATTAAAAAAGATTGTGTACCATTCCAGTATTTGACTCCTGCTCTTCATGAAATGAAAAAATTAAAATTTTATAAAAAAGTACGTAGAAATTTTCATGAAGAATATCAACTTTATAATAAAATGTATCACTGATAATAAAGTTCATATTAAACTAACTTTAATTACCAATGATATCAACAGGGCCGGATTTACCCTAAATGCCGCCCCTGGAAAAGATTCACATCAATTTTTCCCTAAAAAAAATAAGTGATTCGCAAAAAAAAAATAAATAAATAAAATAATAAAAAAACATTTTTTAATAACTTTTTCCTACAAAAAATAAGTGACGAGCAAAAAAAACACCAAATTGTTCTAAATTTTGCCGCCCTCCTCAGGATTTGCCGCCCTGGGCACTGGGCTCGCGTGCCCCTAGTGTAAATCCAGCACTGGATATCAATCATCATTAAAACAGTTAAAAGTTCAAACTTAATAGAGTAGAATGTCGATTATACGAACTTAACTGGGACCACGGATGGTTCGGATAATTAAAGAGGGCTAGTTTTTATAAGAATTTCGCAAGAAAATTTTGAGCTTTTTACGTGATTCGCAACATTTACTCATGCTCCCGGTTAAATTCTTTTCTAAAACTTATTGTTTACGCATTTTGTAAAATTTGTATCCTTCGAGTTCCGTGTTCCGTTAATTGACGTTTGGATAATCGACGCTTTACTCTATTTTAAAACTTGCAATTTGACATCAGAACTAACAAAATGGTGTCGAATTCGATTCTTCGATCACTGAATTTTTAAAAATTATTTATTAGAATAATTATAGTTTTAACGTATTTTAAAATATTTGTGCGTTATATATTTATAATCATTTTATTCTTTGTACACTAAATAATTTTACTTATTAATTTAATTTTTTATTTCCAATAGCTATCAAAAATTAATTTATATAGAAATTTAACTAATTTCCAAAACCTTTAAAATTTACCAATTTACCACAGGTATGTGGCGATAATATCTATTCCATCTTGTGATTAAAATTGTAATTAGTCATATTGGATCAATGAAGTCAATTATTATTCCTCCTGTAACTGACTATTGAAAACCAAAAGTAGAATTTGGTTTTCCCAGCTTACAATTAATATAACTTATCTTGAGTAGTTTCATTTTTTACCACTAGATAGCATAGCCGCAACAGCTACCAATCAATTAAAGGAAATAATAAAATCAAATTAATAAACTATTTATATTAAAATTATTATTAGCATTCTTACTACTTGACGGAGACTATGCCACTAACAAATTTTAACAATTTTTTGATAATGTTTTCACAAATTTTTAGTTTTAAAAATGAACAATCAATAATCTTTCAACAGCACAATTAAAATCGATTTTGGAATGTTTAAACAACCAATTGAAACATTTGACTATTTTGATCAAAGCCAAAGAAACAATCTATAATAATCGTGAGTATGTAATGTGATATTAGGTTTGTTCCAACTCACATAAACGATCGTACATTGTACGATTACAGCATGCGCATAATGAATTTAGTGTACATTGCGCATTGTAGGTAAATTCACTATGCGCATGCTATAAGCGTACAATAAACGAGAGTTTCTGTGTGTTGGAATAAAGCTATTGTTAACCCCGTTAACCATAGGTAACTAAACTTAAATCAGTGTTACTCTATAACGAGTCATTCAACTTATAATAGACTACGAATTAAAAGTATGTGTGTTTTTATATTTCCTTTATTTATTTCACAGAAATTAAAGCAAATTAAGCACTTAAGCGGCTAACCCGAGCTAACTCATCCTGACGACATTTATCGATTGTACCGCCATTTTATCTACTATGTCTGCCATCTATCAGAATTTTAAAGCTAACTTTGTACTCGCCATATTAGCTTTTCTAATTTGTTTGTAAAAATTTCAATTTTATAAAATTTCTGATATTAGTATATGACATGATTAATATTGGGCCGATTCGTATCGGCGTAAGCCAAAGCCACTTGCGCTCATTTTGAATCAGTTTGCACTTGTTGTGAATCACATTTGGCTTGCTTTTGACATTTTTGTATATTCCTGTCTCACTTTCCATGTTCTAGAGAGAAGGGTCAAGTATTAGCGTTCGGTATACATCGTATACTGTATACGCTGTATACAGTATACAGTGCAAATTGATTCAAAATGAGCGCAAGCGGCTTTGGCTTACGCCGATACGAATCGGCCCATTATTTCATTGCTTTATAAAAATTTTGTGATGATTTCTTTGTTGGACATTTATGAAAGAGTAAAAAATACTACGAGGCCTCTTCGCGAGTGTGAACAATATTTTAAAAGTGGAATGTTAATGTGTGTTGGTGTTAAAGAACGAAATTTCAGTAACATAAAATATCTGGGTTTAGCTGCACAAACTTCTGGAGTATTAAGTTATCCACATGAACTGGAATGTAATGTTGACATCTCAAAATGTTCTGAGCAAAAACGCATAAACACTGATGAAGTTTTCATTTTAAGAATAGTTTCCCAATGTTTTTTAAGTTTGACACTGGTAGGAAAACGATGAAAACTCAGTCCTTCCCTTTTATAGTTCCTGCATTGTGGAACACAGCAGTAAGTACTCCCTTTTCTTTTGTGTTTATTAGTGTTCATCTCAACACTTTAAATCACGTAATTATACGTACATTTTACGTGAAAACTTTATTAAATTGCTATTAGAAAATTCAACTGTATGAAAATTATCTGTCATATATTAGTTCCGCGACTTGTCACTAGGGAATCTTATGATCTCCAATATATACATATCAATAGCAAGCCAAATGTGCTTGTTTTCAAGCGCATATTGCTTATAAATGAGCACAAGCCGCTTCCGCTTATGCCGATACGAATTGGTCCATTGTATGATCTAACTTTGTATCCCAGATTCAAACCTCAAGTAATTTAGATTTCAATTTAATTTGAACAACGTTTTTGATACAAACATGTTGAACGGCAAACATCTCATTTGATAAGTCGCTTGAAGGATTAAATAATTGTAAAAAATAGGAAAGTGGTAAAAATTAGTTTTGTAATCTTTACAGATGTTGAAATTCATAAAATTGACAAGAATTTGTAGTCTATTCGACGAATGTTTAGTTACCTAAGGTTACATAACAAACATATATATCTGGTGCTCATCTGGTCACTGGTGCTTTTTTATAACAAGTGAAAATGTATCACTGACGCGAGTTATGATTTAAAATTCAAATTTCGGTAAGATGATCATTATTATATTACACTATTTAAATGGCGTCTACGATCGGCCCATAAAATACAGAAAAAGGGGACTTATTTGCAAAAACAACTTTTAAAAAAAAGTTATATAGTTTTTGTTATCACTCTAGATAACTACTCAGTTCTTAGAGCCTTACTTATCAAGCGGGTATTGTTGAATACAATAAATTTGATTCAAAAATTGTAGTCGTAAAAAAAATATGGAATGTAATGCTTACTCCTCATCTGTAGTCGCGACTTGTGTGCTATTGAAAGTTTGAAATTATGAGAAGATCTGATTTAAGTATTTCTAAAGCATTATTTTATCTGTAATTTTTTCTACTTATGTAATACAATATGAAAGACAATTTTGTTTTTAGAATTAAATAAATTTTATCAATCAATATATAGATATGATTTTTTTCATTACTTTTTCCGGGCATCCGAATACCCGTAAGTATAACACGTCTAAGTAGTTTTAAAGTGAATCGAAAAAACAATTAAGACAACAATATTTAGGTACATAATGACATAACCCTTTCTTGACAATTTTTTGTTTATAAAATATCATTTTAATTAAACGTTACATTTATGAATTGAACTTTCAACGGTTTCTCTTAATTGTGCAATTACGGAACGCTGATCGGACGCACCGATTATTGCAGTTCCAGATACAATTACGTTGGCGCCCGCCTGAAAATTAAAAAATCAAAATTTTTTTTAGTAATTTGCTTGTGAATTTCCAATTTTTGGATATAAATGACCAAATTCAACGTATAAATATGATTTATGTATACTGTGAAACTTATTTTCTGTCAAAAAAGGAAAACAAATAGATTCCGATAGTCGATCCGTTTACCGGATCGGAAACTATCGTACATATACGATTATATTTGCTTTATTATTATGAAATCGAGTCGAACATCAGCTATATTCGAATCAGACTCCACAAGCGCGATAGCTTCCGATCCGATAATAATCGGACCAACTATTGGATTCAAAACCAGACGTGTATGATCGACCTAAATAAGAATTCTGTAGATTAAGGCTGGTGAATTATCGAATCGAAAGCTCCTGAATATATACAATTTTGAATCCTGATAGTCAGTATTTAATTATGTACTATATACTATTGAAATTAGAATCATAGGCATGCGACAGCTTCCAATCCAACAACTGGACTGAGTATCGGTCATATATGGCCAGCCTAAAAACAAGTTGAGTACACAGCTGAACCTTTTTTTATGCGGTGGATAGAGACCGCAAAAAAAAATCGCACAAAAAAAAATCAAAAACATCATACAGTAGCCGTCCAAGTTAGTCACTTCCGAGATAGTCACACTTCGAGTGAAATAGACATACACATACGTCATCCACACACTATGTTTACTGTTGTCTATACGCATATGTGTTACATGTAATACTTGCATACTCACTACATACATACCCCGTGTACCTGCCGTGTGGTACTTTGTAAGGTAGCTACCGTGTAATGTGTGTCGTGTGTGATATGTATGTACGTACATTAGCCTGGAGTGAAGACACTGGTCTCCACAAAGGAGATCACACATTTTTTATAGTGGGCTCTAGTACACACCACGTCGTCAAAAGTATGGCGACACCTTGACTCAGGGGAGTGCCCACACTTTTGACGCGGTACTGTACTTAATGTTGTGGTACACTGCTGTGTCAAAAGTGTGGGACCCCCCGGGTCAAGGTGTCGCTATACTTTTGACGACGTAGTGTGTGCTAGAACACACTATAAAAAATTGGGAACGAGTTTATGCGGACCAATGTCCTCACTATTCATACTAATTTAAATAATAAATATTTGTAATGTTGTCTTTTTCTAAAAATTCAAATATGTGACGTAATTATGACGTAGATGACGAATTGCGCAAAAAAAAGCTTATTTTGGTTTCAAATGTAATGTACTTTTCTCTGTCAACTTTGACTTGAACATAATTTTTTATAATAATATTGTTGAAAAAATTCCAATTTGTTATGTTGTTTACCCCACCTAACGGACGTCTATGACTTCCAAGATAGTCACTAGAGGAACATTTGTGTGACTATCTTGGGACTTGGACGGCTACTGTAAATAGTTATAGTTTCATTAAAAATGCATAACTCAAAACACTCAAAACCTCCCTATTTGCTTAGAAGTTGCTTTTCTAAACACGATAAAGTATTAATTTACACATACATGAGAATATTTTATTTCATTTTTATATATTATGAAAATCGTAAAAATACATCTGTAAAACAAGTTAATGATGCAATAACTTACATTCTTATGCAATGTACTGATTAAATGCTTAAAAATCATTAAAAAGTACTTTTATCAAAGAAAGTTATTACAGTTAAAGTTTAAATTTCTTACTTTCTGTTGATTTTGATTCATATTATGCATTTTAATGGCCATGGCCAAAATCGCACAAAAAAAGACCGCATAAAAAGAGGTTTAGTTGTACTTAATGACATCAAAGGGATACATACTAACTTTTTTTTTTAAGTTGAAAGCTTTGAAAATGATTTTCGCCGCATATTCTGATAAAGATTAAATAATTTCAAATTAGAGATTGGTTTATACTAAAAAACTAAAGTTCCGATTAATGGTACAGCTAAAGACTAACCACAAACGTCCGATTTTAATTTCGATTTCAATTTTACTTCTGTTAATACAACATTAAGTCGGACCAAGTATCGGAATCGTATGTATGTGGTAGCTTCCGATTCGATAATGAAAATTAAAATCGGACATGTGCATCCACCCTAAATTGTTGAACATTAAGCCTTTATAACTTAATTTTAAACAGGTTTAATTAAAAGTGAATAATTAATTATTGTATTTGATGTTATAAAGCAATAACAAAAACCTTAACCTAACATTTATAATATGAATTAGATCACAACATCTTTCATAAGTTTCCAACATTTTTGTAAAAATAACTCTGAAATTTTTGAAAAACTTACCTCAGCACATGCACTAATGGTTGAAGGTCCAACTCCACCGTCCACTTCAATATCTAACATTGGATAATTATGTCGAAGCCACTGCACTTTTGGCATCATATCTGCCATAAATTTTTGACCACCAAATCCCGGTTCCACCGTCATAATTAATATCAGATCTGCCATATCAATAAATTGCCTTATGGCTTCAATTCCTGTGCCAGGTTTCAATGCTAATCCGACCTGGACGAGCAGATTTAAACGAAATTCTCAAATTTTTAACTACTTTCATGGATTCTTTTGAAAATATACTTACTTTCATCCCCGCCTCTTTGATTTTCCTACACACAGGCACAATATCTTTCACAGGTTCCACATGGAATGTATATTGATCAACTCCAGCATCCGCCATCGGTTCAATCCACTAAATTTCCACCAAACATTTTAGACTTTCTAAATAAACGATGAAAATTCAAATAAAAATTTTACCTGCTCTGGATTCGAAACCATCATATGCGTTTCGAAAAAAGTATCCTTTAACTTGGCCCGTAAACATTTGACCACCGGATGTCCAAAGGTGAGATTTGGGACAAAATGACCATCCATAACATCCAAATGTAAATAATCTGCACCATTATCTAATAATTTTTTGGATTCCGCGTACAATTGTGATAAATCTGCATTCAATATCGATGGGCCAATTTTACATTTTAATGTTGGAAGAGACATTATATTATATGAATCGATGTAACTATTTAAAACAGAACAACAAGACTTATTGTAAGACCTTGGCCGCTGCATGTATTAGATCCAATTTTTAAAATCTAACTTTTCATCGTACGATATCACAGTTTGTTCCAATGCACGTGTTCCTGAATAAATTGTAAAACAGCTGATTATAAAGTGGCTTATAAAATTTTACAGTTTTATCTTATATTTCATCTTTATTTTCTTTTTTTTTTTATTTAAAGATGTTTTTGTTTTTGTTTAAACCTTGAAAACAGAGCTTTTTTGTCGATAGCTTATGTTATTGATAAAATATTTAAATAAAATCGTTAAAAATTAGAACACCTACGCTTCCTTTTCCGCAGTGATACTTAAAAGTAAAAACTTTTTCTTTATTATCTTTAAACAAGGCCTTTTATTTATATTTCTTTTTATAATTATCTTTATATAAAGAAAGCTATAAACAGAATTTATTTGAATATTTTCAAAAAGAGGGAAGTGTAAGATTGTTAAATTAGTAACGGTAATGTTATTTTGATTTAGTACTGCTGATTTAGTGTAGGTGAGCGCCAATATTATTAAATAAAGAAAACTTATATATACAACTTGTTCAGTTTAACAAGGATAGATGCTTAGCTTCATTTGGCTTTAAATACATATCATACGTATGGATTCTAATTTTTATGTTTATAAACATTTTCATTTATAAAAGGTGTAGTAAGGTTTTCTGATATCAGTATGGGCACGTGTAAATATTTAACTGTAATTGCTAAAAATAGTTCACCTTTAATGTAACTTACTATTAATTAAAGTCATTAATTAAAACGGTGACTATTGTAAAGTTATTAATTAGCTAATTAAAAAAAAAAATTGTAAGTAAAAATTTAAAAAATGCTTGCCTAATTGAACAAAGTGTTATTATGGCCTTTTTGATTTTATTGCATTTTTCAGTTTAGAAACTGAAAATACTGCAGTTTTCTTTTTTTTATAATTTAATTCTGAATTCTCAGACTTATTAATATAAATTTACTAATTTTTTTAATTTTCTTGGAAATTTTTGAATTGCAAATCCTAGTTAAAAATTTCAATCATATTAAAACGAATCATTTAGGGGGAGTCTGATTTAGACTTAGACATTTAAAAAAATCGTTTTTAGGGAACTAGTCACTTATATCAAATATTAACCCTTTTTCGACGAAAAGTTTATAACAATTTTAATAAAAAATAAAATGTATTTGGAACTACATTAAATAATCAGTGTAAGAAACAAATTGCCAATTGGCGGATGTGCTAGAGTCTGTGATTCTTATTTGGAATAAAAATAAATTCGTTTTCAATTTTACTAATATTAGTTGTATTTACTAGTAAAAAATGAATAAAACGTTTTAAGAAAATTAAAAACACAGATCGTGTTCTATTAACAAAAAACAAACGACACTGTGTAACACAGTGCATAGGGGAAAAGTAATGCTAACCAATCACCTTTTGTGATTTTTGTACTTTCTTTTTTCACAGTTTTTTTTTTAAATGTTATTGCGAAACTAATCTTTTATCTGCTTTTAATTAAATTATACATGTAATTGGGAATCACAGAAAGTATACCAAGCAGACTGAAACAATTTTTTTTTTTTTAAATCTAGTAAATAATAACTTTGTCTATGGTGCTCTCTGCAGAAACACAATAATAGTTGATGTTCCATTAGTGAAAAAAGTAGACACAGTGTTATGCACTGCGTAAAATTTTGCCTAATGGAATACGGTCACAGTTTGAAAAAGATCTTTGCTAAATTTTTTTTAGTTCATATAGAGCGTAAGGAAGAACCTAATCGGGCAAATAATTTTTCTTCTATTTATTTCGCCTTTTTGAGAAAAATGAATTTAAATTTGTAAAGTTATATATTGTCAGGACTTTTTAAGCCATCATTTAAGCACAGTTGATAATTTGATACTTTCGATTAAAACAACATAAAAATGGCTAGTCCAGGCTTCTTCTTTAATTATTGTTTTAGCATTTGATTTAAGCGGGTTCTACACGATGCTACGAACGTTCCTTCCAACGTTCGATCGAACGTTTGAGGCAATTAAGTTCGATAGTTGATGCGACGAATGTATCTGCTACACGGTGAATCGAATGTTTGATCCAATACGAATGATGATGTGTTGGTACTCAGTGGACGACGCTGTTATCTGTCTGATGTTATCTCTAATGTTATACACTGATGTTGTCTCTCTTCACATGAACGAGTTGTGCAGCTGCTGAGTCGAACCAAACAACGCAACCAACATTGACCTTCAAACGTTCGAAGCAACCCTTTGACTCGGTGCAAGAATACCGACATCGAACGGGACACGACCAAATGCGAACGTTTGACGCTCGACATTGGACACTCGTAGGTTCGAACAACGGCTACACGATGCTATGAACCATCCAACGTCGAATGTTGGAAGGTGTTCGTAGCATCGTGTAGCAGCGGCTTTATTTAAATCCCCAATATTGAAACATGTATACGCTCATGGGGACAATTATGCACTATGTCGAATTCTGAGGTCGCAACGTCGCATACGTCGCATACGTTGTAGCCACAGAATATTACAGAACGAACGCTAGTATCTCTATACTACTGAAACCAGTGTAACGACAAAGGATAAAAAATATCCCACCAATATGTTATATATGTGCACGCGGATGGTTGTGTGTATTGGTGTCTTGCATACGCATATATGTACATAACATGCATGTGGCACGCATCATGCACGTATACCACGTACACCGTGTCAACACAATGGTAACAATATGACAACAATTGAAACACACCCATTGGTAGCTACTAAGTGAATGACAACTTAGGCCGGCCGCACACTGGATACGATTACGTACGAAATTTAGTTGTACGTATACATACGAGTACGTACGAACGTTTCTGACAGATGATGTATTATGGGAGCTCGCACACTGTATACGATTCAGTCGTATGTATACATACGTACAGTTACGACATTCGACACAATTCAATTTTGTTAGAATTTATTTACGTTTACGTACGATTAAATTACATCAAATCTCATTACATGATGAAATTTACCAAATTCATCCCTTTTTGCATATAATTCACTTACCCACTCGGTTCTACGATAACGACGACGGCATAGTTTACGTGTTAGAAGACAATTTTGCTAAAAGATATAGATTCATGTCGGATGAATGTTATCAGAGAACTGCCAATAATTAACTAATAGTGTCGGACAAACACGTAACCAGTGTGCGAGCTCAATTCGTACGACAAGAGTCATACAAATACGTACGTACAAAATCGTATCCAATGTGCGACCAGCCTTAGTTCTGCAAAATGCACATAAATGCCATAAGTGATTGCAGAAAAGAGATAGTTGTATTCCTTCCAGTGTTCTATGGTTGTAACTGTAGCGTAGAGCGCGTTATGAATTGCGTATGAAATGACGTCTGCGCATATTAACGTTTGATTTTATATATAGGTCTTGGCGGACAAAAATCATCCAAATAATACGTGTATTAATGACAGAAATATAATATTTTTAAATAATAGTTTTACTTAAAAATTATTATTTTGTGTTAATTTAAAACGAGAGTTGTCCGTTTTTTACATTCATTGAAAATGTCACAGTGTATGAAGTATATTTTGGTTACCGGTGGTGTTATAAGTGGTGTTGGAAAAGGGGTGATTGCCAGTAGTTTTGGGACAATTTTAAAATCATGCGGAATTAATGTTACATCAATTAAAATTGATCCGTATATTAATATTGATGCTGGTACATTTTCACCATATGAACATGGTAAGTCATTTTTAAAATAATGTGTTTAAAGTTAAAAAAATCAATTTTGTTGTGACCATGTGCTCGGTAATGTGATGTCTGCAATGTGATAACGTTAATCCATTTTAAATTGAGTGATTAGTCAGGGAAATTTGATTGGTTGATTGATTTTTTTTGAATTTTAACGTAAAGATTTGCTAAGAAGGTGATTTGTTTTAGGTGAAGTATATGTTTTGGACGATGGAGGAGAGGTAGATCTTGATTTGGGTAATTACGAGCGTTTCTTAGACATCACTTTAAACAAAGAAAACAATATCACCACCGGAAAAATATATCAGAGTGTTATTAGCAAAGAACGACGTGGCGATTATTTGGGGAAAACAGTTCAAGTAATTCCACATATTACGGACGCAATTCAAGAATGGGTTGAACGAATCGCAAAGAAATCCGTGACAAATGATGGTGAAATACCGCAAGTGTGTATCGTGGAACTGGGTGGTACAATTGGCGATATTGAAGGGATGCCGTTCGTGGAAGCATTCCGTCAATTTCAATTTCGCGTGAAAAAAGAGAATTTCTGTTGTGCACACGTGTCACTGGTCCCGCAACCACGTTCTACCGGTGAAGCCAAGACAAAACCTACACAAGCGTCTGTTCGCGAATTGCGTGGACTGGGTCTGTCACCGGATCTTATCATTTGTAGATCTGAATTACCTATAGATATAGAAGTTAAGAAGAAAATTTCGAATTTTTGTCATGTCGAGCCAGAACAAGTACGTATTCAAATGTATTATTACATAGTAGGGTTGTAATGAATACGAATACGAAGAGAACGTTTAAGAATTCCATATATAAGAATTTTTTTGAAACATTTTCTAAAAACATTCCTAATAAAAATTGCGATCCGAATGTGAATTTTCGAAAGTTCCGAATCTTTCGCATTTAAAAGAAGGCTTAGGTGTGTCATTTATGAATGTTTTCTGTAATCTTTGACGATGAAGTTGAAGTCGGGAAAAACGAAATATGTAAAAACATGTATGACAAAATTGTTCTCTGCAATTAATATAAAAAACTCCAACAGGGTGTCCACATTCTGGAAAGTCAGGGAAGCTCTTAGGCGTCAGGGAAAATCAGGGATTTCACAAAATGTTCTGGAAAGTCAGGGAAAATAGGTGATAATATATTTCCCAATGATTGTAAATGAAGAAAAATGTTTATGTTCACAATTATGTTCACGAAAATATATCACGTAAATTATAATAAAGAATCACGGATACTTTGAATTAATTTAATAAGTAACATAAAATTGTATTTTAATTTTTATGTCACCGAAGGATGACATATTAATCTCGTTGTGTGATTATAATGGGGGAAAAATTAATAATAATAATAATAATAATAATAATATATAATATAATAATTATAGTTGTACATGCATATATTGAATAAACGCAAGAGGGCTGTATTCTCACTGTACTTAAAAAACGAGTCAAAAAATCATAAATTAACACGTCAAAAAATCATAAATTAACATGTCAAAAACACGCACTTGACGAATTTTAATTGTTTATTTGTATGTGAAAACACTAGCCTTCATGCATGTTTGTGACGTCATTTTTTTTTACGTCAACTTCAACACCCTCTGTACTAGTAAAAAAAATTATAATTAAAGGGAAACATTTTTTTCTATAAAATATAGATCCTAAGTTACCATATGTAAAAAAAAAATTTCCCTAAAAATAAATTTTTCACTTAAAAAAAAATTATTTAAAGAGTCTTTTTTTTAATTTCATTCGCTAATTAATAGTACCTTAAATAATTTTGCAATTTGTTTTTGATAGTCACTACCGCATTCGGGGCCAATACGTAAATAATAATTTTGTTTAAATAGTTTTTTATGTAGTTAGTTTAGCTTTACCCAATCCCTTAATTTCAATCTTACACGTATCTATTCGATAAAATAAAAAATTATGTAGGTATGTGTTAAAATTTAAATAAAAATCGTGTGTTTGGACATTTATATATCTCATTTCAGATACAATTGATCATGCGTTTTAACTAAAAAATTAGATAATTCTTATATTCGAAACAAATCAACCTTTTACCTTTTTTTAAAGACAAACTTTAAATTTAAAATTTACGTAAATGTAATAACGAAAGAAATTTAAAATTTACGTAAATGTAATAACGAAAGAGATAAAGCCAAGAAAACGGAATTTACTTGAATTCAAAGTGACGAAGCATGGTTAAATTTAACTGAAATGGACCATATTTCTAACCATTAATGGGAAACAAAAAAAGTAATGGTCAGGGAAAATCGAACCTAAAGTCATGGAAAGTCAGGGAAAAGTCACGGATTTTTTTATGATGGGCTGTGGATACCCTGCAATGCTTCCGCTACTTTTGTAGTCTCGGAAGCAAAACTATTAACTTAGAACACTCTTTTTTTTACAATTTACAGGTAATTTGTATTCCTGACTTACCGTCGATATATCATGTTCCTATTTTAATGGAGACACAAGGCATCCTAGAATATTTAACCGATAGACTAAAATTGAACATAATTAAACCTTTACCTAGAAAATTTATGCAAAAGTGGAAAGACCTGGCTGACAGAATCGATATGTTACGTAAAGATGTCGATATAGCCCTCGTAGGCAAATATACAAAATTAGAAGATTCATACGCTTCCGTTACAAAAGCATTACAACATGCAGCCATCGCTGTAGGTTATAAACTTAATTTAAAGTATATTGAAGCCGCGAATCTAGAACAAAGTATGCTGACTGAAGATCCCGTGGCGTATCATGAATCCTGGCAACAACTTTGTAAAAGCCAGTAAGTTCCTTTTTTTTAATCCTTCGGTTATTTCTCGATTTAATTGGTAATTGTTTTCAGTGGCGTAATCGTACCTGGTGGTTTTGGTATCCGTGGTGTCGAGGGTAAAATTGCCGCATCGAATTTTTGCCGTGAAACAAATAAACCTTTCATGGGTATTTGTCTTGGACTACAGACCGCGGTGATTGGATTCGCTCGAAGTGTTCTGAAGTTGGAGGGTGCTAATTCGAAAGAATTCGACTCGAATACTCCGCACCCGATTATTATCGATATGCCGGAACATAATTTAGGTGTAATGGGCGGTACAATGCGGTTGGGCAAGCGACGAACAATCTTCACGACAGACAAATCGATTCTTCGGAAATTATATGGCGATGTTGAGTATGTCGAAGAACGGCATCGACACCGCTATGAAGTGAATCCGAAATATGTTAAAGAATTAGAAGAGGCGGGCTTGAAGTTTGTTGGTTAGTATTTTGTTGATAAGATTTCTTAGCCTCGGGAATCAGGGCTGGGAAAAATGGTTCATAGAAACCATTTAAAATAGGAAATGGAACATGGTTTCCAAAAATGCATTTAAAATATAAAATGGAAAATGGTTTTGCTGAACATATTTAAAATAGAAAATAGCTATTTAAAATGGATTATAAAATGCAAGATGCCTTTTTTTACTTTTTTATACCTTTTTTTACCTTTTTATATTATTTACTCAAAAATATTGTAAAATTTAATTCAGACTTGACATAATCAAACCGTGACTACGCTACTACTGCGGCTTCTAAATTATGAAAATCATCTACTCGAAATACTAAAACATTTCTTATCGACGTGTCTTAAAAATAATAGCACACGATTTGAATCAGAAAAATTTGACTTAAGAGAACTGCAGCTCTAGTAACGCAAGTGACATTGAAACTCGAATTATAAAAAATTTGAACCAATTAAATCGACTCACATTTAACACAATTTGTTAGACTACGTTCAATTCGAGTTCTATGATTAATACGAGTCATAAGTGTCATATATATATATATATATATATATATATATATATATATATATATATATATATATATATATATATATATATATATATATATACACATAAATTTGAGTATACATGCATTTTCATTTTAAATGCAAAATGGATTCAAATTTCCATTTTAAATACAAAATGGAAAATGGTTTGACCGAACTTATTTAAAATAGAAAATGCAAAATGTCATTTTGTATTTTAAATACATATTTAAAATGAAATCATTTTAAATAGTTCCCAGCCATGTCGGAGATGATATTTTAACAAAATTCTTATTCCGCAGGTCATGATATTGATCAACAACGAATGGAAATCATTGAGTTGCCAAATCATCCATATTATGTGGCGGTACAGTATCATCCTGAATATTTGTCACGGCCGCTACATCCTTCTCCTCCATTCTTGGGTCTAATCTTAGCATCCGTAGGGAAATTATCTAGTTATATCAATCGAGGTTGTCGATTGTCACCTCGTGAATTGTCTGATCCTGAAACAGGTAAGATTATGAAGAAGCGATAGCCGTTTCCTTATGCCCAGTATAATAAATGACGGTATTGTAAAGTTATTTTAAAACAGATTTGTTATCAGTCGATTTACCGAACGAATTTTAGTTTGCTATTATGCATTAGATGGCAGTACTAGTTTATAGCTAACTGGTTTATAAAATTTAATTTTAACCCTTTGCGCTTATAAGACATGTACAGCATGACAAGGTGGTTTGTCCATTAACTCTACCATATTTAAAGGTGTTTTGTCGGTTGGATCATAAGACATGTACCACATGACACACTGAATGTTGGACTGTAATGACTGCTCATACTTCACATTACATGAATATTTTATTTAATAACTGCAAACACATTCATTTATTAGAAAAATTATAAATAAAATAATACAAAATCACGTTGAATTGTCTTTTTAAAATTAAAAACTAATAAAAACAGCATTGAGGACGTATTTAGCGCATTTAGTATTAAACTTTGGGGAAACAAGGTTAGAACGTCAAAAGAATCCGTCAAAAAAAGAACGTCGGTCGTTGTCATGTGCTACATGTCTTACCAGCCTATTTACAAGTCACTTTTTTTTTTGCTTGAGTGTAAAGAGTTAATTTTCGTCCTTTATAGTACTGGGCATTAATAAACAATTTCGTCATCAATTAATTCATATTTTGATTTTATTTCAGACGATGATGAAGGTCTTCCTAATTATATAACATCACTAACAAACGATAGTAATAATGACGCATTAAGTAGTACAAGTAGCGTGAGTATGTAGTAGGAAATAAAATGATGTATCTACTGTGTTCTGTTTGGAATTTGGATACAATTCATTTTAAAGTATTTATAATTACATTTAGAGCTTTTTGAGCAAATATTAATTTATTTTTGTATGTTTGAATTATAAAATAAATATTAGTGTTACATGAAATGTTGGATTTCTTGAAAGTTGCCAGTTACAATATCTCAGTGTTTGAGAAAGATTAGTTCCCAACAGCGCAGCGCATGAAAAATATTAATAAATATAGATGGTTTTTCTATTAGATTTATTCTTTAAATTCTTTTTATTAGAAACTTTGTAGAAAGATCGGCCATTTTTCGGTCCACCGACCCATTTCTCGGATATTATTTTTTCTTAAATGTGTGTATACCTTGGGCCAAGTAACTTGGCAGTGCGCAGAAAATGAATTTAACACGTATACATAATAGTAAATAATAAATGAGGGAACGAAAAAGAACAGTATGTTATAAAGGTATCTCTTTTTAATATGATTTAAAACTAGATATTTTTCAGATGTTTTGGTCTCGTACATATTTGGAATGTATTTTCAAATATATCTATCTTTATCTTGCACGAGTTACTGCCAAGTAAAATGATTTTTGCTATACCTTGGTAATGTCGAATTTACACGTGTTTAGTTACTGGAGCAAGTTATTCTTGCAATTTATTCTTTATAAAATTTTTATGTATCATGAAAACAAAAATTGAAAAAAAAAAAATATATATTTATAGTAAATAAAATTTAATCTCTAACCTAAAAACTTCCAAAAACTTAAATAATGTGTCTACATTGGTACAAATAACGGCAAGTTCGTAAAAAATAAAGTGGAGGTAAGCTACTTGCGCAAGTAAATAGAATAGGCTTCTATTTACTTGACTAAACAGAATTACTGAATTTCTTACTTGAACAAGTACTAAATATAATTGTCTAGATGACAATGTAACTAAATTTTGTAACTTGATTAAGTAACTTGCTTTATTTACTAAACACGTGTAAATCCGGTATAAATTCAACTGTTGATGCAAGATTAGATAAATTTGACTTTCACGCACAAACTACATATTTTGTTTTGTATCATTTTGATACGTTTAATGAACCAAAATAAATAAATGTTGTATGTTTACTATTTGAGTGGTGTGTTTACTATTTGAGAAAAAAAAGGAATATCGTGGTTCATGTGGCGCCTCACTAGGGCCATAACTTTTAAAGTAAATACGGTAAATACTATGCACATTATGCAGATAATGACTTGAATTTCAGCTAGATACAGAATAAATTACTTGAATAAGAACTTTTAATTTTCACAGTTTTATCGTGGGCGTAAAATGGCCGATCTTTACCCACCTCCTTTTGTTAAGTCGGTCATATTTGTCAAGTGTGCATGGACCATGCAAAATTAGTTCTTAATCATTTGAGAAATTATTTCGTAATTGATTAGAAGTCAGACATTTCATATGACACGACCTCAAATTTTACGAATAATTAGAAATGTTTTTAAGTATAATTTACAATGAAAATTCTATTTTCTGATGTTCGAAGTGATTAAAGTGTTTCAAAATTTATGTTCAAATTTAATATAGGTATGGATGCGTAATTAATAGAGGATTTTGTATACCGTAAAATTTGCGGTAATGTTATTTTGCTAGTTAAAGCGACTGTGTTTAATAGTATATTTTTAGAAGAGCAATTATTGATTACTGTTTTCATAAGCATGAAATTTGTGATACAGTTGGAGTTTACGAAATGAGTGATGTAGTTTATTTGAGTAAGTAATAGGTGTTACATGCCAGAAGAGTGTTACATTTTCTCTTCGACTTTTGACGAATATGCCTGTGACACATTTCTAAACCATAGACGGTCGCAAATGTCACATTTCATGGCTCAAGTTATTGTCTAAGAATTTTTTTTTAAATAGTTGTCGACTTGGTATAAGTCGCAATTTTGAGCCCTCGCCTCTATATTGGCTATTCCAAGTGTATTCGATGAATTCGGGTTCACGTTCATTGTATTTTCCATATTATCAGCAACTACATTCACACCATGTTTGATTCAGGTTGGTTTCAGATCCGGGACCGACGTTCCTGGTGTCATTCTCTTCACATTTTTGTACTCTGTGCTAGAGATGTTGCTGGGAGTAATTCTTTTGGTCCCGTTTTCGCCCACTCCGACAAAAATTTTTAAATTCTTCCCGCCCGATTTATCAGTTTTAACCTGATTTTTGCTTTGGGTTCCGAAATGTAATTACATTATCTTTAGTGCCATTGCTACTGGCTCCCAGTCCTGTATGAAAATTGTTTATTTTCCAGGATGAATTGTAACAAATATGTTTCCCTCCAAAAATAGAACAAATTTTTATTCTTCCTCCTTCAGATGAAACCAAAATGGCGACGCTGTGCCTATTTTTAGCCTAATTGTTGGAGTTTGAAATTGTTGCTCACTCCGGCATTAATGGCTCTCCACACGCGGGATAGATTTTAAAGACGATTTCACATTAAAAACATACAAGGAGTTAATTTCAATTATTTATTACTTACTTAATTAACGGGACGCTAGTACTGTGTAAAATTATTTGTAATTTTTAAAAAAAATTAATTTTTAAAAAATTGATAAGTATGGTATTTTTTACCTGCATTTATTATTTAATTGGCGATGCAAAGCTTTCTCACTCGTGCCGCTGGTGATAAAATTACAACTAGTACCAAGTAAAAATATACGTATAATTGGTGATATAAAATTTAGTAATCCGCACATAATTTGTATAATACATATTTCTATCGACAATTAAACGTATACAAAATGATGCAGCTTTTAATTTAAAAAACCAGAGGCGCTCGCGTAATCTTTGCGTCGCCAATATGATAACCAAAGTTAAAAAACAAAAAAATTAAAATATTAGTATTTTGCCCGATAGGGCAAAAATGATTACCTAATTTATGTTTTCTGATAAAACATTGGAAATTTCTCGAATTAAAATATGGTTTTATCTTAAAAGAAAATAATTAGATAATTATATTGCTGATTTTAAAAAGTGTAATTATTTAAAAATAATTTATTTTCATTGTAAATTAATTTTTATTTCTTATTAAGAAGATATATGCATAAAAACCTCACTAATTGCATATTTACAATTTCTGAAATCGAATTTTTTCCCTGGACAGAACATAAAAATTTGTAATAGGTGCGGTTTTATTGTATAAATGTATGTACATTCCGCCAATGTTTAAGTATTTCCATTGAGAAAGGAAATAACAATGTAAGAGGTATTATTATTATTGTATTGATCTGCCTAGATTATTGTTTATATTGTCAGTTATTATTATATAGGTCAGAAAATTTATTTTAAAAAAGCTGATAACATAATTATGTTTTTACTTTTATTATAGAAAAATTTATACAAGAAAGCTTCTATAAGTGTTAATAGTTGGAACTAGAGATATCCCATTTAATTCAACGTATGAATGATTATGACGTATTTTATTTAACCTTTCTCCCGCTTTTATCAGATGTTCATAGATGGCAGTCACTGTCTTTGAACAGTCTCAGCACAGGTCAGTAGATTAAACCAACATAATCTATCTATAAAGCGTAAAAATCTGGACAGTAGTAGGCCAAACTAGACCAGTTACGCAGCTTCTTATTCAGTTGTTTATAAGTTGTCATAGTGTTAACTTCGTATGTAGTATCATTTTTTTTTTAATTAACTATTGAAATTTAAACAGAAAAAAATATAAAGTGGGTCGTATCCACAGAGGACAGAGACCCCGCAACTATCTCTTTTCTGAAATCACGAGTGTGTACTTCTGTGCTCATTAGGCTTCTTAGTTGTCAGTTTGTCAGTAGCAGTCGATGATTGAAGATCAATCACACGATAATGGACTTGATTGTTGTTGGTATTATTACATCGGTTACATCCCCTAGTACATGCGTGTGGTGTCTGACCCACGTGACCGCCCCTACTATCTGCGTTATTCACACAAATACACAAAATCGCACTAATACAATGTAAACTCAGTGTGTGTATACAACATATTGTCTATCTCTTACATGTTACACTGGTTCCAGTAGTGTAGGCATAGATATGTTATCTCTATTACTCTATGGTCGTATCTAAGTGTAAAAATTTCATTTAAACAAAAAATTACTCAAAATAAAGGGATATCTTTCTTTAAATAAGTAAAAATATTTTGTGAATTGTTTATATGTTAACAATGATGTATATTTTGTATATGTATGCATATGCACGTATAACAGAACACTGCGTTCACGAACACAGTCTACACATATCTCAGATATACAACTTCAAAGTCTGTATACATATATAACATGTGAGTGGGGATTTAGGTCATTTTTTGTCTATGGTGGTATCGCCAGTGTAGAGATACATAGCAAGGTCGTTTCTGTATTCTGTGAGTCTCGGTTACTGTCACTAAATGACCATAGATAGCCGTACTGTACATATTTACGCATTAGATGCAGGGTTGTACAAGTAGCCAACACTAATGTAGATTACGCCCTTTTCAATAAATTGAATGTAGACAATATAGGAATTTTTGAAATAATAAAGAAGTAATTTAAGTCCATTAGTTCAAAATTTTTATTTATGGAATGCTTCTTTGTCTTGTTTGATCATATTTTGCTACCTCGAACTTTTACTCGTATAGTTATACAGAAAAGAAATAAATATTTATATTGAGGTTCAAATTCTGTTGATAAGGAACTTATTACAGCGATTCGATAAAAATTCTTCGCGGAGTCTTAATTATAGGATAAAAAAGATATTTTAAATTGATATTAATTCGGGGGCTCAGTGGAAAAGTGGGTCAAATATATACATTTGTACCACTTTTCCACTGAGCCCCTCGATTATTAAAAGTTATGTAACAAATGAACTTCCAATTAACACTTTAAATGATTAAGATGAGTTAACTCGTCCTGCAATATGGCGGCTCAAAATGCTGTTATATGTATATATTCATTTCACATAATACATAACCCAACTACGTATCTCTATACTAACAAGATCACTGTAACAGAAAAGTGACGTAAAATCTCCTCCACTTCGCACCACTATGTTGTGTAGGTACACACTGTTTGTAGTGGGGTGGGTTAGATGTTTGCTTCTATGTGAGTATTCACACTCACAACTACAAAATGCGTATTATCGGACAGAGCAACGTGCAGTTCAAGCAATAATGGTCTTACAATACATAACAATCGTAGTGTATTCGGTGACCGACACCGACTGACTAAATGCTTTAAGCTGTGACAGACCAACAAATGACTCCAAGCGAGTTACATTTTTTTGATATTAGTTTGCTTCTAGTGTTCTATGATTCACTTGTACAGGTGCCGCCGTCTGTGCCAGATTTTCCGAAATAGGGTATAATTCTAAATAATATTGTTTTATCAACATATAGTTTAGTATAATTTATATTGTAAATTCTTAGGGTTTTCATTCATTTTTTCTTTTTTTTTTGTAACCTTACCTATTGTACTTATCACTGGCAATAAAAAGTCCGGCATTTTGGTACAAAAAAATTTCTCCATATGGCTTGTTTAAAAGGGTTAAAAAAGAAGACTGGGTACGTTAATTCTTAAAATAATTCACCAAGTACGTGTTAAACACGCATTAAATCAGGATTTCGTAGTCAATAGATAACATTTTTCACAATTCTCTAAATATAATAAAATACTTCTTACTTTACTTTTTTTAGTGTTAGAATTAGCCTTTAATTTGTTAATAATATGATTATTTTACTTTCTATATGATTTTAAAAAAATCAATAACAGTTTTTAAAAAACGATACTGTTTTTTGAATTGCGTAAGATCCGACGCTGATTATTTAAAAGTGGTCAAGTGCGAGTAAACAATCTAATGTGATGACGACAGACATGACGAATTTATAAAGATTTCGTTGTTATACTACGAAATCCTAAAAAAAAATATTGTTAACCGTTAAATGAATGAATTTCTTAAAGTAAAAAAAGTCAAATACATTATACTTTTCTTTCTTTTTTTTTTTTAATAATGGTTAATATGGGTAAAAAAAGTGTGGAACTCATTAAATTAAATTTTATTCAAAATACATAATACTGTAGAATTCCTCATAAGGTATAAACCTGTCGTAAGTTATATTTTGAACCTTTCATAAGTTATATTTTCCTCTTTTCTGCTGCTCCTACTGCAGTTACAAGCGCATAGTAAAGAAAGTCAAGTAGTTCTATAAGAGCGAATGCGCGGTTTGTTATAGTACATAATGCGCACCCTTGGAAAGGTATAATGCACATGTGTCAAATTTGTTAAGACACTTTAGGTGGGAGAGTAGGGAAATTATAACTTATGACAGGTTTGTTGGTCTCGACTGTATAGTATAACTTATGAGGGGTTCTACTGTAATTTATTTCTTAAATTTATTTAAATTGTTCATTAATTATTTTGCCGCTAGCGTTTCATTAGAAACAGAATTTTATTTTTAAAGTTAATTTGAGCAGTTGTTTACACTGTCGACACTATTGTTTAATGGTAGGCGTAAGACCTCTAGAATTTACGTGTAGTTACAACAGTATCAGTAGTTTTAGTCAAATATCCATAGATAGCACTACTATTGACTAGATCAACTAGATCAAATCGTATCATGTGAATTCAAAACTGATTTTTGTACATCATTAGTTGGGACGCATATGGATGTGAATGTCTTCTTGTTTTGTAACAATTATAGAAGTTTTCTGTATTTAAATGTGTGATTTATATTATTTTTAATTAAATAATTTTTTTAGTTAATTAAGTAGTACAATAAACTTACAATTAATTTATTTTATCGCTTTTGCTTTGTATAATTTACATCAATCAATACATCAATTAGTATTATTAAAGAAAGTATCCTTGTTTTATTAACTTGTATTTTTACAATGAAATTGTGTTATTTGGTCTGTTAATAATGTAAAGGTTATATTGTCAGATTATCACGTGAGAACTTTGGACTTTCAGTGCAAAGTTTTATAAAAAAGAAGACTCGGGGAAACTTGATTTTGTTAGAAATAATTGCCATAAGATTCAAAATTCAATTTAAACTATGAAGAAACTTGTATTGTGATTTTGAAATTAAATAATTTTACTAGACAGGGTGATCAGCAAAAGATTAATTTTCTAAATATTATTTTTTTGTGTATTAATATTGTTTCTTTAAACTATGAAGCAAATTTAAATAAAAATGTATTAAAAAGGAAAATTATTTTTATTTTAAAATCCTTTCTCACTTACGAATTTTAAGTTTAGAAAGTGACCGAATATACCGGATGACAGCCTCGTGTTCGATTTGTGGTGTAAAAAATTCCAGTGCGTTTGCGCATGTGCATTACTAAACCGCGCGAACATAGCAAAAATTTAAATATGTAACGTCTACAAGTTTCCAAATATGGTAGTATATGTCAAATAATTTGAATTTTTGTTTGCGCGGTTTAATAGTGCACATGCGCGAGAATTTTTTATATCACGAATCGAACACAGCCCAGGATAGAGATGATACCACACCGACAAAACAATGGTTGATGCGTGACTGGGTATGTATTGCTTGCCTGTCGATTGGAAACAAACATTCGATACAATGCCATATTAGTTAGAAACTGTCTTTATTTCTGTCATATTGGTATGTGAAATAAGAGAGACAGATTGTAAACAATATTTCTCTACTCTTTTGATCCCTTTTCAAAACAGCCATGAGTTGATGTACAAGCAATATACCACTATATTATGCAGTTTTATTTTATTAACACCTTATACAACTCTTATACAACAACCTTATACAACTTATACAAGTGTGTAAGGTGCAATCTGCAGTGTTACTTAACCCTAGAATCATACGTTGGTCTACGAGAAACGTTAATCATACATCGACGTCGTTTTGACGGATGGTCTTTTTACGGAGAGTTTTAGAGTTTATTTGCAAAAAACATTTTTTTTTACATAACAATACTACAAAAGCGAACAAAATATGTAAAAAAATTGGATTTGGAAAAATTTCTTAATGTAACTATTTATTTATTATTTTAATCTTTTTATCAAAGCATATTTTCATTATAAAAATTAAAAAATAGATAAATACATCAATTGTATCATAAAACATGTGTTTCAAATAATTAATTTATGAACTATTATGAGTCAGTGGACATGTGTGACTTTACAGAATGTGAAATTTCTCAGTCATAAATATTCCTATAGATATGTAGTTATTTTCCCATTAGGCACATTTGTAAATTTTCTAAGATTTGTTAGTAATTTTTCGAATAAGATCTCAAAAAATAATAAAAATTAAAATATTTTCCACAAAATAAATTGTTAATCTTTTATTAAGTCATTTGAAACGCATTCTTTAGTTTTCGATTCAATATATTAAAACTTCAGTATTATGTCGTCTCTATAAGTCAAACAGCTGTAATCATCTTTCACATTATCATAATCATTGAATAAATTAATTATAATATGCATATATTTAATAAATTTTAGAAAAATTAGGAAAACTTTTATATGTGAAGTACAAAATCTTTAAAAAAAAAAACATCGCGTCATCATACATCGACGTCCTTTTGACGGACACTATTTTAATACAAACAAAATGACAATGACTACAAACAAAATAAATACGTCTTATGTGTTATAACAACAAATAAATTAGATAACAGAAATCTCACAGCAAGCAGGTACCGACAAGTTGTAGTATTGGAGCAGGTAGAGAAGTTCGTTCGTCGTTTTGACGTGTACGTATGATTCTAGGGTTAAATTAAAAATTTATGTAGTTTATAGTAAAAACCTTTGGTGAAATTTAGTGACGCCATAAAGTTAATTTTCGTCTTTTTAAAATGATTTTCCAAATATGTGTCTTTCTCGCAGAGGCGTAACTACAATGGAGCAAACGGATTAGTTGCTCAAAGGCGTACAATGAAAAGGGGCGAAACGTTTCATTTTTTTTTTATTCGCCAGTCTTTTTTGCGGAAAAAAGAGAATTTTTGAGGTTAGAGGCAGAGGCACTTGAATTAAATTTGCTCCAGGGCGCAAAATTTCTAGTTACGCCTCTGCTTTTTCATATATATTTTTTTCAACATGTCCTGAATTGTTGATTGAATTGCATCAGTTGTATAGATTCTGCATTTGAACATCTGTTTGCGTCATTATTAATAATTCTGATAATTTTTTTTTTTTAAATATAAAAAAAATTACATTGATACATTTTTAATCAATTTTTTTTAATAACATTTTTTTTGATATGATAAATTGTACAGTAAAATTTTCAAAGTTTGGATAGCATCAAAACTGAATTCGATTTTAGAACTCTTAAAAAAAGGAAACGATTTGATTGTGTCCTTAACATAATTTAAATTTTAAAAGTGGCAAAATAAGTAGAGAATATTTGAAGAGTCGAAAAAAATTCAAAATCGTTGGTAAAACCAAAAGTGCGCACTCCACAAGTTATTGTATTATAAAATGTCATTAAAACAAATTAATCAGTATAGTTTAACAAATTAGAATATACATATTTAAATATTTAATAAACCTATTATGTATATATAATATATATAAATACTAGAGACGCCTACAATATTACGATGGCTGCATAATGAACTACTTAAGGAACAGTTAGTATTGCAAGTATGTATGTAGGATAATAAGAAGATATGACAGAGTTGTTCTTACAATTAATTGTTTTAATTCCATTATTTTATTTTTGAAATAACAACTTCTATAATAACCAGGGTAACTCTGAAAGCGTAACGAAATCTGTAATGGTTAGGAGTATAACAACAGTAATGTTTCGAACGATGTGGGTAGTCTTTTTGGATCTTTTTAGGACTTCTCGGGTGTAGGGAGCAGCCAGACTGATTCGATCGATCATCATGAAATTTAATAGGATTATATTCTGATAGTTGACAAATCGATAGAAACTAGAATTTTCTTTTTTTATTTGAAATAATAATACCCCTGTTGCAGCATCCTGCATAACATAGCGAATTTTCGTTTACAAAAATTAGTTTTTCTCGGAAACTAGTTGACATAGAATAGTTGAAATAGATAGTTTAAAGACCTTTTTTGTGTGATTTTTTCTCCCCGTTTTAATGGTGCAAAAAATGTCGCAAAAATTTTTGAATAAGGGGAAATTTTGGCAAAAAACTATTTTTTTCACGAAAATTGCCAGAGAAACCACGTTCCGGGCATCGGACGTGTTTGGTTAACGAATCCATCCAAGGGTTTAGGACTTCCAGTGTTTTCACCAAATTTCGTAAATATTGAATACTTCGTTCGAGAGTTATCGTGTGGACCGACACACACACATATATATATATATATATATACATATATATATATATATATATATATATATATATATATATATATATATATATATACATATATATATATATATATATATATATATATATATATATATATATATATATATATATATATATATATATATATATATATATATATAAATTATAGTGAATATTATTTTCGGTTTTTAGGGACCTTAAAACAAATTTCTGCAACAAGTGGTCCTGGGTTTAAATCGCGTCATGACAGTGGTTGTAATAGCTGAGTTCCATTTTGGAAATTCGCTAAAAAGTCATTTGATACAATACGATCTCCTCTTTCGAAAAAGCTGCATTAACGCCTTTAGCGGTTATCCCGAGCACAGCTCGTCATATGAATTATGCAACTTGAATGACTCTCCCGACCTGAACTCGCCTCGTGTTTGTAACTATAAGATGCTATCATCTGCTATCGTAAAAGCATTACTAAAGCAAAAATTATTGAATGGGTAGGCCATATAATTATGCAATTAAATTAAGTATTTTCAAAGATCATTTTATTTGGTTAGTTTTACATGAGCCGCTAAACGGGTTAAAAGTTGATTTTTTTGGAAAATTATCTAAAATACAACAACTTTTACCGTGAAAATCCAAGATTGGCGCGTAACTAAGTCAATAATAGCTGAACACACTGATGGGGAGTACAATATTTCTTAATTCTAATTTCATCAGTGAAGGTTGTAGATTTGTCACGTTTTAGAGTGATATGATTTTAAACTTCCGATTCATTTTTCATTAATGAGTTTTTGCTATTTTCTCGATATATAAGATATATAATTTACACATTACACATACGGACAATGATACGGACATATCTATATAATAATCCAACGTGTTAGCCTTTGAATATATTTTTTATTATTCTAAAGTGTAATTATAGTTATTTATTTTATAAATTATTATAATTATTTTAATTATCATAATAATTGTTAACACGTAATTATATATTTTAAAAAAATTGCAAAACAATATAAGTAATATTGTTTGTTTTACTAAAAAATTAATTCATTAGTCGAATTTTCTCCGAAAAATTAGACTTATACAGTCTATACGATAAGAGCTGCGAGAGGCGAGAGTAGGGGCGCTATCCGTTTTCGGACCCGTAGAACACGAATATGTAGGAAAAAAAATGTCTGATATATATATATATATATATATATATATATATATATATATATATATATATATATATATATATATATATATATATATATATATATATATATATATATATATATATATATATTTTCCCGCCACCTTTTAATTTGTGTAGGGCCCCCCTATGGAAGTTAAGAGATGAAATTTGGTAAATGGGGCTCATTTTCGAGGCACCTCATACTATCAAAGTGGGGTCAAATTTTGGGAAAATTTTTTTTCTGACCCGACCTTTAAGGGGGTGGTGGGGGGCGGGAAAGCAATAAAACTTTTTCAAACCGGTTTTAAATAATGTTTCGGTCAATTATCTACAACATATCCAAAATTCAGCTTCCTAGGATGATATGGTGGGAGTAGAGGGGGGAAAAACGATTTTCGCTGGATCTAACAGGCCCCCAGCCCCCCAGAATTAACGTAGAGGGTTGAAATTTGGTGTGTTGATAAAGTTCGTACCTAGGTTGTGCTTTTTGGAGGTTTTAATATTTTACCCCCACGCCCCTCATTTTTAAGCTACAATTTCATGCATTTTCGACGTTTTCGAAGTTTGTACCACTCGCACAGGTCACCCGAATAAACCTAGAGGGCTGAAATTTTGTATTCAGATTGAGTTAGTATCAAGGGGGTGCCTTTTGGGGGTCTCGACTTTTAACCCCTACCCCTACCATTTTTATACCCAAAAGAACATGATTTTTCTTGTTTTTTAACAGTTTCGTTCGGGTCAAAATCTCCCCAAATAAACCTAGAGGGCTGAAATTTGGTGTACAGGTTAAGCTAATAGCCAGACACTGTTTTTTAGAGGTTTCAACTTTTAACCCTTACCCCCACGATTTTGATGCCAATATTTCCTTAATTTTTTTGCTTGTTTTCTAACACGTCTAGAGACTCCATAAGGAAACCTAGAGGGCTGAAATTTTGTACGTGTATTCAGTTAGTATCCAGCTAGTACCTTGTAGGGAGTCCGCATCACTTTTCCCCCCACTTCTCCCATTTTTACATCGGAATTGAATGCTATTGTTAAATGTGTTTTAAAAGCATTATGTTTATTCTAAATACAAGTAGGCGAATAGTAATTTTAAAAAATTTAAAAAAAAGTGAATACAATTTTTTAACAAATGAAATACATACATATTAAGTAATTTGCAAATGTTATTAAAGTCACTGTTTATTTATTTATTTAATTATTATTTAGGAATTTTGGATTTTTATTATTTATAAAATAGAAATTTTGGATTTTTTTGGAAAGAAAAAATATCTTCATAAAAGCCTTCCAGTTTACTATTTAAGTTCCTTTTTTAATATTTAAAAGTAAAACACAAAGGCAATTGGCGGATAAGCATGGATAGAAATGCCCTCGTACGAATTGTGTTGGCTTTTTCCCTGTTAACTTCTATCGGCACAAAATTGAAATTTACTGAGATTCAGCCCTTAAAAACTTAAAATCTTTTTATAAAGCCCCGATCAACCGGACACTCATTATCAGTTTTGAAACCACCAAAATTACAAATCGCTTGTGGACTTTCAATTATATTTCGCTTGTAGACACTCAATACCGAAGAAATAATTTTTTATTTTTTATTTTTTTTATTTTTTATTTATTTTTTTTTTTTTTGAAAGAAAAAATATCTTTATAAAGGCCTTCCAGTTTACTATTTAAGGTCCTTTTTTAATATTTAAAACTAAAACATAAAGGCAGTTAGCGGATAAACATGGGCAGGAATGCCCTCGTACGAATTGTGTTGGTTTTTGTTCTGCTACCTGTTTTCGGCACAAAATTGAAATTTACTGAGATACAGCCCTTAAATACTTAAAACCTTTTTTTAAAGCCTCGATCAGCCGAACACTCATGACCAGTTTTGAAACCAACAAAATGACAATTCGGTTGTAGACTTTCAATCACATTTCGCTTGTAAACATTCAATACCGAAGATGAAGGGGAAAATTCGACTACCGTGATGGGGCCCCGCTGCTCACGGCGTTTTTTTATTTTATAGTCTGATAGTAAATATTAGTTCGAAAGTTTATCCAAATATCAAAGAGTTTTTCGTCGGCTGCTCTAATAAGATAATGATATGATAAGAACTCTACTGTTTGACCGTAACTAATTAAAAGTTAGAGAATAAAACTTTTAAAAAAATATGAATGTTTAACACGTTGGCGGTCATGCGGGATTATGACGGAACGTCCAACTGATACAGTTTTTTGAAAACTAATACACCAATAACTGTTACGAGATGCATAAACGTAACTTGCTTGCATCAGTTAGGCGTTTTGTTATAATCTCATGATTGCCAACGTGTTTATATATTTTTTGAAAATTGTCGAACTTTTTTCTCGCCTAGGTTATAGAGGTGAGAGGTGAGGTTTCTCTTATTTATAATTTCCAAATCTCTCGCTCATAGAGATGCTACAGCCAGAACCGAATTTACATAACGGCACTTGATGTACGAGCCCTGGGGCCTCTAAAAAATTAATAATGAACACCACTCAAAAGAGGAGTAGGGTACGAAGAATAAGTGCTTTTTAAGCGAATCTCCATTCTGGAAATTCACTTATTACAACGAGTGCCATAAAAAGACCTGAGCTCGGTACGGCAGAAATTTGTTTTGAGGCCTCGAGAAACCGAAAATGACTCTGATATATATATATATATATATATATATATATATATATATATATATATATATATATATATATATATTATATATATATATATATATATATATATATATATATATATATATATATATATATATATATATATATATATATATATATATATATATATATATATATATTGAAAATTTCTTTATTGTTAGAGAGCTAAACTATTTTAGATGGATTCAGGTTATTATATGAGATCCGCCAGTGTCCAATCTTGGAAATTCGCCATGTTATGCAGATGCTGCAACAGGGGTATTTTCGAGTCAAACCTATTTTTCAGGAGAATTTGGAAAGTTTCGCAGACTTCCTTATTGCTTTAGCTGAGGCTTCCACAAAAATACAAAGAAGCCTGGACATGTGAAATACTCAGGGGCTTCAACTTATGTAAATCCAGCCCTGGCTACAGCAGGGGATATTATTAGTTATAGAAGTTTCGCTGAGTTCCTTTTATTCATAGTGTTTTCTCGTTCATCAAGTTCTTGCTTATTTAGGTTAGACTGTATTATTTTTGAAAACAAATTTTAAGAGATGTCTTTCTATTAATAATGTAGCGATAGCATTTTGGCAGAAGGCATCATTATTATTTCATATATGATAAGATTTTATCAAATTAATAATTTCCTCGAAATTCCTCGAATTTTTAAATTAAATTCAAGATTAAGCTGATGAAATATCTTCGTATGTTAAATACGCAGGTATATTTTAAATTACAAATATTTTTTTTAAAATAATGATTAGCCTACTTGCAGGGCGGCCCGAGGACTCTAATTATAACGATATTACTAACGAATTTGCTATAAAACATCTAAAGAAATAAAACAAAAATCACATTATTGTAACCATATTCTAATAAGCCGCCTGGGAAGTTTGACATTAAGAATTTTATAAATGGGTACATAATATATGCAGTCCTATTCAAAGAAAATGATTTACTCGGCGGTTTGCCCTTGGTAGGGTTATTTCTTACTTTGTATCTGGTAGATGTAGGCAGTAGGCGAACTTTTTTGGATTTGCTTATTTTCAACGAATACAAAATTTACGTTAAATATAATTATTTAAGTGATTTTATTTTATATTGTATATTACCTCTTCGGGTCTTTACAGGCTTTCAGACAATAAACTTCACATTTTAGATTTTTCAGGATTTTTTTTAAAAAGTAAAAAGAAATTGCCTGAGTTACTGCTTCTACTTAATTATTTAATAGTTGAGGATCTGGAAAAATATAAATTTAGCTTTTAGTATATGAAGCAGATACTATACAGATATTTTGTGTGAAATGTTAATTTTATTTAACCCTTTGCACTCGAACCATTTTTTAGTATGGGTACTCAGCTACTCGACAGTAGTTTTAAAATGCTGCAAACACTATTGTATTAGGAGAACATAATATCCATAATACAATATATCTATTAGTTAATTTTAGTAGTATGTATCACAATGTATTGTAGCAAGACGTCGCGCCGTTGTGTTGTATCATGTTTTCCTAATATAATAATTTTCAAATAAATGAAGAAAAGGCTGAGAAACGGAGCGAAGTGGTATTGGTGGTATTGGTATTGGAGCGGTATTGAAGTGAGAGCGAACCATGACTGATATCGGACCCGATATCAGAGCGATGATGTGAATACACTCATTATTTATTATGTAAGAATATTTTATCGAACCAGGAGCGAAGTGATATCGTACTGAGAGGGAGCGTTAATGTAAATCGGGCCTTAGGTCCCCTATAAAAAGCGTGTTGTAAATAATAAAATACATACCTATTGTTTATGGCGGTGCTGCGGCGCCTAACGAGTGGAATTAATATTTATTGTGTCGCCGTGGCGGCGCCCATCGAGTGCAAAGGGTTAAATATTATAGTTTAAAATTATTTTTATGTGCTCTTTACTAAACCAATTAGTGCAATGTTACAAATAGGAAAATACAATTAATTTATTATTTTGTTAACCCAAATCACAGATGAGATAGATCAAGCCTACATATAAAAAAGTGTGACCCGAATGTTGCAATAAGTAGCAATTTACACCATTACTGATTTAGTCTGTTACTGTCCGTTGTGGTGTTCACGTCATAATAAATATCATGTTTTTTAATCAACTTGTGAAATTTAAACAGAAAAAAATATGAAGTGTGTCGTATTTAAGTGTAAAAATTCTATTGAATAAAAAATTTCTCAAAATAAAGGGATATCTTTCTTAAAATAAATAAATTTATTTTTAATTGTTGACTGGTTGTGACATACGGTAGCCATTATAGTATATAATATATGTATGCGAACTGCATACATCATCATCAACATATCATATTAACACATTCGTATATTCGTGTCCATACATCATGTGTTTTGGTTGTATGGGTGCTGTGTTACGTCACTCGCTGGTTACAGCGGGCACAATTTGGTAGACATACTAGTTTGACCCCTTGAACCCAAATTTATTTCAAGACCCCGCAGGTCAACTTTTCACCAGGCCCCGCTTTTGTTCGGACCGGCCCTGCCTATTTGAATAACAATAACAAAAAATATTTTCGATTATCTTTTCCTTGTATCAACAAATAATTTCGTAAAATGTAAAAGATCCTTTGGTATCTCTATATAAATATTATGGATAACAACAATACAAATCGAAATGAGATACAAAAAAATTTAGAGGGGATCAGTCATACTTATTACTTAGACTTTGTAATTGATTATCAATATAATTATTTACATTTCTGAGTAACTATATAAGAAATTTGTAAATGTATTTTTTTTCTTCGCATTATAATATCGCAGTTGTGTTATATTTTTAAAAATGGTATCTCCATTGTTGGTCGGAATTGCTATAAGTATAATAATTTATTGGATTTGTGAGTTTATTAAAGCTAGACCAAGCAACTTCCCCCCAGGTAAGTTTGTTTTTTTGTTATATCGATTTAAAAGCTTGAATTCTGCGAGAATTTTCTCGATTAATTAAAAATTAGTTTCTGCTTCTTTTTCTGGATTTTTTTTTTTTTATTTATAAATTGTTTTGTTTCTAGGACCCTCACGTTTACCATTTGTTGGAAATTATTTGTACTTACTGCTAAAGAATTTCAAAGAAAATTATAAAGAAATTGCCAGTTGGACTCGTTACTATAAATCGAAAGTAGTTAGCTTTTTCATTGGATCATTCCGATCAATCGTTGTTGGAGATTATGATACAATAAAAGAGGTGTTTCTTCGTCCCGAATTCGATGGTCGACCATTTCCATATGCGATGCAAATTAGAACTTGGGGAGAACGTTTTGGTAACACATTTATTATAAATATTCATATGAAATTTTTTCTTGAATAATAATTACTTTTAGGTATATTTTTTGCTGAACAAGACTTTTGGCTGGAACAACGTCGTTTCACTTTAAGATATATGCGTGATTTTGGTTTTGGACGAAGAATGCAAAGATTTGAACAAATTACTGAAGACGAAACGAAGGAAATGCTTAAACTGATTGAAAGTGGTCCACAAAATGAAGAGCAGAAAGTTTGTATCATCTGTATTACGAAATTCCTTCACTTTATTGTTATTTTAATTATTATTTTGTAATTTGATTTTATTAAGGGAGTCATTCGTGTTGGCCGAGTATGTTTGGTACCGGACATTTTTCGAGTGCCATTTATTAATGCATACGTTACCATTTTAATTGGTCATCCATTGCCTGTGGATAAATGGAAGTTTATTCATGAAGCAGCCGATGGTGGTATTCATTTTCAACGCTCGACCGACTCCACAGGTGGAATACTTTCAATATTTCCATGGTTGAGGTATATATTTCCCACTCTAAGTGGTTACCGTGGTGTATATGGCGGCCATCATAAACTACTTGATTTTGTAAAAGTATTAATGGATGAGCGAAAAAAATATTTACATGAAGAGTCAGAAGGCTTTATGGATCTTTACCTTAAAGAAATGAAATTTCGGCAAGAACAAGGAAATTATACAACATTTTCGGGTGAGACAAAGTGGATGAAATATTAATAGATTGTGGAATAAAGAGGTTTTTGTATTTTAGAAGAGCAATTGTGGGCTGCTTGCGCTGATTTGTTACTGCCTTCTGCTTCGGCCATGGGCATGACGTTATCATTATTAATTGAACGGTTACTTCATCATCCAGAAGTTCAAGACAAAATTTACAACGAAATTGTATCAATTGTCGGAACTGGACGGTTGCCCACTTTAGATGATCGACCAAAGTTTGTAGATTTTATTTAATGTTGAAGAAAACCTTATTAATAACTCTTTAATTTACTTCTTTTTTTTGTATCTTAGTTTACCATATTGCGAAGCAACATTAAGAGAAGGAATGCGGATTGACACTCTGGTACCATTAGGGGTTCCACATTCAGCGTTAACTGACACCACCTTACACGGCTATCAAATTCCAAAGGTTAATTATACACCCACCGTTAAAATTGGCAATTTAAATAATTTCAAATTTCTTTCTAGGATACAATTGTTTTGACAAATTTATGGCAAATGCATATGGATGAAAAAATTTGGGGTGATCCTCAAAATTTCCGACCGGAACGGTTTTTAGGTGAGGATGGCAAATTGTGTTTGAAGAAAGATTTAAGTTTACCATTTGGATTGGGGCGACGAGTTTGCGCTGGTGAAACATTTGCACGAAATACGATGTTTTTAGTTTTTACTGGATTAATGCAAATGTATAAATTGACGGTGGAACCGGGGAAACCGTTACCAGATTTACATAATCGAATACCCGGGTTGATTATGAGCACAAAGGAATATTGGATTAAATGCGTACGACGATCTTAAAACTAAAAAAATTTTTGTTAGTTTCATACTTTGTGTAATATTTATATGAATAACTTATGGTATTTTGTGATATTAAATGGACTTCTTTTACAGGTGCTCATTATTTTTTTTATCTTATAAAATTTAGATTTAAAAAAGATTTAAAATTGATATTTTGTTAATAAAATGTAATAAAAAACTATGATTTTGGAGAAAAAACATTTTTTAAACGTTTTTATTTTCTTTTTCTACCTGTTGTAATCCTTACAAATTCTTGACTTAGAATCCACAGAATAATAATAAATCGCTCATAAAAATTAGTTGATTTTGAAATAACTGTTGCAAAAATGCAACGTTATTATTTTTTATAACTAAACATTTGCAATAAAAATATTATGGAGGAAACGTTGGACAGAATGAAATTCTGAATATATGGAGCACATTTTCGAAATTCAATTGATAAAATTAAACAAAAAACTTTACGTGAAGCTCAAAATACTTTGGATAGTACATATATATGATCAAAACTCTGGTTCCTTGAATGCACAGTGTGAATTCTATGTACATAAATACATATAAGTGACGTCATCATACAAATGTAACAAATGAAGCAAAACTAGACGAACCTGATTTTATGTCCTTTTTCTTATTTTTATATTAGAGTAACTATTATAGTAACTTAAATTTGTATGTGTAATTTTATCCCATTTGTTAATGATATTAGACCATTTTTAGTTAGTGTTCGACTAGATAGCTTCGGCCAGAAAGAAACCAGAAGTTTGGCCAAAACCAAAGATGGCATTCTATCACATATCTACCTTAAGTTACTTTTATAATTCTGTTTTTATACTGTATCCGTATAAATCAGATTTAATCCTATATTTTGATAGTTTTTGTGTACCTATTTTTAACTAAACCTATACAGACAGAATGCCTTCAGATGAAATTGGGAGTGCAAAGACCAGTTGGTGCATCCTATTTTTGCAAAATTGGTATAACCTCCGGTATAAGTAGCTTAAAAAAATATTTGTGTAGTATGTGTAATTATGTCCGACCGAAACCGAAACCGCAAGCACAACCGCAACTTCGGCCTTGGTTTCAATTTCGACCGAAACCGAAACTTATTTAAACATGTTAAAATTTCAATTGTATGCCGAAATCTAGTGTATGTATGGGATATGAACTCGCCCGAATGAAGCGCGACAATTCACGAACACTGAGTTTCAGTGCGGCCGAAGTTTCGGCTGATTTTTGGTCGAAATCTAAACTATGACCACTCACTAATGTGTAAGCTCTGTTTAGCACCCGGGGTGCCCGCTAAATTCGCCACTGGTATGGTTGCACGTGAATCATTTCACCTAATGTATTTATTTCATATTGTTTACTGAGTGGTATTGCAAACGCATGTCGGTTACTCGCTAGTATTTTATAAATATTTTGAAAATTTTTTGTAAATATACTCACGTACCTGGCAAAATAGAATAATTGTTATTGATCTTTCTTATCTTCATCGTTTTCCTTCACAGTTGTTTAACATGCATCGATCTGTTATTTTTATTTATAAGTGACGTACCTATATGTACACATATCTAATCTGTTTTTGGTTTTGTTTTTTTACACTTTTTGCCTAAACTTTACTGATGTTCCTGGTCTGGAAATTCCTGGAAAAAAAGGGATTAGATCTACCTAAAACTACTATCTAATTTTTGGAATAGATCTTTAGGGTAGTAGAATTGTGATTAATATTCATCTTCGTTTTAAAATTAAAGAAATAATTATTTACATTTGTATCTGAAGTTGTACTCGGGTCCGTAGTTTTGTTATAAAAACATTCGTTACAACTCTAAAGAGGGAATGGTTCTTTAAGAAACTTTATCAATAAAATTCTAGAAGTGGGTTTCTGTTATAACCGAAAGCCGCTGTACACGTAATAGGACGTTTTTCAACTTTTTTCCTTTTTTATACTTTGTTTCTATTAAAATGATAGGTAATAAATATTATCATGAAGGGGTCAAAATGATCAAATAAAAAAATTGTAATTATATTATTGGGCGATTCTCGCGTGACATTTTTGCAACAAAAACATTTTTTTTTTTTAAATGCAATTAATAACAAACAAAACAAAAAGTTTGTAAGACGAGGCAATTGGATTAAAATTTTTTGAGCATATTTTAATTTACATCTGAAATGCAGTACTCCAAATATAAGACAAACTTTGTTTTGTACGATGTCACGTGAGTTTATGCCTTATATCTTGAGTACTGGATTTCAGATAAAAATTAGAATATGTTCAAAAAATTTTAATTCATTTTCTGCGTATTATAAACATTTTGTTTTGTTTATTATTAATTGGATTTAAAAAAAAAATGTTTTGTTGCAAAAATGTCTCGTGCGTCACGCGAGAATCGCCCTAATTATGTTATAAAAAAATAACAGCAATAAAAAAAATAATATCTTTCTTTATTTTTGTCTAAATTTCACGTGATATTTGTGTACATCGTTTTAAAAAAATGTTATCATTGTTTTGTGGTATCTTTCGAACTGTTCCTTGCAAGTTTATTTTATATGCATGTATTTTAATAGTACGATAATTTTAAAATCAAATTCTATTTTAAAGCACCAAACGTAAATATATATCGCACCATTAGTTCAATAGGGTGATATATGCAAAAATATCTTTTTCGGGTTAAGAGTATATTGGGATTAAGCATATTTTTCTACACTATTCTAACCCACAAGTATAAATAAATGTTAATAAATAACAAAAATATGACAACTTTTAACAGTTATAACTTTATGGAATTTTTTCCCCCACTTAAATCTTATTAAGACAATTAGGACATATCTGACAATATTTTACTAATTTTTGACCTTTTCCTAACATTAGTTTATAAAATAAAGTCATATTAGTTAATATCACTTCATTGAATTGGTGAATATAGATACAATGCAATAAAATTTCAAGATCAATTAAGAAACGTTTGTTGTTATATCCACCGATAACTGAAAATAAAATTCATTTTATGTTTGAATAATATATAGGTATCCTTATCATACATACATAGGTAGCAATATTTTTATTTTTGTTATTAAGTTAGGCTACGATTTCTTCTCATGTATATCATATTATTTATGTATTAGGTACCATAAAGGTATTATGCGAGATAAACAGTATAGCTGTTGCACACATATGTAATTATGTACATACTTGTTTTAACAGGAATAACTCTTCATTTTTGTATTGTTATTATGTATTTTATTGTATAGTTATAATTAAATTTTATATTTAACCGATTCAGTGCCATTGGCATGTTAACATGCCAAAGGAAACAAAGAGGGAAATATATCTTACAAAAAAAGACAAGACTATATTCATTCATTAATCATTTTGACATTTTTATTTGAGCTGCACTTGAATGGTTTAGATTGAAAAATATTGTTCCTCAGTTTTATAAATAAACAAATTACAAGTACACTAAAAATCCACGCTAGGGTTATTTTCCTATTAGAAATTTTTCCCCAATAAATGTTAAATTAAAGGTAAATTGATAACTCTGTAGTTGCCCAACTTGCTTTAAAATGAAATAATAATAAAAAAAATAATACTGTGAATAAATTAACATTTAGATATTTACAGAAAAATATAAAAGTTGCTTCTAATAATTTTTCTTGAATGTGTTAACATAATTGAATTTATAGTGTACTATGATATGAGGAAGCTTGTTTATTATTGTTAGCAAAAAATTTTCACACGGTTCGACCATCTCATCAACTACAGAAACATCAACACTCACAATCAGCTATAATAAAAATATACACATACACACATACAAGGGATCGCATTAGAATGCTGTTGACAAAATTCTGTGCTGTCGACTAATTGTAATATATGATTTTGATTAGGGTTGACCGGGGTAATTGTGAATGGATTTTTATAAATTGAGATAAAAGCGTTTATTGAGATAAAAGTATTTTTTATTTTATATATCACATTATGGTTGATTTATTTTTAATTCTATATCATTCAGGATGCACCACACAAATTTTGAGCAAATTCGTATGAAAAACAAAAATTTTATAAGCCATTTACATTTCCCCGGCACGGTTTTGCAAATCTTATGAATTTTGGGATAAAAGTGAATGCCATCAGAAAAATTATTTAGAATGCATTACAAGAGAAGTTGAGGTACATAAGAATAAAGCCCAACTCAAATTCTTCACATTTACCCCACTTTGAAAATTTTTTATCATACTTTAGCGTTCACAATTGCCCTTTGTTTGCAAGTTACCCATAGCTCAAATTTGTACAAAAAATCAAGGTTAAATAAAAGTAACAAAAATTGTAGAAATAAATTTATTGCAAGCTTCTGCTACCCCGGTCAACCCTATACTGATTAGGAATTTATGATTGTATAAATGTATAATACATATAATTATAAACAATATAAATAGGATAGTACGAATAAAAAAACAAAACCTTACCTGCTTTAATAAAGTCAGTATTATATGATAACAATTTATTAATTATTTAAATTTATAAATGAATTACTTTATGGTAGGTATATACACAATAACAAAAACTGAAATTTAAAAATTTGTGATGGTATCATCAAATTGTAATATACATGATAATTGATAACTAAAATCTGATTAACATGTTGAGGATCAAACTTATGATAACGAAATGTACAGTTCGTACATTATTTTAACAACTAGTTAATACATTTTATATGGAATTATTGACGCGGTACAGCGTTGTGTGGCAATTGGTCAAGTTTCACTTTACGCTTTACAGCATGCACGACAACTAACGTGTTAATAATTATTCTACTTAATTTTTCAAGAAAATTAAAATTTTAAACTGCTAGTTTAATACTGACTTTATAATAAATATGTATTTAAAAAAAAATTTTAATGTTTATTTTTGTTATATCAATATGAGAGAAGGGAATCCGAATAAGAAAATTTCAAAATTAAAAATATTAAAGGAAATCTGTATGTAAACAATTGCCTCTCCTTTTTTAACATTCATACGCTTGTCTTTCAGTTCATCCGATAGTCCGGCACGCATAGAGTTAAATATATTTTGTATTGTGTATAAGTAATATAAGTTATTACTAGATTTAGGAAAATAGTGGTCCCTAACAGAATCGCCATATAAAATATTTTGGATTAGGGGGTTATAAATTTTATTAGAAGCAGGGCCGGATTTACCTTTGTGGAGGCCCCGGGGCACTTTTCATGTGGAGACCCCTTTTAAAGCAGTAAGGAAATTTCCAAAATTTTTCAAATTTCCCCGAAAAACTGGGTTTACGAGCAAAAAAACAAAAAAGCGCTTATCCTTTCTATTTTTTTCTATTCTACTCTTTTAAGGAGGAAAAGTTACGTAAATTGCAAGACGTTTATAGTTTTTAAAAATTATAAACATTGTTTTTTACCGAATATTTTTAAAAAAATATCTAAGCGATTTTTTTTCAAAATGATTCTGAGTATTTTTTTCTTTTTTCCTCATTATACAAATGGTTTTATAAATTTGAACGATGGGCATTTTATTTTTTGATTTTAATTAAGATTTGAGTCCCGTAGACTGCACGATGCGACGCAAAACTAAGGTTCTAACTTCCCGCAGCTGTAGCACCGTCATTTTGAAATATTTTTATCTAAAAAAATTTGCTGAGACCTATACTCTGTATTTTAAGCTAGGTTTTATATCAATTCAATAAATTTCCCCATTTTTATTTTAAAAAACTTGAAAAAATGTGCCTTTACTTAACTTTTTCCCCTTAAAAGATTTACTATCAATTTTGTGGAGGCCCCTATTGTGTGGAGGCTCTTGCCCCAAGGCACGTGCCCCAAGTGCCCTTATGTAAATCCGGCTCTGATTACAAGGCTGAAGATTTTCCTCTGGATTTGAAGACTAGCCTAAGGAAGCTTTTGAAAACAATTCAGTAAAAATTATAAATTACCTATTTTTAACAATTTCAATAATCAAGAAAAACTATTTGTAACTATTAAATAAAATAAGCGCAAAGCACTTATATTTCTGTTTCATTTAAGTTAAGCTTATTTACAATAAAATTTAAAAAATAAAATGAAATAAAAAATAAAGAAATATGAGCATGTTATTTTCCAAGAAAAACTATTTAATTTTTAAATAAAATATTAGAATGTACAAGCCTTTATTTAAAAATGTATATCTAAAAATGTTATTTTAAATACATAACCTAACTTTTACATAAAATGTGAGAATATATATGTATACATATATTTTGCCACATTAAGTTGATAATTTAACTTTTGAAAAATAAACACCATTTCCACATTTCCTTTTTTTACATATCATATGTTTCCAAAAATTTTAAAAGTAATTCCTTATACGAAGAAAATGATTGCATAGAAGTTACAAATGCCTTTGTAACCACATTGCTCTCACTATATAATCAATTTTCTTTTTGTTATGCTATTGATTTTCGCGGTTATAACTGCAAAAAAAATTTTCCTAATTGAACTAAAGAAAATTTAATTATTATAATAAGTAAAGAGCGAGTGTAAGAATAAATTGCTAAATTTTCAAAAACTTTCATGCACTAGGTTCATTTATATGAATTTTTAAAATCTTTATTCTCAAATATTTCAAAATTAAAAATTTGCACATATCACCCTATTGAACTAATGGTGCGATATATGGAAATTTTGCAAGGCGAACACCAAAAATAAGCAGTATTAGCTAAACATAAAAATCCCCCTGTCGTAGCATCCTGCATAACATAGCGAATTTCCGTTTATAAAAATCAGTTTTTCTGTGATTTTTCACCCTTTTAAGTGATTTTTCCTCCTCTTTCTAATGGTGTAAATAAATGTCGCAAAAATTTTTTAACTTTTGGCAAAAAACTAATTTTTTTCACGAAAAATCACCAAACAAACCATGTTCCAGGCATCCGACATGGCTGGCTAATGAACTTGTCCAACGGTGTGGGACTAAATATAAATATAATATATAAATTTTAGTGTATATTATTTTCGATTTTTAGGGACCTCAAAGCCAATTTCTATTATAGTTCCGGGAGATTTCTTTCGGAGCTCTAAAAATTAGGACTTTCAAAGGCATATACTAACATACAAACATATTATATGTATATGACTATTTACGTAGGTACTTATACATACTTTACGTAGTATGTATAAATTTATAAGTTCATATAATTTTATATACCCCTGTTGCAGCATCCTGCATAACAGCGAATTGCCGTTTATAAAAATTAATTTTTATCGGAAACTAGTTGACATAGAATAATAGTTTAAAGAACTTTTTTATGTAATTTTTTCTCCTTTTTTAAATAGTGTAAAAAAATTTCACAAAAATTTTTGAATAAGTGGAAATTTTGGCAAAAAACTAATTTTTTTTCAAGAACAAAATCGATGTCCCTGGCATCGGACGTGTCTGGCTAACGAACTCGTCCAACGGTTTGGGACTTCCAAGATTTTCACCAAATTTAGTAAACCTATGACATTTCATTCGAGAGTTATCGTGCGGACAATATATATATATATATATATATATATATATATATATATATATATATATATATATATATATATATATATGTATATATATATATATATATATATATATATGTATATATGTCTATATATATATATATATATATATATATATATATATATATATATATATATATATATATATATATAAATTTTAGTGAATTATTTTCGGTTTCTAGGGACCTCAAAACAAATTTCTGCCATAGTCCCGGGCTCAAGTCGCATCATTGGCTGTAATAGCTGAATTCCACTCCAGAAATTCGCTAAAAAGCTGACAGTATAGTTCTAGGGCTCTGCAGCTACGGCAGCGTCTCATGAACAAAAGACGCAAATACCCAAATTATTTAAACACTAGCTGTACCCGCGACGTCGTTCAGGCATGAAATCAGTGAGAAGAATATAAGTATAATAATTATAAAGCATTTGCATAGAACAATAGTTTTGCGTAATGCATGCACATGCTCAAAATGGTTTTCCTATTTTCCCGTGGGAATGAGGCATTTTCCGGAGAAAAATATTTTTCTTAAATGTTGACCCAGGTAATAGGTTATCACCACACCAAATTTCATAAAAATCCGTTCAATAGTTTTTGCGTAATGTGTGCACATGATCAAAATGGTTTTTCTATTTTTCCGTGGGAATGAGACATTTTCCCGGAGTAAAAAGTATCTTAAATATTGACCCAGGTAATAGGTTATCACCACACCAAATTTCAAAAAAATCCATTCAATAGTTTTTGCGTAACGTGTGCACAAGCTCAAAATGGCTTTTCTATTTTCCCGTGGGAATGAGACATTTTCCCGGAGTAATAATAAGTTATCACCACACCTAATTTCATTAAAATCCGTCCAGTAGTTTTAGCGTGATGCATGAACAGACAGACAGACAGACTGTTTTGATATCTACATCGATAACTATTTACAGTACCAGTACAATTTTCAAAAAATATTCCATGTACAGAAACGGCCTCGTTACAGTTTTATTATATGTACCTATAGATTAAAAACTTTTTGAATATGCTTCTAAAAAAGTCACGTGACGGAAAAATTCTATAAGATTTGTTCCTGATATGCGGCTAATTCCACGTGCTAACAAAGAATGAAAGTTTATTGTGGCTTTAGAAAAGGCAGTTACCGACAGACTCGATGAGAGGAGGAGCAGTCAGAGTTGTAACACTGGGGCCTTGGCTTGGAGAGGCGCCCGTAGCTGTAGGTAGGGAACCCAAGAAAAAGAGAAAGGAGCTTTTTTATTTTTTTTCTCATCACTTATTTTTCGGGAAAAAAATTCTTAAAAAATGTGATCTATTTCTGGGGCCCGCCATTTTTTTCCATGGCCCTGGTTGTCGAAGACAAAGTTGTTGTAAATTTAAATTTCTAAAAGTTATATTTTATAAAATTTCTCGAACTTTCCCTCTCAGTTTAAGTTTGGTGAGAAAGTTCATAGTTCTAGACATTCCCTTCCATTGTCTCAGTGGAGAAAAATCGTTTGCCGATTGCTGATATGATTCTAGTCTTAACTTGCTGCAAAATTTTAAAAATTTCTCATACTGATAAGAAAGATAAGGGTCTTTGATAAATAGACACGAAAAATTTAAAATTCTCCAGTCATATGAAAAATATTTTGCACTTAAAATAACAGGAACCTTTTGTATCAGTCTCAGTTCAAGTTTCATCGATTTTCAGTAGCGCAATCCGGAGGAAATATGTACATACCTACTCATAAAAATTTGAATATGACCAATAAAATGTATCCTATTTATAGAATTAATTTGAGCATAATTTCATGTCTCTAGTCTCAGTAGATCTACAAATATACTATGGATTCAAATACCAATACACGTACATTAACATCCCGAAAATTCCCATCCGATTTTTCGGTTCCTTAGTTCCTAAAATGTTAAGTACCAGTGGGAACGAGTATATGTATACACTTAAATTGATCTGATCACCATATTTCTGCTTTTCATAGACTAAAACTTGGCTACAGTCTATTTATAGGGACAGGAAAGTAAAAATATAATAAAAGTCAAACAAAATTTTATGAATTATAGACACAACAAAAGTATATATAAATAATAATTGTACTGTTATCTGTAAAGGAAAGTAATGATACAAAAATAAGTTAAATGCATAATTATGTTATTTAAAAAAAAAAAAAAAAAGATAACGAAGCTCTGGATTTGGAGTTCAATAAATTTTATGATTATATGATGTGACAGTTAATACTTCAAATTAATTTAAAATGAAAATTTTTTGTTATTTATTTTCGGAAGACCAACCTCTTTAAGGATATTAAGTACCTATTATTTAATTGTTTTTAACTGATAATTTATTGTGATAATATTTATCAATCAGATTAGAAACGTAATAATGAAACCTAATATTGGTTTTATTAGTAATATTTTTATGAGTAATTTAAAGGCAAGGGACCTACATACTAAGGAATTCATTGTTTAAAAATAAGATAAAAAATTTTAGGCTTTTGAAAAGTAGGTACATTCCATATAAAAATTTTATTATTTTAAATATGTAATTGCTCTAATATTTTTATCTAGTATGATGTTTATGAAATCTGGGAAGAAAAAGCCCCGATCCACATTATCGTGCCGGTCTCGATACGCTCTCAGTTTGATAAAATATTCTTATACAAGAAACAATGAGTGTATTCACATTATCTCTACGATCCAAGTGCGGTCCAATCCTGGTCTAATACCAACACCACTCATTGTCAGATAATATTTTATCGAAGCGATATCAGACTTATTATGACTTGTACTGATAATGTAAACATTTTTTTGATTTTACTCCATTTCGTTAGCATTCAGTTATTATGGAAAGATTTTTTGACCGAACTGAGAGTGTATCGAGAGCGGCGGCTTCTATGTAAAAAAGAATCTTCCACAAGCAACTTGACTCAATAATAAAGTAAAGCCGGTTCTACACGATACTACGAACGTTTCTTCCAACGTTCGATCGAACGTTTGATGCAAGTAAGTTCAATAGTTGATGCTGCGAATGTTCCTGCTACACGGTGAATCGAATGTTTCATCCAATACATATGATGATGTGTTGATACAAACGCTTATTCAGTGGACGAGAATGTCATCTGTCTAATGTTATCTCTAATGTTATACACTGATGTTGTCTCTCTTCATATGAACGAGTCGTGTAGCCATTGAGTCGAACCAGCGAACATTGCCCTTCAAACGTTGGAAGCATCCCTTTGACTCGGTGCAAGAACACCGACATAGGCTGGAACATGGCCAAATGCGAACGTTTGACACTCGACATTCGACGCTCGTGGGTTCGAACACCGGCCACACGATGCCACGAATCATCAAACGTCCAATGTTGGGAGGTGTTCGTAGCATCGTGTAGTATCGGCTTAAGCAGAAATTTGAAAACTAGTAGTGGTTGAAAACCCAAGTTCGCAGGCTAGAGAATCATGAATATGGGTCTCGACGGGTAGGTAAGCTGCGTCCAACTCGGATGCTAACCTGCTCAGTTAGAAGTGTATTAGTTATCACGTGGCATGAGCAGGGGTGCGGAGGGGCTCGAATCAGCAAAGTGAACTGGGAGCCCAGGATTAATTTACTAGTCTTGTGCGCGCTGACTGAGCGTATCCCCGTCCCTACCCAGAGGGGGGGCTTGGCATTATAGCCAGAGGGTGGCATGCCATGTAAAACCAATTCGAGATTGTAGACATTGGTCAATAGGTTAAACCTATACGAAATTTGGAAGGAGCAAATGACGTAATATCCACATGTATGGCGTGTCTCACATGTTGCAAACATTTCTTCTTTTTGCGTATTTAATGGACTTTTGTCAATACCATCATTAACATTTTCTTCTATGGTTATTTTATAATCTTCTAATTCAGATGTAAGTTTATTCCAATGTAATGTTAAATTTTTTAATTCAGTCCGCAAATTTTCCTTGTAGCTGTTTTTTCAAATATCAAAGGTCTGCTCAACTCATCTAGTTCATCCAACTGAAGTTTATTATTACATATGTCTGGAAAACTTTTTGGATCTAGACGAAAGTTATCATGCAATTGTCTATTTCCAAGAAAACGGCGATTCATATCCATAATAACTGTCAAAAACAATATTAAGAACATTTATCGGGTGCTATTTAAAAAATGATTTCACAATAATTTGCCGCAATAAAATTGACCCTCACAGCAGACAATCTATATTTTAAGAAAATTTTTTCATTGTTATTTTAGACTTAATAGTAATTTATCTTATTAGAAAGAAAATCTTGAATGAACGTTGATCAGCCAGGAAGGACCAAAGGAAATGTAGCCCACCGGGCATTTCCCCCGTTTTCCCTATGACCTTTCGATATGCTACGGGCCTGGAGCGGGAGCATATTGAGAGCGACACTATAGTATGGAGCGAGGCTAAGCTATAACATTATTTCTAGCGCCTCCACCTACCCTTGAGTAAATGTATCATTTTATGTACGCATTTACGCACGGATATATGTACTTAAAGTATTATTGTGTTACTTTTCAATAGAGAGTAAAATAATTATATGGCAAAGTACAATATTAACGAGATACAATCAACTATCAGGTAATTTTATTTGTGATTTTGTACAAAACACGCGAGTTTTTCTAAATATGTGATACGATAGGTCACATTACATATTACATATTGATTCTATTACAAACATGTTTTAAACAAAAATATATATCAATTTTGTAACAATTTGTATTTAAATCAAAACATAAACAACGCAATTAAACAGAAATTATCAGACAGTAAAATTACAAAAAATTTATACATGCTGTTCTTTTGAAATTATTTTTATCAACACAAGATTTTCGACATAATCAGAAGAGTATGAGGCTAATCGAAAAATAATGAAAATCGGATTTCTAGTGGTTCTAAAATTTTTTGAAAATTGTGATAGCTTTATGCCTTGACTTTACAGGTAAAAAGATAATATAAATACAACGTCATCTTTGGAAACTATATTCATTTGAATACGAACAGTCGGAGATCTGGCCCAGTGATTTCTGTCTCTTTCTCTGGCTTAAGGAACAGCTCTGGGGTAAGAAATTTGAAGACAATAACGAGGCAATGGCCGCTTTAAAAGCATTTTAGGAGAGTCCAGATTATTGACTTATTTGAGATTATGTTGAAAATAAAAGAAAATTTTGAATCTATGATAAAACATGTGTTTTATATAAATTATCATTTCTTTTGGACCACCCCTCATATTTACAGGGGCGATTAAGTGGACTATAGTCCAAGGCAGCATACAATAAAATTGTCGGAAGGTGCTAAATATTTTGAAAAAGAATTTTGTCATTTTTACAGCACATTTTGATAGCAAAAATGAAAAGTTTACACCCAAATTACCCTAACTCAACCAATTACTTTGATTCAAATCATTTCTATAAATATCTGGATTTAAGAACAAATAATTTTAATCTGATGACGTCATCAATTTTCAGTACCTTAAAAGTCATAAATAAAATGATAAAATGATGAAATTGGAAGCAAAGTATAAGTTTTCAAAATAGTTATTTTCATTTTTACAAAAATTACACATGCACGACCATGTGAAAAAAGTACTTTTGTCGAATCAGTAGTATTTCTAAAAAGGAATTTTACTTACAAGAAGGACTCCAGTCTAAATTACTAAGAAATTTCAAATGTATTACACCATAAACATCAACGATTTGTGGGAAATCGGCTTCAACTGTTCTCACTCGACCGGGATCCGAATTGCCATGACCAAAGCAGTCAGAGGCAGGGGCGAATCCATTTCTCAAGTTAGAAGGAGGTCATGTTCTTTAAGGGCTTCATGATGTTTTTTTTTGACATTGAAAATTTTAAAAAATGTACCTCTGTTAACATTAAAGGAGCGACTTTGAAAACTAATTAATCTTTTCCAGGTTCATCATTCTGTCAGACTCCATTAACGAAATGAAAAATTTTAATAAACTTTATGACGTCATCAAATTGAAAAAATTCTTTCTTTTCTTAAATCAAGCTTTATGGGAGCGATTTAAAAAGGTGATTAATTGAATTAGAGTAATTTGGATGTGAGGTTTTTAGTTTTGCTATAAAAATGACCCAATTCCTTTTATAAATCTGACTGATCTTCGAGTGGCTCTATTTGCATAATTTCGATAAAAATGAAAGGAACAATTTCGAAAATTTACATATAATTCACTTCCAGTTCCATCATTCTACGATTTAATTTATGGATTTTAGATCATTGAAAATTTTAGTAAACTTGACGTCGCTTCGTCAGGAAAACTACGATAAAATTTGAACTAATCTCTGTGAGGGGAAGGACTCATAATCCTCATGACTATCCCAACATGGCTATATTTGCTCTTGGTTAGAGGCACGCTTGTTTGTTCCGTTTATAATTCGTAAAGTCTAATTATAAAATTTTAACATTTTTGTCAAAATGCTTAAAGAATGTGTAGATGTAGATTTAGAATAAAAAGTAAATCTTTGTAGTAAAATTTTTTGAAATATTAAGCTAGTTGGTAGTAACCATAATTACAGACATCATTTAATAATCGAATTAACCTATAAAATTTTACATAATATAAATATTTGAGCCTAGGAAACAAAGAATAACAGTGGAGGAAATTTAAATGGTCAATAGCCGAAAGGCAAAGATCATAAACCATTAAGAAAAAAATTTTTTTTAGAGAAACTATGAGTTAGTAAATATCTTAACTTGAACACCCTGTAATTTTAATGCAATGGTAGGGTGTTATCACGATAGTTTACACTATAAAATGTATAAAAAGGATATGATACCAAGTTTCAGAAATCTTTTTCTAATTCATTTCACTGTGACATTGTAGTGTTTATTCAATGGTATCGCCAATATTAGTGGGTATCGCAGTTAGTGTAGTTATCTATTGGATATGTGAATTTATTAAGGCAAGACCGAAAAATTTTCCTCCGGGTAAGTTTTAGCAGAGAATATTGAATTCTCGAAAGTAAAGACAAAAATTTTTGTACTTCAAAATTTTTAAAAATTAAACTATCAATCACTGTTTCAATTTTAGGGCCAACACGTGTTCCAATATTTGGAAATTATTTGTATGTTCTTTTCAAAAATTTCAAGGAAATTTACAAAGAAATCTATACTTGGAGTAAAAAGTATAATTCAAAAGTAGTTAGCTTTTTTGTCGGATCAACAAAAGCAATAGTTGTTGGTGATTATGATACAGTCAGAGAAGTCTTTTTACGCAATGAATTCGATGGTCGACCATTTAATTATTCAGTGGCCATACGAACTTGGCAGAAACGTTTTGGTAAGGACGAAATTACTTAAACTCACTATTATTAATTGGAATTTTGGTATTAAAAGATTAATATTTTAGGTATCTTTTTCACTGAACGAGGCTTTTGGTTGGAGCAAAGACGATTCACACTTCGATTTTTACGAGATTATGGATTTGGTCGTAGGCAACAAAAATTGGAGGGCATCATTGAAGATGAGACCAAAGAAATGTTGAAACTGATTGAAAGTGGTCCAATAACGGAGGCCGACAATGTTAGTGTTTATACTTTAAATCTTTTACTTCAGTACAAAATTAAATTATAATTTAAAAATTTGTATGTTTAAGGCTTTAGTTCGTAAAGGAAGAATGTTTTTGGCGCCTGATTTTTTTGCACCGCCATTCATCAATGCGTATGTTACGGTTTTAATTGGACATCCGTTATCTCCTGAAGCAAGAGATTACGTTCAAAAAGCGGGAAAGAGTAGCCTATTGTTTCAAGTTTCCACTGATCCAACTGGTGGATTCCTCTCAATGTTTCCATGGATCAGATACATTTTCCCAAAATTAAGCGGATATCATGGAATATATAATGGACACCATAAACTACTTGATTTTATTAAGGTAAATATCGAAAAAATTTTTGGATGTGACTCTTGGAACAATTAGAAATGAAAGTTATTTTACTTTGAAGGTGATTTTGGAAGAACGTAAAAAGTATGTGAATGAAGAATCAGAGGGTTTTATGGATTATTATCTTAAAGAGATGAAATTGCGTCAAGAAGCAGATGGTTCCCAAACTTCATTTACAGGTTAATTTTATATAAAATAGTAGTTTGAAAATACAATACATGTATGATTTCATAAATAAATTGGCGTTTTTTCAGAGGACCAATTATGGGCCACTTGTGCTGACTTTTTGATGCCAGCTGCAAGTGCTGTCGGTGTAACATTATCGATGCTTATCGAACGCCTGATTCACAATCCAGAAGTTCAGGATAAAATGTATAAAGAGATTGTTTCAGTAGTTGGAACAGGGCGATTGCCTACTTTAGATGACCGTCCAAAGTAAATACTAAAACTTTAGAATTTAATAAAACTTCCTACTGATGTCTTTGTCTATTTAGCTTATCATATTGCGAAGCCACATTGCGCGAAGGAATGCGAATCGATACATCAGTCCCACTGGGTCTACCACATACCACACTGGTCGATACCACTTTAGAAGGCTATCACATTCCAAAGGTAATTTTTAACTTTCCAAAAAAGAAAATTTAGAAATCTATTGTAAATATAATGATTTTAGGATACAGTAGTTTTGACAAATTTGTGGCAAATGCATCACGACGAGAAAATTTGGGGTGATCCATTCAATTTTCGACCAGAACGATTTTTAGACGACGATGGTAAACTTTCATTGAAGTTGGATAAGAGCTTGCCGTTTGGTTTGGGTAGACGTGTTTGTGCTGGTGAAACATTTGCACGAAATACGATGTTTTTATATATAACAGGATTGGTACAAAATTATAAATTTACCGTGGAACCGGGTAAACCGTTACCAAATTTAGATGATCGAATTAGTATGTTGCTTATGACGATGAAGAATTACTGGGTGAAATGTATTCCTAGAAATTAAAAATAGATTCTTAATTAATAAGATAATTATTTATTTACTGTAGGTATTATAATATCTATTTGTTCGTATTTAATTTTTTTTTTCAAATATTTATTTGAAAAAGTTTTGTAATTATTAGAAGTGTAAATATAGGTATTCGTTTTGGATTGGCTTGTCTTAAATTAAAACGTTATTGAATTGGAAATAAATATTATATTATAATTTTGTAAAGAAAATACTGTAATTATAATTATAAAGTAATTGAATCGTTTAGCAAATTCTAATTACTAAATTGTATTTTGTATTATGTATTAAATATACATATTTAATTATCATTTTCATTTTAAAATATATATTAATAAAAAAAAAAAAAAAAATTCGCATTTATTCTTTTCTTTTGGTGTTAAAATTTAATGTTAATAAGCATTAGGTACATCACTTTGAAATGTCAGAAAAGAACGTTTTATTCGAAAATTTTTTCTCCGTAACGAATAACGCAATCAATATAAAATTTTTTAGAATGTATTATACCTGATCTGGGGTACACAACAAATTTCTTTTCTCAATTTACAAAACGAAATGGCGGCGCGGGCGCAGATTGAACAGACTTTTTTTCGAAGAGGTTCATGGTGGGCAGTATAACAATTTTCAAACAGCAGCCAGAAAATAAAATTTTTTTTCATCATTTAGATTAGTTTCACTAAAGCGGTACACAAAATTAACAAAAAATATAATTTAACGTTAAATGGCACTAGTTTGAAAAAAAATTTTAAAAGCGACGAAAATATTAACCTACGGCCCTAGATAATCTATCTAAAAAGCTGTAGCTAAAATTTCAAGTCAATCAGATGAAAATTACTATAGTTATCTTGTCCACGGTTTTGGAAAACGTAGTTTCGAGAAAAACACACGTAAAGTTTCAAAACGTGCTTATTGTTTTGTGTTTTTATACCGATCATTTTTGAATTATTTATAGAAATATAGCAAAAAATAATGAAATAAGGTAATGGAATAAAGTAATGAAAAGAAGTTATTGACCAAGCTGAGAGATTCCAAAATGTTACGCGCAGCGGAGTAGTGTTTTTAAATGTTTTCAACCGTTCGAAGTCGTTCCATAAATTGGGTTCAAAATGATTTTTAAAATATTTCCGCAGTCATAATTAGGTATCGGATATTTTTCCGATCAAACAGCATTCGTGTTTTGTGAATGCAGGTATATCGCACTTGATGTGATTAATGTGAATAAAAACGAATAAATATTTTGATAAAACATACATATATATACAACTCACACATTTATCTGTCTATCTGCTTGCATATACAAAACACGGTGTTGTTTGACCCGAAAAATGTCCGATACCTAGTCATAATTCATTTTGAATATCATTCTTGAGATTCTAGTACATTATTCAAGCCAATAAAATCCGATTACGGCGAGGTTTAACGACATATTTATTTATTTATTTTTAAACTAAATTCTCACTAAGGTAAACCAAAATTTACCCTGACAACTACTTATCTTATAATTCCGCTAAACGAATGACCGTTTCATCTGATGATCCAGCGCCCTTAAGTAATCGTGTGGAATTATAATATCAGTCCTATCCTATCTCATTTTTTACTATCCCAGTGTAACATAATCTTATACGGAGATTTTTTTTATCATAATCCCATTGTTTAAGCAATAAAATTATATATACATTATTTTAGAGATATCAAATTGGATTAAATGTGTAATTAATTACTGTCACAATTAGACAAGGTCAAGAAAACTTGATATAAGTTCATTTTGATAATGTAGACTAATTTTTACGAAATACAACTAATTAACGAAATCATGTACTGAAATAACTCAAAACTTATTAATTGCAATTCAATTTATTACAATGTTTTTCTTTTTGTTAATTATTATTTTATTTTCATTGTTAGTAATACATGCTTTTACAAAACCACCAAAATTCCCACCTGGTATGTAAACAAACAAAGTTTTATTCATTTTTATTGTAAAATTTTAATTTATTCGAGAAATTCTCATATCTTTTAGGCCCACCCCGTTTACCAATATGGGGAAGCTATTGGATTTTACTAGCTTTAAACTACAAATTTCCCCATTTAGCATTGAAAAAATTGGGAAAAATATATAAAACAAATGTCTTAGGTTTCTATTTGGGTCAGACACCGGCCGTAGTTACTTTAGATTATGACACTTCATTTGAAATGCTAACACGTCCCGAATTTTCGAATAGACAAATTAATTTTGTGACAAAATTACGTGCTTTCCAAAAAGATTTAGGTATATTTTTTACAAATGGCGATTTTTGGAAGGAACAACGACGATTTTCATTACGAACAATGCGAGATTATGGTTTGGGAAGACGATTTGAAACATTGGAAAGAGTTGTCGCCGACGAAATCAAGAGTTTAATTGATATTATTGAAAATGGTCCAAAAGATGAATTTGAAAAAGTTAGCTTGTATTAAAAAAATTAAAATAATTTAGATTTTAAATAAAATTAGCTTTCTTTTATAGATAATATGTAAAGAGCGGTATCATATTTTAATGCCACATATATTTTTTGCCGCTTTTATGAATTCTTTTTGGCAAATTTTAACAGGAGAAACTTATCCAGTGGAATGTAGACATAAACAGTACAAGTTAATTAATAATATATTAAAATTTCAAAGAGTAGGTGAACCCTTAGGTGGGGCCCTTGTTTATACACCTTGGTTACGATTTGTATGGCCAAACAAATCGGGCTACAATGGCGTTATTGAAAGTCATTTCGGTATTTTAGATTTTTTAAAAGTAAGTTATATATAAGGAACTAATAGAATTGAAACAAAATATTAATAAGATTTCTTTCTAAATTAAGGAAAATTTGGAAGAAATTAAGAAAACATTGATAGAAGATATTCCAAGGGGTTACATAGATCGATATTTAATCAAAATCAAAGAGGAAATGGACGATGAATACTCAACGTTCTCAGACGATCAACTTCTTTTAATTTTGGCGGATCACATAATCCCTGCAACAGTTGCAAATGGAACAGTTCTAACTTTCACTTTTTTACATATTTTACATAATCCTGAAATACAGAAGAAAATTCAGGAAGAAATCGATTCAGTGGTTGGAAGAGAACGTTACCCAAATTTAGATGACAGACCAAAGTATAAAAATAATTTTAGAAGTTAAAATAAAAGATGTATTTAAATTTTAAATATTTACGTGTTAGGATGGTATATACCGAAGCTACAATTAAAGAAGGTTTGCGAAGGGACGCGCTAAATCCACTGGGTATATTCAGAGAATGTAATGAAGATACTATCTTCCAGGGTTACTTTATCCCTAAAGTATGTTTCGAGTTTGGGTTATTTGGGATAATTTTAAGTTGTAGAAAATATTTACATTGACATATTTTTAGGGAACATTTATGGTACCTGGAAATAATGCCGCTAATATGGATCCAAATTTATGGGGAGATCCTAAAAATTTTAGACCAGAACGTTTCATCGATGAAAATGGAAAATTAACAAAGAAAGATTACGCTTTACTTTTTGGTGCTGGGAAAAGGGTCTGTGTTGGAGAAACGTTTTCTAGGCAAAATATGTTCTTATTCTTTTCAGCGTTTATGCAAAGTTTTAATTTTTCAATGCCAGAAGGAGAACCTTTACCGGATAGAACATATCAAAATTATATAAATGGAATTAATGTGGCTCCAAAAGAATTTTGGGTACGAGCTATACCAAGGAATTAGTTTTACCGACAATTTTTCGATATTACGTGATATTAGTTAATAATATATATTATTTTGTAGAAGAAAAAGAAGACGTTAAGTATAATAATAACAATTTATAGAATATTAAAATGAAATAAACTTTTTTCTTGTTTTACAATTAGTGTCAGAAGCTTCGTGTTTACATATTTATAGACTTACCAGATTTCTTTTAATTTTTGATAAAATGAGAACCACAGATCATTATAGATTCAGCCTAAATACAAAATTATGTGGCAAAATATGTCACAGGTTGAGTGTGACGTATGACACACATACAGACGTAAATTTCGTGTTCACAGATATGAAATTTATCAAAATAATCTGGTGCGCAGGCTCGCTGTGACGTATGATGACGTAAAATTTTGGCGACAGACGGTATACACTCTTTGCGTAAGCTGTAAGAGTGTCGCCATCTAGTGATCTTGTATGAAACTTTATGTAGTTTCCTAACTTAACGACACATAACAGTGATCCTAAAAATTTTAGACCAGAACGTTTCATCGATGAAAATGGAAAATTAACAAAGAAAGATTACGCTTTACTTTTTGGTGCTGGGAAAAGGGTCTGTGTTGGAGAAACGTTTTCTAGGCAAAATATGTTCTTATTCTTTTCAGCGTTTATGCAAAGTTTTAATTTTTCAATGCCAGAAGGAGAACCTTTACCGGATAGAACATATCAAAATTATATAAATGGAATTAATGTGGCTCCAAAAGAATTTTGGGTACGAGCTATACCAAGGAATTAGTTTTACCGACAATTTTTCGATATTACGTGATATTAGTTAATAATATATATTATTTTGTAGAAGAAAAAGAAGACGTTAAGTATAATAATAACAATTTATAGAATATTAAAATGAAATAAACTTTTTTCTTGTTTTACAATTAGTGTCAGAAGCTTCGTGTTTACATATTTATAGACTTACCAGATTTCTTTTAATTTTTGATAAAATGAGAACCACAGATCATTATAGATTCAGCCTAAATACAAAATTATGTGGCAAAATATGTCACAGGTTGAGTGTGACGTATGACACACATACAGACGTAAATTTCGTGTTCACAGATATGAAATTTATCAAAATAATCTGGTGCGCAGGCTCGCTGTGACGTATGATGACGTAAAATTTTGGCGACAGACGGTATACACTCTTTGCGTAAGCTGTAAGAGTGTCGCCATCTAGTGATCTTGTATGAAACTTTATGTAGTTTCCTAACTTAACGACACATAACAGTGATAGTAGGCGACGCTCCTTACGGCTTCCGTCATTTTATTGTGTGAAAGCCATTAGATTTCATAATGAAATTAATACCAATTATAAGCCTAATACTGTATGATACTGGCAAATAAAATAAAAATATTCAGCTTACAACGATAAATAAAATTCGTCAAATGCGTGTTTTTGACACGCACTAAGTAATGTCATCTCAGTGAAAGTGTTAATTTATGATTTTTTGTTAACTCTATAGTTGTTAACTCTACAGCCCTCTTGCGTTTATTCAATATGGATGTACAACTCAATAATTATTCAGTCACACAACGATATTAATATGTCATCTTCGATGACATAAAAACCGAGCAATGTAAAAACAATAATATTACGGCAAAAAGTCGTACGAATTTTTACCATACGGTGAAAAACCGTATAATGTAAAAGGAGCGTTAAATTTAAAGCCCGCCAAAACAGTATATTGAACAATAAGTAATGCAGCAATCCAGTTGGTTAAGTGACGTAAAATGTGTCGTATATAAAAGTTGGTTTAAACGTATTTTCTTTTTGCTGGTGACAATAATATGTGGCAACACTGCGTAGTTAAATAAATGAAGTTAAGAAAGTGGCCGTCCAACAGAATTAAAATACAAACACTTCCATTCTTTGAGTGGCATTGCAAAGCATGCCGTATACTCGCTAGTACAAAATAAATAATTTTTAATTTATAAATTTATTTAATTCTATATAATATTTTATCCAAACCACATTTCTACCCTGTACAAAATTATAAAAATTTATTCATTTTATTTTAGTCACTCCATTCATTGTATCTGATTTATCGTTATCCGTTTTGTTAACTGGAATGTAATACATTGAATCAATAAAATATCGAATAAAATCTCCGACCACCGAACGATCCGGAATGGCTTGAGCTGCACCATAAACCGCATACTATAAAAAAAAAATACATTTATTTTTTTATTTAAAATATTAGTAGTCTTCATAATCTTTGTTAAACATGCTTTAACATGTTAAATGTGTTATTTCGAAGAAAAAGATTAACAAATCGAGAAAAAATTGATGAAATTCGACGATAACAAATAACAAGGTCAAGAGCATGTTATTTGTTAAATTGAAATCGAGAACTGGTATAAAACTATAAAATAACTATCATAACTGTCAAATATGTATTAATTAACACAGTTGCAAATAGGTCGTTCATGATTTTTATCTATTTCGAAGAATAACATAAATAACATTTAACAAGTTTAACAAATTTAACAAAGATTATGAAGACTACTATTAATTTATTCGAAAATACTGTCTGGATAAAATCTTAAAAAATCTAGACCAGCCAGTACACGTAATTTTTAATTTTCTTATATTTACCACTCCTTGAACTGGTTGTTGGGGATTCTTCAATATTTCCGCTACTTCCGTCCGAATATCATTTAATAATTGATCTGCTACACCCGGTTTCGTGTGTAACTGTGTCACACAAATATGCATTCTATGCAAAAAAAAGAAATACGAAAGTAATTCAAAGTTATAATTTTGTTCCAAAACACAGTAAAAATGAATATTACCCAGAAGGAAACTGTAATGTATTTAAATTCCACCCTTTTTTGGATAGTGCATCTGACAGTAAATAAATGTTAAACACATTTGACCCAATGGCAATCACAGATGTCACTGGTGTACCAAAAATATAAATGCCATCTAGTTTTTTTAATCTATAAAAATAATAGTCTGTTAGCGAAAATTTTACATCTACGAATTTTTAATGTAGAATCGTACAATACGTTAAGCGTTTCAGAGCATTCGAAAGAGCAAAAAACAAAGTATGTTTGAGATATTGATTAATTTTACGCAAAAACATGCGAGACGGGACATATCTAGGCTTTAAATATAAATAAAATTGCAATATATTTAGTACATATTTACTTAATGCTTGAACATCAACTTCACAATGTGAAAATTTTGAAAAAATTAAAAAAATTACAAATATTTTCATAGAAAACTTAAAAAAAAAATTAGACACGATATTCAGGTAGAAAGATCACAAGAATGTTCGATTTTAGAGTTACCCGATACAGCCGCAAGAAGTTAGCAAGCTGTATAACTTCGTTTCCCAATTCTCTAGCAAGATGTTTGAGGTCTCATTTGTTTTGTCTTTTTTGGGCTTCATAAAAGAGATTATAAATTAAATTACAGTATTTATTATTTACTTAGACAAAAAGGATATACAAAAAGAAAGATGGAGAAATGAGGAACTAAGAAAAACCCTATCGCCCGAAGCTGAGCGTCACCGAGCTCGGAAGAAGTGTCTTAAAACTGAGACGACGCATCACCAACCAGCAAACACCCAATGCTACTTCAAAGGGTGTTACAAAGAATAAAATTATTTATTATTTTCTATATTTTCGCATTGACGTATTCTACCCTTTGCAACTAACGATTTCCTGACTTACTCTGTTTCAATATATTTAGTTGTGTCTAGAATTTCTTTGGCTGCATTTAAATAGCCATTATAGCCAAAATGAAGTAACGTCGCCCAACTAGCTGCAATAATTCCACCAGCCCGTGACCCAGCCACCGTTGGTGACCCATAAACACCACCTGGCCAATCGGTTGTCACGGTAAATTGATGATGGTGATACTTTCGTTCCGAATACAGTACCACAGAGGCTCCTTTTGGTGTGAATCCATACTATAATTTAAATTTAAAATAATCACTTAATTTGAGAGGCGTCCCGATTAAATTTCGTTACCTTATGTGGATCTACGGAGATACTAGTAACACCAGGTACACGAAAATCAAACGGAGGAACAGGATAACCCAATTTTTCGGCCAATGCAACAACGTATCCTCCCAAGCAAGCATCCACATGTACTGGAATGTTGTATTTCAAACCAAGTTTTGCTATACTTTCAATGTCGTCCATGGTTCCGTAAGGGAAGTTAGGTGCTGATCCCACTAACTAAAATATGTAAGATAATAAATTAAAGTAAAAAAAATGTTTTTTAAGAAAAAGCTTTTATTTAAAAATGGGCTAAAAAAATAAAATAACTTTTGAGTGAAGTTTGAAGTAATATGCAACATAATTTATAAAAGCTTGAGGCGTTATCATTAATTAGGTATTTCTGTTTTGGATATAACTGTAGCTATTTTACTTTTCAGTAGTTACCAAACTTAATTAAACGCCTCAAGCTTTTATAAATTATGTTGCATATTGCTTCAAACTTCACTCAAAAGTTATTTTATTTTTTTAGCCCATTTTTAAATAAAAGCTGTTTCTTAAAAAACATTTTTTTTTTACTTTAATTTATTTTCTACTTTTTAGTCTGATTACAATTAATTTAAAAAAAAATTAAAGAAGTAATTTTTTTACCTATATTTTAATCGGTTAATTTACCCTAACCAGACATAACTATGGAAACAAAAAATTGCAATGTAAAATCAATGGACAATATCTGACAATTCGAAATGTTAAAAAGTTGCACAGGACTAAAAATCAACAATTTTAGTTTGGGGCGATTTCGGACAAAACTAATTATACAATATTGCATTGTCAACAACGTGAGACACGTATGCAAAATTTGAAACCTCTAGCTCAATTAGAACCTGTCTAAATTTTGATTCCAAGATTTGATCTAAACCAACATTCTAACATAGCAAGTTAAATAAAAGCTTTTAAAAAAAGTACAGTGGACTCCTAAACATTCAAGAGTTATTACCATTATTGTATTTGAATTAATCGCTCGTCTCATTGCTTTTAAATCAACTTTTGTTGTTTTTGGATCAACCGGTATTGTTCGTGTGCGTATCTTTAAATATTGTGCAGCCTTATCGAAGGCTGTATGTGCCGTGATTGGTAACACAATCTCGGGACGTTTAATGCCTTTTTCTTCACGAGCGTAATCCCTATAAGCCTTACAAGCTAGTACGATTGACTCTGTTCCTCCCGTTGTCATCTGTAATTCGATATCATTAGAAAGAGGGACAAAAATTGGGCAAAAAAATTCTCTTACCGACCCACATGCGTTCTCATCGCCACTGAACAAATTTGCAGTCATTCTTACAACTTCCGCTTCCATTTTATTAATTCCCGGGAAAATATCCGGGTGTAATGGATTCGTATACGATGTCATTCCGTACACTTTCGTTACTAAGTCAATTAATTTTTGGTCAAAGTAATACACAGCACCAGATACTCGTCCATTTTTCCACTCGAAATTTCCTAAATTAATTATTTGTCAAAATTGTTGGTAATTATATATAGAACTGAAATTCCAGACCAAATCTTTTTCCTACCCGTTTTATAACTAATTTTTTATTTACAAAGAACAAAAAAGTCAAATATGATATTATAAATAATAAACAAATAATTTGTTTGCAAAGTAAAGTATTTTATGACAAATTAGTATATACACCCAGATATGATATATCATAATATTAATAGATTTGAGCGTTACTTTATGGTATTCCATATTTGTAAATAATAAACAAATACTTTGCTTTGCAAAATACCACTTTTATTTCTGAAACTGTGACAATATTGTTTCGAACCGTCAGTTCATTTTGAAACAGAATTCTGTATTCTTACGTCTTCAGTATTCTGTTTGAAAATGAAATGACGGTTCGAAACAATATTATCCCAGTTTCAAAAATAAAAGTGGTATTTTGCAAAGTAAAGTATTTGTTTATTATTTACAAATATGGAATACCATAAAGTTACGCTCAAATCTATTAATATTATGATATTATATCATATCTGGGTGTATACACTAATTTGTCATAAAAAAAGGCTTTCCTGGACTCCAATAAACAAGAGATTAAATACTAAAAGGCAACTGGTAAGAAAAAGGGCTTCATACTTTCAAGTTACGATATGGGCGGGAATATAACTATTTTTTTTGTCCTTAATACACAATGTTTAAATTTTTTAAACACCTTTATAATTCTTTTTTTAAGAGCTCAAGTAAAAGTAAGGCTCCCTACGATGATTTAAGTGTTAGGAATTTTATTTACTCGAACTGATCTGAATCTACACTTCTGTATAATTAATAAATTTTTAATTTCATGTTACCAAGTTGTAGATGATCTTTAACGATATCAATTATTTCATCTTCAGTCAAACCATCTTCGGGAAGAGATCTGAAGATTTTTTGATCTTTCAGTCGAGTAGCGACTTCTTCATTGAATTCTGCAGATATTTTTGCAATTTCATTATCAATTTTTTGTTTGAGTGAAGGAATTTTCTTGATTAAACGGAAAGCTGTTTTTTTCACTCTCACATTTAATGCTGAAAAAATTCGATTTTATTAAAATAAATAAAAAATTTAAATTGTTTAGCCTTACGTTCATCTTGTAGAAATATAAATTCATATAACCAAGTAGTAATGACTATCGAAGAAGCTGTAATTGTTACTATTTGCCATGGTTCTTTATTTCTAAAAAGATGATTAATTGAATATTTAGCTAAATTTACGGTATCCACGATAAAATCCATTTTGGTTCGTGACTGTAACTGAAATAAATATTACCTACTTAATCTTTTTGTACTTCGTATCTTATGATTTTATCTATACAAAATTAAGATAAGTAGGTACACAATAAAAACTAAATGATCGTATTTTTTAATTTTTTATTATCATTCTGAACTTTCAAAACAATTTACTTTTTACAATTACTTTATAAATTACTTTTGATAAGAGTAAAAAATTTTGCACTTACAATAAATAAAAAAATAGTACCTAACTACTTAAAAAAAATTGATCTTTGAAATAGTTTTTTTATCTTCTGTGTTAATATTAATACATACATATTCGTTTCAAAACAGGAAAGTTGTGGAAAAATAAAAAAAATACTAGTTATAAAAATTGATTACTCATATTACTTATTTGAGCTAGTTAATTTTCTTTGTTTGAAACATTTAAATTAAAATTTCATTTAGTTGATTCATTTGAATTAAATAGTCTGTCAAAGTTGTGTCAAAGTCATGTGAGCATTACGAGCATTACCAAAGTAGATGGAGAAAGGAAAGAAAGGTATGCCGACGCGCAGATCTTGATGACGTATGGCGAATTCCGTGAATTTCTCATAGCGGCAAATTTAAATACACTTGGTTTCTCGTTGTAAGTAACTCAAAATTGAAATAGAATCATATGCATTACTCTTTTTTTTTATGTATATGCGAATTTTATTATCTAAAAAGAGTAAGATATAATATGATTCTACATATTTCAAGTTGCTTACAACGAGAAATCAGTGTAATAAATAATTATTATGTGGTCTTTTCCTAACAATTCAAATATGTGACGTAATTATGACGTAGTTGGCGAATTGCGCAGAAAAAGCTTAATTTAGTCTCAAATCTCTCAAATATAGCGTACCTTTCTCTATCTACTTTGAGCATTACGACCATTACAAGTTGAGCTTTTATGGCATTTTACATATTGTGGAAATCCCATATATATGTAGTATAATCTATTACTACATATATGGGAAATCCGTTATCAGGGTCGAACTTACCTTTGAGAGGCCCTTTTTGTAATGAGATTCCGCAACAAAGCGATCAAATTTTCTTATTTTTTTCCCCACAGAAATACGTTGAGGAGCGAAAAAAAAACATTAATTAATTCATTTTTCTTTCTTTGGGATTTTAAGTATCATTTCAATTGTGGAGGCTCTTATGTGGAGACCTACACATAATAAGAGCCTTTAGTTACACGCCTTTAAGTGTCTTTATATAATAAATCCGGAATTTCTCATAAAATGATTTATATATATGTACTAGCTTACACGGCCACGCGTTGCTGTGGCTCAGTAGTTATAATTGATTGAATTAATTTTTTCTTATCATTTTGATACAATCAAATCAATATTTACTAATAAAGCTGAAAATAGTTCAGCCAATTTTAAATCATCTGGGATTGAGAATAGGCGCGAGAATAAAGTGCTTCGCTTCGCTCGTTAAACAGTTCAAAATTCTATAAAAGGTTAGTTCCATGTAATGCTTCGCTCCGCTCACCATACGATTTACTAATAAAGCTGAAAATAGTTTAGCCAATTTTAAATCATATGGAATCGAGAATAGGCGCGAGAATAAAGTGCTTCGCTTCGCTCGCTAAACAGTTCAACATTCTACAAAAGGTTAATTCCATGTAATGCTTCGCTCTGCTCACCATACGATTTACTAATAAAGTTGAAAATAGTTTAACCAATTTTAAATCATATGGGATTGAGAATAGGCGCGAAAATAAAGTGCTTCGCTTCGCTCGCTAAACAGTTCAAAATTCTATAAAAGGTTAATTCCATGTAATGCTTCGCTCCGCTCGCCATATGATTTATTAATAAAGCTGAAAATAGTTTAGCCAATTTTAAATTATATGGGATTGAGAATAGGCGTGAGAAAAAATTGCTTCGCTTCACTCGCTAAACAATTCAAAATTCTATAAAAGGTTAATTCCATGCAATGCTTCGCTCCGTTCACCATACGACTCGAAAGTAACCATTAATATATCTAATTTTCACACTCTGAGATTTTTCCATAGATTCCCAATGGTTTCAGATACACTGTACAATTATAACACAATACACACTATATAATAATAATACTGTATTGTACAATAAGTGGGAAAAATGGCTTATTTCTCACGTATTTTACACTATATTTTTTCTACGAAAATATTTCTTTTCGTAAAATTTACATTAATATTTATTTAAATAAATAGTAAAACTTTTTGTTAATTTATGTCAGTTGTAAAAGATGTTCAAATTTTTGCCAATGCATACTTTGAAACTATGGAAACAAAAATCAATAACAAACATACGTATGTATATTTTCATACTATAGTTGGCAGTCAAAAAATTTCTTTTAAATTGAAAATACTTTTATTCGATTGGGAATCATTTGGGAAAATTTAGGAATATAATTTTTTTTATTTAGGACATTATAATTAGTGAGTAATTAATTAGTCTTTTTTTAGCGTATAGTTAGCAGACATGAAAATAAAAAATATTTAATTTTACGTTATTTGATAGTAAATAGTTTGGGAAAAACATTAAAATTAATCACACCATTTGGGAATTCATAATTAATTAATTATGCCGATTTTTCTGTTTACGATTTTACATGTACAATATATTTAATGACTGACGCCACTGACTAATATGGCGGCAAAATTCAAACACTTTTGTATGTTAAAATTATGATTTATTTTTCGAATTGTACTTCATTAGTATGTTGTATATTATAACATAACTTTTCAATTCATACTTTCCGTCAATAAAATTATGTAAAATGTAAATATACAACATACTAATGAAGTACAGTTCGAAAAATAATTCATAATTTTAACATACAAAAGTGTTTAAATTTTGCCGCTATTAGTCAGTGGCGTCAGTCATTAAATATATTGTACATGTAAAATCGTAAACAGAAAAATCGGCATAATTAATTAATTATGAATTCCCAAATGGTGTGATTAATATTAATGTTCTTCCCAAACTGTTTACTATCAAATAACGTAAAATTAAATATTTTTTATTTTCATGTCTGCTAACTATACGCTAAAAAAAGACTAATTAATTACTCATTAACTATAATGTCCTAAATAAAAAAATTATACTCCTAAATTTTCCCAAATGATTCCCAATCGAACAAACGTATTTTCAATTTAAAAGAAATTTTTCGACTGCTAACTATATAGCAGTTATTTTCATACTTATTTGTGACATGAGATTTTTATATATATGTCATATATGTATATAGAAGATTTGCAATGTAGTGCCAGCTGTTTAGAATTTGTTAAGTTTAAATGGCGAACTCTTTTGTATTATATCAGAATTGTTACAAAATATTTAACTAGATGGCTGAATATGTAACTCTGTTTTAGAGTCCTTATAATAAATAGAGTCGTGACATGTGTGCTGAACGCTGATTGGTTCCGGCATTTTTTGTCTAAAGTTGGCTAAATTAAATTGAAAATAAATTAAATATTTAACAAAAATCATTTAGTTTAACCTAGAAAGAATAATTAAATTAAAATTTTTAAAATTTTGAAGCTTTCCGCTCTGTTTTGGAAAGAAAATTGCTGACATGTCATGATTTTATTTTTTATAGGGACTCTACGATGCAGTGTTGGTGGTTGAAACGGTTGAAACATTAAATATTAGTATGTAAGTAGAATTATGTATTATTAACCGTGTCCCAGGTAACGCGGAAACGGAAAATGGATTTTTTCGTAAGCTCATTTTTGGAGATTTTTGATGTTTGCTTTTTATCAGCTATTACATAAAATGAAAGAAATGGTACAATAATGCCCATCAAGAAAATTGGCAGGAGGTTTCTACTGGCCGAAAGAGTGAAAATAAACGTAAGCTTGTAGAAAAATTTTGAATATTTCCACGAATTTTTTTTACCTGCCAATTAAAAGAGGGGAAGGTTAAGCTATTGGCAGATAAAAAAAGTCGTGGAAAATTTCAAAAATTTTCTGTAAGTTAACACCCTCATTTCCACTTAGCTAGAAGACTTTGATTTACTCAGGCTGGAATAAAAAGGAATTTCAAGTTCAAATGTCATAATCATTAAAAATGATTTTATGTCTGTTTTATGTAATTCTGGATTTCTGACAGTTTTGTGCTTTTGGTAACAATATTATTATTTGTTACCATTTTGTAAGTTATTATTTACAAGTTACTTAAGTTTACTTATAAGTTACTTAAGCTTTTCCTTTTATGCTATTTAAAATTTTCATGCATTTGAGATTTACATTTACTAATCTTTAAATTTATTTAACATAATAATTGTATTTCACTTTTCTATGTTGCCAAGGTCTAGCTAAATACTTAAATCAAGTTCGGAAATATATAGGGCTCTCTTAAGTGGTTAAGTGGTAGGGCTCTCGTAAGTATATGATCACCTGAAATGATTTATAAATGTTGCTTAAAACTAGGGATGATCGATATTAGAAAAACATCGATGTTGACATCGATGTTAACATCGATTCAAGAGTATCGATATACGATATATATCGAAAGAAAGACATCGATGTTCGAAAACATCGATGTTTATGTATCAAAATAAATAACCATTATAATCTATTATTTTATTTATTAAAAATTAACATTGCCAGCATTTATTTGGTACACTTTGCAAAAAAGTCACTTTGTTAGAAATTTCCCTTTTAATCTGTTCCTTTGTTGCTACAAATACTGCCTAGCTTTTGAAAAAAGTCTCTCTGAAGCTGTTGAAGTTGCTGTGAAACACAAATATTTAATAGTAATTTTTTTCAAGTTTGAAGTGGATCCTAGAACTTGCCATAAAAGTAATGGATCTTGTTTTAAATCAGCTACAGGACATTTTAACTACTGGATAGCTTAGAGTAATATCGATGATTCGATATTATTCTCGTAACATCGATGTGTCGATGTTATCGAGGACATAACATCGATGTTTTCTCCCTAAACATCGATGTTTTTCTATCATCGATGAATATCGATCATCCCTACTTAAAACTACGTTTCGTTCAGTTTAAAGTTATGCACATGTTTACAATACAGAAAAATTCCGGTCCAAAAGTCCCAAAATTGGCTGTGTTTAAAAACAATAATATTTCATAGCAGTATATCAAACTGTTTTTGGATATTTTTGTCAAAGAACGTTTCGTGCTGTTAAATATAGTTCTTATTTATAATAACTATTGATCATACTGTAAAAAACAATGTTATATATGAGTTAATTATAATTATAATTAGCTTCTGACTAATGATATTAATTTATAGTCGAATTAAACAAAATAGAAAATAATAATTATAAACCAATATGATACGTATTTGCACACATTAAATATTAACAAAAATTATTGTTAAACGTATTATTAATGATTATAGAACTATAATAAACATACTAGCTAGGGAGCTGGCGACAATTTCGGTACATATATGATTTCATCGTTGTTGATGGTAATACATAATATCATCGCCTCTGCCTTTTGTTCTAATAAAATTGTTTTAACTTTAAAAAAAAAATGCGAGGCAGAAGTTTTCCCCGCTGCGTTATATAACAATTTAGTTTTTTTGAATTTTTATGATATAAAAGAAATAAATGATTCCTAGGTCTGCCTCCTTTATTTCTCTCATCTAGAAAGTATATTGAATCTAAAAATATAAATAGAAAAGACGATAAAAGGATTTAGTTGACCACTTTTTTTACATTTTCATAATTATTTAAAAAAAAAATGCAGCAGTGTGGGCGTCTGCCCTCCACAAATTTATTATATACTAACCGTCTTTAATACAATATACCAGTGGCAAACACGATGATATTTGAATCCGTCCAAGCAAAAAGGGCTTCAGTCCTGAATAAGTGTTTTTGAGAAAAACACAAAAAACTGTCTGTGCCATAAGATTTTAATAACACAATAACACTTTTTTTATATGGTACCTAATGCTGCCACCACTCATGTGAATTACCTATATTACTGTTCTTGTACATAGTTTGTCAAAGAAAATTATAATATTTGTTGGACTGAAGCCCTTTTTGCATGGAAAAGTGTTTTATTACACAAAAAACTGTCTGTGCCATAAGATTTTAATAATACAATAACACTTTTTTTATATGGTACCTAATGCTGTCACCACTCATATGAATTACCTATATTACTGTTCTTGTACATAGTTTGTTAAAAAAAAATTATAATATTTGTTGGACTGAAGCCCTTTTTGCATGGAAAAGTGTTTTATTACACGAAAAACTCTGTGCCATAAGATTTTAATAATACAATAACACTTTTTTTATATATGGTACCTAATGCTGTCACCACATATGAATTACCTATATTACTGTTCTTGTAGATAGTTTGTAAAAGAAAAATTATAATATTTATTGGACTGAAACCCTGTCTGCATGGAACAGTTAAATTAATGCTCTGTTACTATGGTAACACTGTATGGGACTGAAGTCTTTTTCGCATAGAAATGTGTATCTACCTTCTTAGGTAAAGTTTTATATTCAAACTGAAATTACGGAAAGAATGGACTGAAGCCCTTTTTGCATGGACCGATTCATTTATGAGAGCTATTGTCTAGGGTATTTGTTTATTTATTTTATAATTTTGGAAAGCCTTCATTTGGTATCGTACACGGAGAGAAAATTCCTATAAAAATTGGATATGTTCGCCTGTTACACGTCGATTGTAGTATGAGCACAGTAATTTTTATAGGAATTTTCTCTCCGTGTAGCAATAAATTAATGGCAGAAATTGTTTATATTGTTTATTTTACTCAAATCTTTGTTATTATCAACTTTCGTCAAACGATAAAATCATTTAAAAATTACTGCCATCAGCTCCCTAGCTATGCGCATATATTTTTGTCAATTTTTCTTTTAAAACGAAAGTATTATTGGGTGTATAAGAACTTATTGGTGTAAAAATACTGTTAGTTTAAGCGAAACTATAATATTTTTTGGTCCAACCAATAAAATTGTGGATTATCTCCGGAAATTTTTTTAAAAAGTGGGGTAAGTTAAATTCTTTTAAATTTCGTCTATTTTTGTTAAAATTTTGTTGAAATTGTAAGTATATTACAATTTTCTTTTTTCTAAAATGATGGATATACTTTATTTATCCATTTCCGTAATTATATTAATAGTGATTTCGGTTTTATGGTGGTTTCGAAATAATATTACTGCCTTTTTCTTATTTGCCAACATACCAGGGCCAAAATCGTATCCGCTTATTGGGAATATTCCAATATTTTTCGTTAGAACACCACAAGGTATGTTTAATAAGTTAATTTGTTTGACAGCCTATTCTAAATATTTGGTAATTTTTTAGAAGGATTTCGTAATTACGATAAATTATTTCAAACATATGGTCGATTATTTAAATTTTGGTTTGGTCTTTGGCCAGCAATCGTAACTTCGGAAGCCAACTATATAAAAGTTATATTAAATGATCGCGATACTTTGGATAGACCCTGGATTTTGGAATTTGTTGCCAGGCCCCTTTTATCAAATTCTATTGTTTTTGCTCCTAGTAAGGAAAAATTTTAGAAAAATCCGTTAAAATTTTACTTTAAATTCCGTAATTTCTCTAGGAAATGAATGGCAATGTCGTCGTAAGATGATTATTAAAAATTTTAGTCAACAAATTTTGAATTCGTATGTCCCATTTTTTGTTGAAATGAGTGAATTTCTTATAAAAGATATGGGAAAAGAATTAAATACTGGTCAAGTTTTTAACGTGCATCCATATTTGAAACGGATTACATTGGATACTATTTGTGGTACTGTAGTTTTAAAAAAAAAAAAAAAATACTAAAAAAATTTTTATTCTTTAAAACAAATTATTTTTTTAGCGACATCATTAGGCGTTGATATGCGTAGTAGGCATGATTATAAGTCTTATTATACAGCAATTAAATGGTAAGTATTTGAAATACTTTTTTGTAATTCCGCGACTAAAATATATTCTGATTTGAACTTTTCATATATTATTTCAAAATCAGGTATATGCTAACATAGCTGTGTTAAAATAGTAATATTACGTGATTGTGGTTGTAAGTTGCATATTACACACGAGCGAAAAAGTTACGTAAGAGAATTGCGCGACTGTGGATATAATATGCCTTACAACCGAATTACGTACTATACTTTATTAACGACTAACATAAAATTTACAATAAATAATATAAATTTTGTACGAATACAATACATTAAATTAATGTAGAATTTGAAATCTATTATAAACAAATGCCAACATTCGGCTGTTAGGTAAAAAATTGTAAAAGTTTTAACATACAATATAAAAATTAATAAAAGTGTAGTTAGCTATGGTCTTTTACACACGCCAGTGTGTAAAGGATAGTACATATTTTGTACAGCTACATATATGTAAAATATAGTTTACCTAGATAGTATATTTTGTACAATAAATACGCAATTTTATGGTGGTCATCGATGAATAATTTTTAAAAATTTCTGTTTCACAAACTATACGTCAGAGAATTGATTCAAATTTTGGTACTTCGTGTATTAAATTCTCTACAAAATAAAATATGCGCCACTACCTTAAACCACGAAAATAAATGTGTCCCACTTAATTTGCACAAATATATTAATAAATATACCATAGTGTAAAGTTTAAATAGGGTTAACTTTAAATCAATTAAAAGCATTAATAATATAATAACTAAAAAATTTATTATTAGGTTTAATTACGAAATTAATTTCGCGTTAGTTTCATTAATTTTAATTATATGCATATGTGGTTTGCAATAAATTTTATCACTCACTAGCACAAAAATTATGCATCCAGGTGCCGTATATTAATTGGTAATTTATTATTTTCGATATTAAATTATTTTGTTAATGGCTCTGGTATTATAATCATTTAATACTTTATCTTTTCAGTAAAATTTGTTATATACCTATTGATAAAATGCAATTTTAAAGCTGACTGCTCTGATTTGAATTTCTGTTATGTAATTGAATTTCTATTATTGTGGGAGTGCTGTGAAATGATTTTATTTACAAATATTTTTGTAGGATTTTTGTTACAATGATGGCACGGATCTTTAAAATTTGGTTGTTACCGAGTTTCATTTTTAATAGAACCATTTTTGGAAAATTACAAAAACAATATGCAGATTGTATCACCAATGTTACTAAGCAGGTAAACGTTTCTTTAAGGATTTTTTTATAGGTATATTTTTAATTATAAAGCTACAAAACAAGTCTTGTTATTAAGGCAGAATATAGTAGGTGTCCCATTTGGATGTATACATACGATTTACATGTTAATTTTTAACATTGGATTTCCATAAGGAAAAAGTTATGTCACAAGAGTGCTTTGAACAAACTAATAATATTAATTTAATATTATAACTACTGTTACTATAGCTTTAACAATAATATTGCAGTAAAATAAAGAAATGAATGCCGCAATTTTCAAGCAATTCACATTTTTACATAATAAATATTTGTGTCATCTGCTGCAAATTCAAAAAGGAATTTTTTTATTTTCTTGAAAATAAAATATTAAAATAATAAAAATACCGAAAAATATTCTGTTGAAGAAATAGTGTAGATAATTTGGTGGAAAAAAATTATTTTATAAGAGAAAATTACCAAAAATAGGAATATGTTTATCCAAAGCACTCTTGTGACATAACTTTTTCCTTATGGAAATCCAATGTTAAAAATTAACATGTAAATCGTATGTATACATCCGGCCGGGATACCCAGTATATCTTGTTGTTTAAATTGATAAATTCCATGTTTGGGTTTTTCCATTATTTTTCTTAAGTATATTATCTAAAAATAAATATATTTTCGGACAATTTTGCGAAAATATTATTACATACTGTGGTTGTGTTGCATGATTGCCATTAAAAATTAATCATCTCAGTTTCTAAGTGATCGAGCGTGTTTAGTCACTGTGCTAACTTATGATCGGTGGTTCCATTCCTGCGGCTAACAATTTCCACTTGTATTTTGAGCTTCCTTAACAATTTTAGTTCCGTGTCTGTCTATCAATCTATTTGTTCCGGGTCTGTATATTAGCCCGTCTATGTATCTAAAAAGCCTTCTAAGTTGTAACCCCCATAACTCCAAAATCATTTGACGGATCTTGATGAAATTATGCGAGTTAGTTGGTCCCCTATGAATTTCATCGTAATCGGAGCAATGGAATCCACCGTACGAGCATCTGTTAAGCGGGAAGGGCGGGGATAAGCTTAGTTCACTATAAAATAAGCATATTTTCGAAAATTCTTTGACGATCCGGTTAGCATAAATGTATTTATGTAATTAGTACATAATAGAATGATATTTAAAGAATATTTTGTAAAAAATTCATTGAAAAATATGCAGAAATGAACCAGTGGCGGTAAATTTTTGCAGGCGCCTCAGAAAAAAGTTACATTGCGGTGAACCGCATAACTCATCATCAAAATCAAAAAACCAAAGATTTCGCTAGTTAATAAGTTTCTCAAGATAACACTATCCAGGTTTTTTTTTTTTTTTAATTGAGTTTTTATTTAATTTTTCGTAACACTTATGTTAGAAGCCAGAGTAGGTACAGAGTAGATTTCTGATTAAAAATTGGCAATTTTTTTTAATTGTAAAATAAAAAATTTGGGGGACAGGTCTACCCACACTGTCAACTTCCCATTGGGTGTCCTTAAAGACTAGAGACTACTGTACATAAATAATTCTTTTTTCAATTCAGGCGACTCCTCCCCTGGGCCCCCGATAGAGGCTTTGCCCCTCTCACCATACCGGGGGCTTCACCTTCTGTATCTAAAGGTGGGGGCTCCACCCTTATCAAACAAATAATAACATCATTTGTTCTCAAGATATTCGAGACAAAATATATTTTGGCAAAAAACTAACAATTTTTTCAAGTTTCTTATTTTTTTTTAAATTTGTAATAAAATACTGGCATTTTTAACATCAAGGAATGTTCTTAGGCCATTATATAATAATGTTATGGTAAAAAATCCATATAATCTATGTTATAGGGATGGTATGTAAAATCGCAGACTGCGATTTTGTCGCAGATATTAAAAAATCGCATATCGCAGGTTGCGACTGCGACTCAAGCAATGTTGCGACTGCGACTTTTAAAACTGCTCTTGCTACTTCTGTTCTCTACATCGTACAACAGCTACATCACTATGATGTTTGCTTATGTTGCGACTTGCGACTGCTATCTATATTTTGTATCATGTTTGTAGTTTGTACTTTGTACCTAATACAAGACTATAGGTACATACATATTAAACTGAAAACTACCCTTCGTCTTCGTTGTGTATACGTAAATTATACATAATATAAAATATAAGATGCTTCGTATGTCTTCTTAAGCACCAATATTTTTTTATTACCAAAACATGAAATTTTTAAGGATTATTGTTAAAAATTTATTTCATGTAATTCATGGAATTACTTATTTATAATGTTATTACAGTATTGGAGAAAAGCAAAAACTGAGCAATATAAAACATATTGATCGCAGATATATTTGTAAATTTCCCAAATATTTAAAATATATGCCATTTTATTAGTTTTAAATTACCTACCAATTGTATTATTCCTTTTTTTTATTTAAAATTTTCTAAAAAAATATCAGTATCGTTTCTAAACTTCAAGTGTTCGCATATTATTGTGAAATTCAAAGCAACAATCGGTAACTTTTTTTAAAAAATGGATCTTGGAAACTATGTCAAAGGAAAAACTAGTCCAGTTTGGAATTTTTATTCTATAATTGATAAAGAATATGCCAAATGTAACATATGTAAAACAAAATTGTCTTATCGAACATCGACAACAAATTTGAAATACCATTTCAAGAGGAAACATCCGACTATATCTTTAGATTTTATTAAATCAAACCCAGAACAGCAGGCCGAAACGGCTGAAAATTCTGTACAAATGAGGTCATCACAAGAACCTGTGGTAGTAACTCCGGTATTAGCAATTGAACGGGAGACTGTTGCAGAAGCTGCATCGAATGTTAAAATAAAAAATCGACAGGAGCAAATGTCTGCGTTTTTAACGAAAAAAAAATCTGGAACAGCCAAAAGGAAATTAGACGATGCACTTTTAAAGCTTTTTATTATCGATTTACAACCATTTAGCATAGTAGAAGATAAAGGATTTAAAGAATTCGTACAAGCTTTGAATCCAGCTTATCAACTTCCAAGCAGACACCACATTTCGAAAACATTGATTCCGGCGTTGTACGAGCAGTGTAAAAATGATGTGCGGGAATATTTAAAATCTGTTAATAGTGTTTGCTTAACAACAGACTGTTGGACCTCTATTAACAATGAAAGTTTTCTTGGTGTTACGGTACATTTTTTAAAAGATTTTGAATTGGTTTCTGTGCTTTTAGAGTGTAGTGGTATGACGGGATCGCATACAAGTAGAAATCTTGGTTTAGAACTGAAACGTATAGTGCAAATTTATGAACTAGAAAATAAAATTTTACTTGCAGTGTCTGATAATGCAGCCAATATAAAAAATGCAATTAAAAATGAACTTCAGTGGCAACAATTCGGTTGTTTTGCGCATACTTTAAATTTAATTGTGAAAGACGCATTGAAATATGTTGACCAGTTAGTGATTAAAATTAGAAACATTGTATCCTTCTTTAAACGTAGTTCATTAGAGTATGAAAAGTTACTTAATTATCAAAAACGGCAAGGTATTGATCAACCTAAAAAAATTATTCAAGATGTACCTAGACCTACTCGATGGAACTCCACATTTTACATGCTGGAGCGATTTTTAGAACTACAAGAAGCAATTCGCAGTACGATTGCAATTGTTAATAAAGACTTACCAGTAATAACAACAAATGAATGGGAGATGATACGACAACTTTATGAAATATTAAAACCGTTTGAAGACGTCACCAAAACAATAAGCGGTGAAAAATATCCCGTAGGTTCCTTCGTCATTATAATGACAAACGGCTTACTGAAAATTTGTACTCAACTGAAAAACAAGATATTCGATCCTGTTATTCTAGTTGTATTAAACAAATTACAAACTGGATTAAGTGACAGATTAGGACAAATTGAATTTCACGAGGTATTAGCAATCTGTACATTTTTAGACCCACGATTTAAAGATGTTGGCTTTCAAAACCGAGAAGCTGCAGAAACGGCTAAAAATATTTTAATTAAGGCTGTTTCAAAAAAAATAATTTTTATGGAGCAACATAAAAAACATGTTACAGAAGAAATTGCCACTACGTCTTCAAATTCTAATAATTGCTCAGTATGGAATTTTATTGACGATCAAGTTAAATCAAATTCGCGAGGCAAAAGCAGTGCAAATTCTCGAGCTTTGGTCGAAATTCAACGATACCTCGACGAAGATATTCTTGACCGTAAAAAAGATCCATTAAAGTGGTGGGCCGAAAATAATTACAATTATCCTCATTTAAGTTCTGTAATGCAGGATAAATTTTGCGCGACTGCCACATCCGTACCATGTGAAAGACTATTTTCAAAGGCCGGTATGTTGTATAACGATAGACGTACACGGTTAACAGCTAAAAAAGTGCAAAGTGTCTTGTTTTTAAATGCAAATTTTGAAATTTTAAAGAAAGTTACCCATTAAAACATTTACTTATGTATTATTATTATTATAATTATTATTTTATTCATGTTAATATTAAATAAGTTACTAAATAGTTAATTGATTTGAACATTATTTCGTTATGATCCATAATTAAAATAATACCTACAAAAACCAACAGTTATTAAGGTAAGCACTTGATTTAATAAATTATCATTTATCCAATCTATATTACTCATAATTATACGATCATCACTGTGTCTCTGCTATGTTAACATCATCTACCTAGTACGTTACGTCCAATAGCATTTTTTTTTGAAAAATCGCAGTAGCAGTTAAAAATAACAGTCGCAACTAAAAATCGCAGTCGCAGTTTAAAATCGCAGATATTCTTTAGTCGCAGTCGCAGTCGCAACTGCGATCGCAGAATAGCAGTTTATCTCATCCCTACTATGTTATCTTAATAAAGTTAATTCCGTTTTTTTACCACAAAAAACAAACCGCTAATCCGAATTTGCTGAAAACTTTATCCGGTCTTCATTTTGTGATTACGCACCTAATGAAATTAGTCCGGAGCAGTGGCGTAGCGAGGGGGGTGCAAGGGGGTCTATCATGCACCGGGCGCAACTCGCAGAGGGGCGCCAAATGTGCACCAAAGAAGTGCCAAATATGTATTAACTATAGGGTTGGTTCACATCAAATCAACCAATGCTCAAAACCTTATGTCTTCAGATCATTATTTATTTTATATGATAGTACTTGTTTTGAAGATAACGAATATAAATTTTTATCTTTTTATTACCATTATTTTTATACTAGTTATAACAATTTTTAAAATCCAATAACCGCAATTTTTCGGAGTGCTTTGAAATATTTAAACACATGTAGCTCAAAAGCTATTTACCCTAGAAAGTAGAAACTGGTACCATTAATTTCAGAATTAAAAGGGCTTTAATCTGACATATAACGTGATAATGCAATTCAAATTTAACCCTTTCTCCACAAACCAAAAAAATGATATTTATAAAAAATCCAAAATCGGAATTTTTAATTTTTTTGAAAAAAAAAATATATGTTATACCCATCCTCTTAAGTAAGTTGTATACAAAGTTTCATAATGGTATTTCAATGGTAACACACTAAAATAATTTTTATTCTGAATTAAGACGTGTGGAAATCTGGTATATTTAATACAGTATATTATGTTACTAACAAGGAAAGATCCCAAGGACGGACCTATCGATTTTGTAGAAATTTGAATAAGTTGTAGAACACTAAAAAATAAGCGACACGTATTTTTTTTTATTTGTAGAAAAACAGTTTGAAGGGGTGAAATCGCTCTTCAAAAATTGGGGTAAAATTTAATTTTTCAAATATTTCGAAAACAGTAAGAAATAGGAAGAGATAGAATAAAAGTTTAAATTGACGATATTGCTCTTTTTTAAAGAGCTATGCTATCTATTGATATGCAATTTATTCAAATTACACTAACAGGGGTAGTTGGGGGTTAAAATTAGGGGGTTAATTTTGCGAAAGCGGGTTAAGAATTAAACAAATTAAAATTTTGTTTGCAGATTTCAATTATACGTAAAAAAATCTAATCGACCTGTTTTTGTTCAATTTTCTAATATTAAATTTAGGAGTAGTTAATTAGGGGGTGACTGTGTCGACATAATCGTACTATTTGAGTTATTTAAAACTTCTTTTTTTATGGAAAATAGTTTAATGGTATCAGTTTCAACTTTCTAGGACAAATAGTTTTTGAGCTACATGTGTTTAAATATTTCAAAGAGCTCCGAAAAATTGAGTTTTTTATTTTTTTTTAAATTGTTATAACTCATATGAATATTCGAAAAAATATAAAACTTGGTATTTTTGGCTACACTGATTGGAAGAAACTATTCACCCAATATCAGGCATTTTAAGAACACTGATGTTTAAAATCATGTTTTTATTGGTTGATTTGATGTGGACTAACCCTATACGTGTTTCTGGTAGGAATGGGGGCGTCAATAAAGTATCATGCCCAGGGAGGCAGTTATGTTCACTATGCCATTGGTGAAAGTGCAGGGAAATTGCCAAATTTTTAATCCAGGTTATGACTTCAAATATATAGACACACAAACAAAGCACTCTTGAGCAAAAGAAAAAGTGGTCAAGGCAACTTTTAGGAAAAAATTTAAAATAAAAATTTACGAGAAAGATTTTTTTTCGAAATTTTAAATACACCGTTCCACTGCTTAAAATTTTTTAAATTTTAGAAATTAAGGGGGGGGCGCAAATAAAGTGTCACGCACCGGGCGCCAATTATGCTCGCTACGCCTCTGGTCCGGAGTTGATATCATCATTTGTTCTCGAGATATGCGAGACGAAAAAAAATTCACGAACGAACGACCGAACGAACTAATGAACGCACACACAGACATCACGCTAAAAACGATGGATTCGGATTCTAGTGACCTTGAAACGTGGAGTTATGTCAAAATTAGCGATTCGTAAAATCGGACCCATTACAATAACTTCCTATGGGTAGTTAATAATAATTTTAAAAAATTAAAAAACTCGTATAGAAAGAGTATTTAAAATTTCAAAAGGATTGGATCAGTAGATTTTGAGTTAGAGAGTTTACCGACTTTGAAATTGTTAATTAAGCGTGAGAAAAATGCGTATGTGTCGGACAGCTGTTCGCTGCGACTTTATATGGGGTTGGAGAGACGGAGGCTTACAACTCGATTATCTCCGTTAGTTTTGCTCCAATCGACTTTAAATTTTAACAGAATAATATTTTGTTGTTGTATATTCATATGGCAAATGTTAAAAAAAAAACGCCCAAAACGTCAGTTAATAAATTTCTTATTTATATGCTTTTAGTTAACACAGCTAATTTTTGTTTGTTTGCGTGACTATTTATAGTACCGTGAACTACAAAAAGTTGTTAGAGCAACTATTTCAAGTTAGCTAAATTTTTTTAGTAACAGTAACTACACAGTTTTTTAATGTGGTGTGGAAATCTATTTCCGACTTATTTCTTATTCAGAAAGTATTATGTAACAGGTATTCCCTTTTATGTATTTTATTTTAGTTAACATAGCTAATTTTTGTTTGTTTGGGTGACTATTTATAGTAGGAACCGTGAACTACAAAAAGTTGTTAGAGCAACTATTTCAAGTTAGCTAAATTTTTTTAGTAATAGTAACTACACAGTTTTTTAGTGTGGTGTGGAAATTTATTTCCGACTTATTTCTTATTCAGAAAGTATTATGTAACAGCTATGCCCTTTTATGTATTTTAAATTAAAATTTTTTATTTATGTAATTAAAAGGTGATAAGGAACAAAAAAAATACGGATAGTAATGCAACGATGGAAAATAATAAATCAAAACAAATTTTTGATAAAGGATTCCTAGACTTTTTATTAGAAGCTCGTAATTATGACAATAGTACAATTGTCGATGACGTAACTCTTCTAATAATCGCGGTTAGTAAATCAGCACTTGTGATATAGTACATTATATTATCATCGTTGTTGAATTACAATTTACATTACAAATGTTAGGGATATGAATCGACTGCAACAGTTGTAAGTTTTGCCTTGCTAGCACTAGCTGCCAAAAAGAATATACAGAATCAAGCATATAATGAAATTAGTAATATTTTTGGGAATTCTGATCGAAAAATTGAACTATGTGATTTAAATGAATTACAATATTTGGAACGAGTCATCAAAGAAACAATGCGGCTGTTTCCAGTGGTTGCATTTGTGGAGAGAATGTGTAAAAAGTATTTGAAATTAGGTAATCAAAAACTACACATGGAATTAGTGAACAAGACTCTGAATGAAAGTCTGTTATTTTTCTAGGAAAGGTTACAGTTCCACCTGGAACGACAATTGTTATGTCAATATTTCATGTTCACCGAGATCCAAATTACTGGCCAAATCCTTTAGAATTTGATCCAGATCGATTTTTACCATACGAAATTGAACGCCGTCACCCCAAAGCATATTTCCCATTCAGTTTTGGACCGAAAGCTTGTATTGGTAATTACGCTAAAGCCGGTTCTACACGATGCTACGAACACCTTTCAACATTGGACGTTTGATGATTCGTCGCATCGTGTGGCCGTTGTCGAGCGTCGAACATTCGCATTTGGCCATGTTCCGGCCGATGTCGGTATTCTTGCACCGAGTTAAAGGGATGCTTCGAACGTTTGAAGGACAATGTTAGTTGGTTCGACTCAACGGCTACACGACTCGTTCATATGAAGAGAGACAACATCAGTGTATAATATTAGAGATAACATTAGACAGATGACATCCTCGTCCACTGAATAAACGTTTGTACCAACACATCATCATAATATGTATTGGATCAAACATTCGATTCATCGGAGGAACATTCGCAGTACCAACTGTCGAACTTACTTGCATCAAACGTTCGATCGAACGTTGGAAGAAACGTTCGTAGCATCGTGTAGAACCGGCTTAACATTAAGAAGTACCTATCTATAGGTCAAATTAACTACAAATGGTATGACGTACAATTTTTAGTTAAGCCGGGGTCACACGACGTTTGCTAGATTGGCTTCTCAATTTCGGTGATAGGCTCCAAGCGAGCTGCTGTGTTGAATGCTGTGATCGCTCCTCTGCTATATTGGCTTCACGCAATGCGTCCAATGCGTGGTGTTGATGTTGTTGGGTTTGCATTTATCACCACTCTCGTCTACCATTAGTGGTGGTGAGAAATACGATATTCTTATTGGATAATGTTTAAATATCGCAGAGAAGCAAACACCGAATTTTTTTTTTACAAAAAAGTTTCATATGTTTAAAATCTAGCAAGTGTTCATGCAATAGAGCCGACAGTGTCATAATTTTCCATCACTACAGCCAATACAGCTGTAATCATCGTTGCCCGCACTAGTTCTAGCAGATAATTGTGCATCGTGTGATGCGGCATTATTGCAGTTACTCTAATATAAAAATGATAAAAAGGAAAAGAGACAGAGAACTAGGTCCGTCCAACTTTGCTTCATTTGCTACATTTATTTAATGACGTCATGCTATTTTTAATTAATTTGACCTATAAATAGGTACTTCTTAATGTTAAGCCGGTTCTACACGATGCTACGAACATGTATTTTGATAATTTAATTTTTATAATTTTTACAGGTGGTAGATATGCAATGATTTTTGTAAAGATTATACTTTGTAATATATTAAGAAAATATGAAATTGATACAGATTTAAAACTAGAAGAGTTAGAATTCACGGCCGATTTAACGCTGAAATTAGTCGGTGGACATTTGATTAAGATTACAGAACGGAAGTAAATATTATATAATATTAATTCAATTAAATTTATTTCGACTCTATGCAAACTACACGCTATATATACCTAAATTTAATTTTAATTAAAATTTCAATTGAATATATACATTCAATTTTACACTTCAGTTTAAGTTTTCCATCATTTTATGGAATAAAACTTTTACCTGTGACATCATTCCTACTTAAATTTCAAATAAGAAAATCTTAAGAAGGACTAAGAGAAGTTGTAAGGGTTGTAAATGCTTTTTTTATGGTGATAAAATTTTAAATTAAAACAAAATGTGTAGAAATTAAGATGTAAAGCAAATTTGTTTTTTTTTTTTTTTCATATAAAAAATTATTTTATATTATTCATTGTTTGAGTCATTTTTGACATATGTACATCACGACTGGTTCTAATAGATCCGTTCAGTTTCGAATCACACAAGTAATTGGAGATTTATTTTAACGACAGTTAAGTTGGTTTTAAAAGCGATAATTGTTGCTGTTTTATCAATACAAATCAGAGGTTTTAGATATTATGTTACAAAATTTTTTTTGTTGATATATTTATATACATAGATAAATAAGTTATTTGAGAGTTTCAAAGTTTTAATGACGTCATCGACATGAACATTCAAGAAATAAAATAAAATAAATTAAAATCTTGTGAGTACATTATACTTTGTTGAGACCTTAGTAGTTAATGTAATACATTATCCATTTTTTCTACCAAAATGTCGAAATTCCATTTGGAAATATTATGTGTATATATTTTCTAGAATGTTATTATCGGTTACCCCTATTTTCTACAGTTTCAATTTTGCAAAAAATAGAGTGGTAATAAAATCTCTAACACCACAGAATATAGAAACAAAGCTGCTATCTCTGTACTAGCTAGCGATACCAGCGTGGACAGAAAATCCCTACCACTGCTCCCCACTATGTTATGTAGGTACACACTGTTTGTAGTTGTATGGGCTTGATGTTTGCATGTGTGTGAGTGGTCACACACACATCCACATATCAGGCATTACGGAGAGAGTAACATGCAGTGTAACTAACAATGATTTTAACAATACATAACAATTGAAGTGCATCGATTCACCCGCTTCAGTTGTTTCACTGGCTATATCCTGTGGTTCCACCCGCCTCAGTCGCTTTACTCGCTAAACGATCTGAAATTTTGTATAAAATTTATTTCAGTATGTATTTGTTTTATTTGTTCACAGTGTATAATGTTGGGATAACGTCACAGGCAGGCAGACCATCTTATTTGTAAAGAGCACAATATTTTTTATAATCTCACTAAATTTCATCATGGTTACCTGCTATCATTTATTTCATCTTATCTGATGATATCTTGCAATTAATTTAATTACTAATAGTTTGTTCAGGACAATATCGGCCTCATTATAACAGTGGACCTTGAAGCAATGTTGGTAAAACAAAATAATAATTTTTTTTTCCTCTTGTTTTGCTGGTTAAATTGTTTCATAACATTAAAGCTACAACTTGGTATGCGACTTTTATTTCGTTGCCGTGAGTATTTTATAGAAAAATAATTGATGTTACCAATATTTAGATTTACCACTAATTCTGATTAGAGAGCTAAAATAACTGTAGAGGTATTATAGTCGAGACCGAATGTATTGACCATTCCAATTTTCTTTTATAACTTGAATTTGTTTACAATCGTTTTTAATATTTAATTGTGACTATCAAAAATAAAAAAAAAATACGCTGCCAATGGGGTGTGGCAAACAGCTTCCTCGTACTCGTAAAAGACTAAAATAGTATACTATCAAATATATATATATATATATATATATATATATATATATATATATATATATATATATATATATATATATATATATCGTGAAATTATATTTTCGCCTTAAAGTTCATAAAAAATTGTTGTAACTCAAAATACTTAAAGGCTAAATTATAAAATAATAGCAAAAATATTTTAGAAACTAACCCCCAAAATACTTTAAAAATTTGAGCGAAATGAGACTAGAAGTAAGTAAGATATTGATATTTAATAGGATTTCATGGCAGCGCCGTGGACACTATTACTCCGAATGCAATGAAATTTGTAGGGGACCATCTATGAACTAGACCGCATAATTTCTGACAATTTCATAAAAAAGAATTGAGAAGTTATGCCACTTGGTGCAATTTAGTATATTAATGGAGTGACATGGTAGTGGCGAAGCTATCGTTACTCCGATTTCGATTAAATTCATAGGAGTCCAATAGTTCGGAAGTGTTCAGAAGTTATGCCACTTGGTGCTACTGGATATACAGACGGACAGACAAACGGACGGACGGACAGACACCAAACCAAAATTGTTCAGGAAGCTCTAAAACGTAAAATGTGCGTAAAAAATTTTATTTTGGAGCAAAAAAATTTTTTATTTTCAAAAGTGATCACAATGCTTCCGCTACTTTAGTTGTCTCGGAAGCAATATATATATATATATATATATATATATATATATATATATATATATATATATATATATATATATATATATATATATATATATATATATATATTTTAAAAGCGATTGTAAACAAAGTTATAAAAAAAAGAGTAAAACGGTCAATACATTTGCTCTCGACTAAATGTCGAGTAATTCACTAATGCTAGATCTATACTGAAGTGATTTTTTATCGTTTTTAATATTGAAAAAAATTTTGTCGTAAATATTATGGTAATTGTTTAATTGGTAAGGTTAATATTATAATTTTCAGAATTTTTTTTTAAATTTAATTTTTTAAGTACCTATTTAAATATTATGATACCTACATATTTTAATATTGTGATTCTAAAATAAAATACCCCTGTCGCAGCATCTGCATAACATAGCGAATTTCCAAATATTGGGCACTGGCGGATCTCACCTAAGACCTGTATCCATTTAAAATAGTTTAGCTTTCAAACAGTGAAACAATTTTCAAAATCAGTTCAGTAATTAATTTTTGGCGCTTTTGGGTCCTCAGGACCCTAACGAATCTCATATAGAGTAGCATATATCCATTTTGCAACATATTATTACATTACATAACTATAGTTTTCGATTTTTTTCTAGGTATGCAAATATATATAAATTATATTTTCCCTCTAGAGGAGGACATCATACAATTCATAGGTACTCTTAAAAAATCTGACTAATGTTAATTTAAAAAGATGAGACAGAGCTATTGTTATTATAACACATACATACATATTGAATAACTAACTAGCACTTGTTTTATCTAGAAAAGAATTGCTAAAACAATGAAAATTTCTTAATTTTTCTTAAAAGCTAGTTCACTTAGTACAATGTTTTATAAGCTTATCTTATGCAATTTTTTACGCCTTTTTCGATGGTGTCAAAAAAAATTAAAAATATTTTTGAATTCTAGCCAAATTTTGCAAAAAAACACTAAAAATGGCGAAAAAATCTACTTCTGGGCATCCGACGTGTCTGGCTAACGAACTTAGCTGAGCCAGTCCGGATTCCAGCATGCATACCAAATTTCATAAGCATTAAACGTTTCGTTCAGAATGGAAATTCGCTAATAATTTTGAAAATATCAAAAAACAACGATATTTTTTTTTAAAAATTCCTTTCGAGGGCTGGATTAACAGCTTTGGGTCACAAAGATATTTGTTATTGATATTGTACTAAAAAGCTTAAAAATAAAAATTTTAAAAATACAGAAATGTTACAGTTTTTCATTTTTTACAACAATATTTAACCAAATTTCCAGACGATAATATGGATTTTTACAAACATTTTGCAAAAAAATTTCAACGAAATAGAAAATTTTGATTACTCGCACTCCCATACTTCCTAATAGTCTAAATGGTTTTGTGAAAAAAATAATAGCAAAATTTTGCTAAGATAACATAGGTTTGTAGTAGCAAGATTTCTCAATTTTTAAATTGATCAGGTTTTAATTATACGTTTGTTTATTAAGTGTGAAAATTTTGACTGAATTCCAAAATTAATTGCCAGGCTATTAAGGTTAATTAATCAAATTCAGTAACAAGACAAGAATTTATCGTTTCTTTAAATTTTTACAAACACCGACTAAAAAAAAAACGACTGCTAATTTAGTATTTAATTAATTGCTTCTATTTAGATTTAAGTAAATACTTAAAATAGTTAAAAATAAATGAAGTGCAGCGGTATTTCTTTTTCTTTTTTTTTTAGGAAAAAAGTAATTTTTGTTTATTAAGCCTTGGGAAATGTTTTGTTTTTTTTAATTAATTATTTTTTTAAAAAACGTTCACATTTAATCAAAAATTGCTAAATGAAGTAATTTAAATTACTTTTGTAATATATACCTACAAATTGTCTTGTATTTGTATTGAGTTATTAATTTTCTATATTTTTGTTAAAACTTGCTTGAATGTATTTCTATTGTTTTTTTTTTTTTTTTGCTTTATTTTATAAAATTTGTGGCCCACCTGGTGAGTACCAGCTATGTGGGCTTCAACATAAAAATTTTTCTTATTTTAAATTAACTTGGTAACATTTTCAATCAAGTAGACTTTCCCTGTTAATTAATTTTTAATTCACAGTTTGTCGAATTAGAAATACCCCTGTCGTCACAGCATCTGCGTAACATAGTAAATTTTCAAATATTGAGCACAGGCGCATCTCATCTAAGACCTGTATCCATTTAAAATAGTTTAGTTTTCTAACAGTGAAACAATTTTCAAAATCAACTGAGTAGTTAACTTTTGGCGCTTTTGGGTCCTTAGGACCCTAACGGATCTCATATACAACTTGTCTATGAGACGATGATCTCTGACGCCGTCGTTGCCGTCATTGTGATCTGTCTCTTTCTAGCATTATATATATTCTGTCTGCCTCTTTTTAGCATAACAGTTCGTGTCAATTATCCTTTTCCCTTCGTCCTGCTATTAGAGATCGTCGTCTCATAGAAAGTAGTAGTATAGCATATATCCATTCAACAATATATTATTACATTACATAACTATAGTTTTCGATTTTTTTTCTAGGTATGCAAATATATAAATATTTCCTCTCTAAAGGAGGACATCATACAAAAATTTCCTTCCCATAAGGTACTATTAAAAAATCTGGCTAAATTTAATTTAAAGATGAGACAGACCTATTGTATATATAACACATACATACACATACACATGTATACATATATATATATATATATATATATATATATATATATATATATATATATATATATATATATATATATATATATATATATATGTCTGGTTAACGAACTTAGCCGAGCCAATCCGGATTCCAGCTCGCATACCAAATTTCATATTTCATAAACATTAAACATTTCGTTCGCGAGTTATCGCGTACACACATAAATATATATATATATATATATATATATATATATATATATATATATATATATATATATATATATATATATATATATATATATATAAATTTTAGTGAACTAGATTTGTGAATTTCCAGAATGGAAATTTGCTAAAAAAAAATCTTTCAATCGTAAGCTTTTAAAGAAATTAAGTTTGTACTATCTGGTTTTTTATGCAAGCTGAAAAAATTTTCGCGATTACTGGAAATTTTTATGAGTCAATAGAATAGAAAGTTAGAAGAAAATTTTTTGGTTAATAATTCATTTACTCCAAGAGTTAATCTTATTTTTATACGACGCATCTCCTAATCAATTGTAAATTTTGTACTTTTTTAAAAGCAATTTTTTAAATCTTGATCCTTTGTGTTTTAAACAATAAATAAAAGGCATACTGAATGCGCTCACGTGTAACGCGCCTGTAATAATATATTGATCACTATTGTTTTCAAAAATATTCATTATTTAAATTTTTTTAAGTTGCACCAACCCACGCCAACGGCCACCGCCTCCTAGTTACGAATTTGCTATTGGATATCTTAATTATCAAATACCCCTGTCGCAGCACCTGCATAACATAGCGAATTTTCAAAGATAGGACACTGACGGATCTCATATAACAACTTGTATCCATCTAAAATAGTTTAACTCTATAACAGTGATAAGATTTTCGACATCGGTTGAGTAGTTAATTTTTTACTTTTGAGTCCCCAGGACCCTGGCGGATCACATATAGTATAGCACATATGCATCTAAATAAGTTTAACCAAAAAATCACTAAAAATGGTGAAAAATGGCTTCTAAAAATCGGACATATCAGCTAACGAACTCGTCCCAGCTTTTGAGACTTTTAAACTTCTAACAAAATTTCGTAAAGATTGAATGCTTCATTCGAGAGTTATCGCGCAGACACACACACAAATATATATATATATATATATATATATATATATATATATATATATATATATATATATATATATATATAAACAAATAACTCTCGTCCTTTTGTGGGGTAACTCTTTGCACCCTTTAGACACTAAAACCGCAGGAATTTTTTCGGAATTAACAGTCGCTTCACCCCTCGATATAGGAAATAAGAATTATTTCCTTTACACCATGTATATAATATATATACACACCTACATATATATATATATATATATATATATATATATATATATATATATATATATATATATATATATATATATATATATATATGTATATATGTATGTGTGCATATATTATATACAGGGTGTAAAGGAAATGACTCTTATCCGTTTGAGGGGTGACGCGACTGTTAATTTCGAAAAAATTCCTGCGGTTTTAGTGTCTACAGTTTGCTAAGAGTCGCCCTCCACAAAGGGACGAGAGTTATTTGTTTTACACCCTGTATATATATATATATATATATATATATATATATATATATATATATATATATATATATATATATATATATGTTTTTAAACAAATTTCTGCCGTATAGTCCCGAACTCGGGTCTTTCCATGATATTCTCCGTCATAAATTAAGTTCCAAAATGGAAAGTCGCTTAAAATAATAATTTAATAGTTAAATGAATTTTTACCTAAGTAACAGAAAAATTTATAATTTTTTTCTGCTTTCCGTCCTGCGGCTTCACTCAGGTGTCTGTTTTGTTTTATTTTTGTTTTAATTTTGATTTATATAATTTCGTGCAATGGAATACATTTTTGTATTTTGTAGCTTTAGTTTGGGACCTTTGCTCTGATATCCGTAATAATAGTTTTAGATATTCTTCAGTTTTAGACCCTTCTTGGAGAATAACAATTTTAATGCTACTTTCATCTTTTTCTGGAATTCCAATAGTGTTTGAAGGGTAACTTGGGGATCGATTTAATTGTCCGCACCATTCAGCTACTTAATGTGATCCCTATTAGAAGGTTCTGGAGAACAATATTTTTTTTTTTTTTTTTTTTTTAATTAAAATTGGGACACTACTGCCGGTGGATGGCGCGGTCAGCAGTGTCCGGCGGCATCGCCATCGACGGGCATGCGCCGCCAAAACGGGAAAATGATAAAAACGACACATAAAGACAGGAACACATAAATGCAATAGACAATGGACAAACATACACATGATAAAATTCACCGATGAGCCCTGCCATCCCAGGGATTCAAAACGAGCGGACAGTCCTTGGTGGCGGTACGCTAAGTACTAGCCAGAACGTCTGGTCACCAAGGACCGAAAACCAACGATGAAACTCCCTCCGAGGTGTAAAGGGCCCCGGAGTGGAGGAAACCGACTAGAGACACACAATAATAAAAAAGAATAAAAAGTAAATATCACAGACTACATCACAGGACTCCACTGTACTCATGGGGGCCAGGAACCACCCACCAGCACAATGGAGTAACAAACGAAAGAAGAAACAAAATATCACAGACAATCATCACAGCAACCCACTGCACTCATGGGGGGACTAAACCACACAGTGGTGCAGTGAGGATCATAACAACGCTGCCGGAGGCCCACAGAGCCTCCATTAGCTAAATAACAAACAAAAACTCAACAAGAAAGGAAATAACAACAAAGAATAACAACAGATTATCACAGTCAATATATATATCACAATTAGCCCACTGCATTTCTGAGGGCCTAAAGCCGCCCAGGAGTACAGTGGGGATCACAACAACACCGCTGGAGGACCTCCAAGGGCCTCCAATGGTAGAAAAACACACAAACGGACAGAAAAACAATAACAAAATAAACTTACTATGTGTTGTCTTATTTATTAACTAACCATAGCCCCGTTAGCCTGCTAGCCAGCTAGCAGTTACCGCCGAGCACGACGAGGACGAGGGGTTGGATTTATGCCCGGCGAGAACAATATTAACCTTACTTCACTTTTTAATTCGCTATTCTGAAATTCTGTACAAAAACAGTTACTTAAATAATTAATACTATAAAAGCAAGTAATATTCATATTTCAGTAGCATATCTAATTTTCGCAGCATCTTCTTGAGATCCGCCCAGCTGTTTAGTATGAAGAAGTTTTTTTTGGGGTCCCAAGGTCCTGGGTGATAATTTTGCCCTCACTTATACTAACAAAATCATCTTATTTTAATTTAAATAATAATAGTACAGTTACTTGAGATCCGTTTATCCATTTCTATAAGAGAAATGAACAAACAATTTATTTTACTTTACGTGTAATTGCTTTGGAAAAAAAAAAATTAAAATTTGTGGCTCCGTAACTAACGATAACAACTAATAATGAAACCAAATTTGAAAATTCAGGCTCTCTTGTGCCACCCCTGATATGATGCTCTATTCATAGCCACTTCACTAGTCGAAATCCGTTAAGTAACCTTGGCTGTGTGCTTTTCACAAAATTTTATAACATTTTTTCTAATTGTATTATATATCTATATATTGATTATTTAATAATAAATCATTGTTAAAAAGATTTAGATTTTAGTAATCAAAATTATTACTTCAATAAATTATAAATTAACACTTATTTAATTGACTAATTATTTTCTTAAATAGACTAAACAAAAAAACTATAATTATTTATTTATTATTTAAATTTGCCGCTTTGAGGAATTTGCTTTGTTGTTTGTAACTTGTTGCCCTCTGCTGGGTTGTCTACACAATTAATATTTAATCTCTAATAATGGATACTTTAATGTCTATACCTTTGTTCAGAAAATGGGCTATTACTTTTTTTAGTTAGTGTGTAGAAATCATTTTCATTTGTAAACATTTTATCTAGTCGATATTGAATTACAAATTTAAAATTTGAAATAGGATTATTGTTCAACATTTTGAAAGGTTGTAACATATTTTGGAACCTATAACCCCATTCAGGTAAGATGTTAAATATTTCAAAAAAATTTAATAATTAATTAATGTATTTTTTTTTTTTTTAGATTGTTTTATGAGTATTTAAATTAAATTGTAGACAAACAATCAAAAATGTAAAAATGTTTGAATAGCTAACTGTCCTGTGTAAAGAGGTTAAAATTCATTAACAATTATTAATGGAAATTAAATTATATGTGTAACAATGTAAAATATTTTAAGAAAGATTAAAATTTATTTTTAATTAAATGATACATAATTTTATTGGTGTTTTTACAAGTTCTTTTTTGTGTGCTTTTTCAAAGCTACCAAACAATCCGTTTGCATATATTTCCATACTTTACTATTTTAGCAAAAAGTCAATTCTGTCAAAAATGTCACTTATGTAGATTTGATTTAGCATTCAAATGTAAGTTGAGCCAAAACTCGTTTTTTTTCTATTTTTTTTTTTTTGTTAAATAACTCATGTTGTATGAATTTGTATTGTTTTTTTTGGACACAAGCGCGAGGCTCGTAACTGCTGGCTCCTGCTACATGGCTAATTTAGTTGTTCCGGCAGTGTTTAGTTGCTCCAAAAACTTTATTTTCTGTTAAAAACACTATATTGTACCCATTCACTTTATTTTTAATTCCAAAGTATACCAATTATATGTCATCAAAATCTTGTCAAATAAGTATATATTTTTTTTTATAAAATTTCCTTACCATCAATCAGTTTTTTCTAATTTAGTTCATCTTATTTAAAATTAAATAAGAAAATTTTCAAAATAATAAATATAATGTGTTAAAACAAAAATATTTATAATTAGGTTATATACATGCATGCATATTATACGCATATATTTAAAAATGATTCCATTTGACAGATTGTTATAAAAAAAACAAAACAAAAAACTAACATTATCAAAATTTGTACTTCGTTTACAAATAGCTAAGGGCCATTCAACACCACAAAATAAAATATGTCAAAAGTTTATTTAATCAAATAAATAGTACAGTTTAATTGATTAACATTTATAATATAACTTTATAAATTTATTAAGACATTATTCATAATATTTAATTAAAGAAATCTGACATATATTTAGGTAATAGAAATAACTAGTGACGAAACACCCTTAGACACATTTATAAACACAATATATATTAAATAGAAAAATCAAACGAGGTAGAGTGAAATAACAAATAAAAAGAGACTTTTAAAAAGAGATTATTTTTGATTTTTCTTAAGAACCACGTTATATAGAAGAAAAGTATAAAAAGCTCTCTGATATAACTTCTTACGAAATTTTTGATAATGTAATAAAATTTTTGAAAAAGTTTTAAATTCTGATCAAAAACACAAAAAAAAGACTTTAAAGCCCAAAATATCCGGTCTGTGGCATCGGATGTGTCTGGCTAACGAACTTATCCAAGCGTTTTGAACAATTAACGATTTTACCAAATTTCATAACAATTAAATGCTTCGTTCGACAGCTATCGAGTACACACATAAATACATATATATATATCTATATATATATAAATTTTAGTGAAGTAGATTTTCGAGTTCTAGAGGCTCCAAAACAAATTTCTGCCATAGTCCCGGGCTTAGGTCTTACCATAAGAGCTGCTGTAATAGCTGAATTTTCATTCTGAAAATTCGCTAAAAGTTAGACGTGTTGCAAAGATCAAATATAAGTTTTTGAATTTTCAAAATTAGTTAGAAGCGCGGCGGGACCTAGTGCGATTGTATTTGCATCGCCCACGAGCCAGCTCTGGATCAGGATTTGTCAATCTTTGCAACCGATTTTGTGCTTATGGATGTTTTTTTTTTTACAAAATATACAATTTTTCAGCCAATGTTTCGTTTTGGGATCTCTCAGTCTGTAAGGTGTCTTTTCCCAGGTTGAATTACAATGTTTATGCTGTGCCTAAAAGTATTTGTAAGCTGGAAGTTTCTGTTAGTTAAGTTGAGAATTTTGTTGTTTGAAAATGGTTCTAGTAAAATTTGTTTCTTTGCATTCAAAATACTTAAAATATGATTTCTCAGTTAATTTTCGACAATTTTTTTATTAACAGATATTTCGACATTTAAAAATAAAATTTCCACAGTTTAATAGCCGGTAAAGTTTAAGGGGATTATACGCATTTACGGCGAAGAAAATTAGTAGATTTTTAATAATACATATTTCTAATTAAAATTTATTGAACTAAAACTTACACCGTCATTTAATACGGTGAAGTTTCAGAACTTCTTTCTTGGGATGGTTTGCAGGGAACATGATTTTTCGAAAACAACTATTTCTATTGTTTTGAAATTTTGTACACTTATTTAATATTCAGTAACCCTGAACCCTTTTTTCTGAGTCGTTGAACAAATGGTTGAGAAAAATTTTATTAGGTTTTTTTTTAAAATGTAGCAGTTTTATCGAAAAGTTATTTTTTACGATAACCTAGATTTTTGTTTTATTTTGTTTTGTTTTCTAAAAAATAATCACGAAAATAAAAAGAAATTTTTTGTTCACGGACTGACCATTACAATAGCAAATAAGTGTCAAAAATTTCAAAACAATCAATAGTTTTTAAGAAATTATGTCCACGGTTTTTGTGTGCTTTTATTTTCTTAAAATATATGTTTTTGGACTAACGCGCTTAAAGTTTTGAGTGTAATTTTTTATAAGCAAAATATTATAGATATTTTCTAATTTAAACAGTATCATCAATGCAAGGGTCAAGAGCCATAACACAATACAATAGCTCAATTTAACAATGGTAGTTAGGTACTAGTTATGTGGTGCGCTAGTGATCAAAAACTTGCACTCAAGATCACGTTTTTTAAATGCACATAACTTTTTAAATAATGCTTCGATTTTTCTGAAATCGTTTGAAAATAGTCTTGGCATGATTTTGTATAAAAAAGTGCAATAAAAAGCGATATTCCCGAAAAAAATGTGTGTACATAACCCCTTAAAATGATCGATGGAGGTAGGTATATCTAACGACGTAAATCACATATTTTATGTAAATTAAACAATTTAAAAAAAAAAATAAACTAAAGACACATGTGGACAAGATGGGAATTTGTAGCAAATTTGCATATTGTACATATAGTTACACTTGTATGTTTTAATAGTAAAATATTTACATAATATATTAATATGCAGATATTTGATATGTGTATAAATGCCCACTGGATATGTAACCTTGACTTTCGGATAAAGAATGAAATAGGAAGATTCACACTATAAGAATGCTGTTTCAGTACCGTAAAGCAGCCAAAATTGCCTAAATTTTCAACTTAATATAAAAATGAAATTAATTTAATTATATTTAATTGTTTTAGTGAAATAAAATGATAATAATCTTTGATCTGATCATAAATAAATTTTCAAATACTTAAAAGATTCTAGTCAAAAATTTAAAAAAAAAATACAGTAATGGGTTAAGTTGTTAATAATTTTGACTAATCATGATCTTTACTAAAATTTTTAAATATACCGCTGTTGTTCACACTTTGTTACTAATTCCAAGTAATATCTAATAATAAAACGTAATAGAATGGAAATTATGGGCAGCTGGTCTAGTTGCTACATATTTATGTTAAAATGGAATGTTTTTAGTTTGTATTAGCAGGCCAGACGAGAGGGTGGGGTAGCCGGGGTTCCAGCCCCGGGGCCCGGACTGGAAGAGGGGGCCCGTAGTTGTCGTTAAGGAGCCCAAGAAAAATTAAAAAGAACTTTTTTTTACTCGTCACATTTCCTGGGGGAAATTTTTTTTAAAAATGTGATTTATTCGCGGGGCCCGGCATTTCTCTCCACGGCCCTGTGTCTTAGGCGTACATAGCCAATATTACCAGTTGTTGAAGAACTGTAATTTTGTCTAAACGATGGTATTAATTATTTACACGAATTAATTATTTAATACTTATGAGATTATGTAATTTTTCGAGTAGTAAAATTAGCTATATACTCGTAGTTTCTGAAATACCGGTTCCAGTCTGTAGACTCGTTGAAAATACAAAAATTTACCACATGAACTGAAAAAAATAATTATAATGATTTGAAGAAATCAGGCCTACCAATGCCAGAAAAATGAATATAACCACAGAAGTTTATCAGAAATATACCTGCCACTAATGAAAGCCAGTATATTTTAATTTTTTTAAACATAAAGTGTGGTATGGTAAAGTCGTCTTCAGTAGGTAAAGTTGGTTGAATTTACGGTAGATATAGAGGAGTATACATTTTGTAAAGGATCTTTATCGTTAAATGACGTAGATGATGCACGTCGCTGTCGATTGTCTTTATAAATAAATTTGGAGAGTATCCGGAAATGTTAAAGTTTTTATCTTATGAATTATTTAAAATCCCTACAGAGAGCTAAGTAAAGAAATTCTAATTTACGCAAGTGCTGATAATATGTTCGTTTGGTGAAATATAAATTTTTATTTGATCAAAAAAAGGCATAGGTATATAATATGATGATTATATTAGTTTTCTAAATTACATTTAGAGGTATTTAATAATATGAAAAGTGGTTTTCCGGCCACTTGGCCGACCATGTGATTCAAATAAATTTTGACACTTTCTTATGCATTCCAGAAATGTTTAATAGCAATTCTTTAATTTTAAAGAGAATTCCTGTAGCTTGGAGTCATTTTCGTCGTAAGTTGAAATACCATTAAGACTTCCAATTAGAAATCTTTAGAAATAAGTTCGACATTCAGATAAATATTTTCAGACACTTTCTTAAGTATTTGAGAAATGTTTAAAAGCCGTTTTTTAATTTTAAATAGTATTATTGTATCCTAGAGTCTGCCGTTATTGTATCCTAGAGTCTCCCATTTCTGCCGTTACTTAGAATAACAATTGGTCATATAATATGAAATGTCGTTTTCCGACTACTTTATTTACCATTAATTCAGAACAATATCGACACTTTCTTCGGCGTTAGAGAAATGTTTAAAAGCCATTCTTTAATTTTAAATGGAGTTATTGCACCCTGGAATAATTTCCGCTATTAATTGGAATTACATTTGGACGGGTAATATGAAATGTCGTTTTCCGACCACTTCGTCTACCATATAAATCAGATTAATATATCATTTTCGTCATAAGCTGAAATAGCATTAAGGCCTCCAATAAGAAATCTTTACAAATAAGTATTTCTTCAACAACGTGATCAATCATGCAATTCAGATAAATATTGACACTTTCTTAAGCATTAGAGAAATATTTAAAAGCCATTTTTGAATATTAAATAGAATTATTGTATCCTAGAATCATTTCCTCCATTAACTGAAATAACATTTAGACGTGTAATATGTAATATCGTTTTCCGATCATTTGGGCGACCATATGTTTTCCACCAAGTTAGCCTCGTCATTTTTTGTTCGAACAAAAAGGCTATGCTGTATTGTGCTAGTCGTGTACTATCATGTGCCGTGAATAATACTAATCTAGTTTTACGTTTGTTATTGAGACTTTTCGTCTATAACAGATGCCACCGACATCATCATTTACATATTTTATTTATATTTTTTTAACAATACTTTTTACATTTACATTTTTATGATGTAAGTGGTGAACAAGGAAAGTGATGGGGGGGGGGTTATGATTTGGAAGATGTGTATCTGCAGCCGTCTTTTTAAAGGAACTGTGCCGATATTTATCTGGAATTGTAAATAGAAACTTGAGAAAACTTTCACCAGCATTTTCGACCGCGGAATTCGAACCCTCTCGACGTGTGCCGTAATTAAAAACCTAATCCCCAATAATTGCTTTTTTTACAGTTAAAAACTATTTTTGAGCCTAAAGTTAGCATCGCTGTATCCTTCTTTAAAATAAAAAATGATTTTTTATTTACACTGGTATAGAAGATATCAGTCTGAATTTTCTTGGTTTTTTTGTGTGTTATTAAACATGAGCAAACATGATTCATTCAATAAAGTTTTACATACTATAATAAATAAAATACGTATTTACATTTCAAAATACCACTTTTATTACTGAAACTCTTATGACATGTTTCGATCAATATGACCATTATCAAACAACTCAAATCTCTTAAATTCACAGTGAAAAAATTTGTGTTAAAATTAACACATTTCACATGTCCAGAACGGTCCACTCAATTTTTTGTGTTACTTTGACACAAAGCATATGTGTCAAATCTTTACACAAGGTTTGTGTGAATGATTTAACACACAAGACGACATACATTTTGTGTTAATTTTTCAGATTTATCAGAGTTAGTTGTTAAACTTTTTTATTCAAAACTTTACTTCCATTTAAGATATTTGAAAATAATCGTCAAAAATTATAACGATTTTGTTCGTATATTATTATAAATGAGACTCAAAGAACGCAAAGTAAGTCAGTCCTTTGTAAAAATTCTTAGTTGTTTTCATATATATACATATATATGTAACAAAATATATATAATAAAAAAGATGAGAGTAGTTCTTATTATTAAACAAAACCGAAAAATTATAAGTTTTTTTCAGTTATTGACGAATATAGTTTTATTAAACGTTTAAAAATGAAACAATTTTCTTACATTTTAAGGTTAGTTTGTTACAGATTCAGTTAAAAAAAATCATGTAAGCTTACGAGATTGTACATTATATAATACAATCTCAAGTAAGCTTACATGATTTTTTGTAACTGAATCTGTAACAAAATAAACCTTAAAATGTAAGAAAATTTTTTCATTTTTAAACGTTTAATAAAACTGTATTCGTCAATAACTGAAAAAACTTATAACTTTTCGGTTTTGTTTAATAATAAGAACTACTGTCATCTTTTAGCGAGTTTCCAGAATGGATACACGCTATTTCAGCCGCTGTCATAACGCGACCTGAGCCCGGGACTATGGCAGAAATTTGTTTTGAGGTCCCTAGAACCCGAAAATAACCTTCACTAAAATTTATATATATATATATATATATATATATATGTATATATATATATATATATATATATATATATATATATATATATATATATATATATATATATATATATATATATATATATATATATATATATATATATATATGTGTCCGCACGATAACTCTCGAACGAAATGTCCTAGGATTACGAAATTTGGTGAGAACGTTGGAAGTCCAAAAATCTTGGATGAGTTCTTCGGCCAGACGTGTCTGACGTCAGGAACATGGTTTTTCAATAAGGAGATATTTGATATGGATTATCCATATACTATATTTCGTTACTGAAGTCAAATAACGACTTATAGAGTTAGTATGTACATACCAATATGTATGTAGTAAGATACTATATATGTACATATTCCTCAAAGACCTATGCATGTATCATTGATATATGAATACTATTCATATATCCATGGCATGTACATAATTACGAATTAAAAAAGCCGCCAAGTGCAAGTTGTACTTGCGCCAGTAGTGTTTCGTACAAGCAGTGATTATTATAGATTTAATGTAATATGTAGCATATAAAATACCTCTGTCGCAGCATCCTGCATAACATAACGAATTTCCGTTTACAAAAATTAGTTTTTGTCGGAAATTAGTTGACAGAATAATTATTGTTCAAAAACCTTTTTTATGTGATTTTTTCAATGGTGTAAAAAAATGTTACAAAAATTTTTGAATTTGGGGAAATTTTTGCAAAATTTAATTTTTTTCACGAAAAATGCCCAAAAAACCATGTTCCGAGCATCGCATTTATGGCAAGATTTTTGGAGAATTTCCAGAATGGAATTCAGCTATTACAGCCACTGTGATGACGCGACTTGAGTCCGGGACTTTGGCAAAACTTTATTTTGAGGTCCCTAGAAACCGAAAATAATATTCACTAATATATATATATATATATATATATATATATATATATACATATATATATATATATATATATATATATATATATATGTATATATATACATATGTATATATATATATATATATATATACATATATATGTATATATATGTATATATATACATATGTATATATATATATATATATATATATATATATATATATATATATATATATATATATATATATATATATATATATATATATATATATATATTTTCGCACGATAAGTTTCGAATGAAATGTCCTATTTTTACGAAATTTGGTGAAAATGTTGGAAATTCGTTAGTCAGACACGTCTGATGCCGTAAGCATGTTTTTTTGAGCATTTTTCGTGAAAAAAATTTCTTTTTGCTAAAATTTTCCCAATTTCAAAAATTTTTGCAACATTTTTTTACACCATTAGAAAGATGAGAAAAATCAGATAAAAAAGATTTTAAACCATCATTGTGTATAAACTGGTTACCGAGAAAAACTAATTTTTATAATCGGAAACTCGCTATGTTATGCAGGGGTATTTTATTATATATATTTTGGTAGATATATATTCTAATGTAAGTTAGGTACTTATAGCATTCTTTTGCTCTACACAATTATTGTGTTACTTCCTTGTTGTTCAAAACAGGTTAACATTTTTATTCTGTTAAATTGAAATTTGTGTTAATATTTTCATTTAACACAAACACGAAATTTTACATTACCGCAGGGTTGTGTTACTTATTTAACACAAAAAATTTAACCAGTTTTTTTTTTTTTTTTTTTTTTTTTTTTTACGCAGAACGCAAATTATTTTACTGTGTTTTTAAAGTTTTACATTATGTATTTGTTACATAAACAGCTGTTAATTGAAGTTATACAAAAAAGATTTACAAAAATATAAATTATGGACGTGACGAATCCAATTAATATTTACGAGAAAGAAACGTGTTTTTTATTTAAATTTGACTGAAATTTTGGACAATGTCATGGCTAAAACTATAATAATATTAAAGGTCATGGAGTAAAAAAAAAAATTGACTAGATTTTTATATACTTTGAACATTGCATTTTAAATGAATTTATACCAATTAGGAAAGTTACCAATGTTTAATATACCATCAATAAAGTCTATAATAAAATCACTCCTTGGCACCTACACCACGTACAAACGAATTCGTTTAAACCAGGGCTTCTTAAACCTTTTTCATTCGCGACCCCAAATAGAGAGATATATAAGTATTTTGTAAGGATTTTTTGATTAGGTAACAATATATATATATATATATATATATATATATATATATATATATATATATATATATATATAAATTTTTGCACTATGACCCCAAGATTTCGCAAAGCGACCCCAAATGGAGTAGCGACTCATAGTTTAAGAAGCCCTGGTTTAAACTATCAAGTTGTTTAAGGGAATTAACAGTCAAAATAATTAACACCATGACGGTCATAACCTATACTCACAAAACGCCCAATTAGTGAACTATTTTGACAGCTAATACACTTTATGTAGAATTGTTGACGTCGTGCGACGTCGTGTGTGAGTTAGTAAGGTTACATTTGAGGTCTTATGGTATCAATGACCGCCAAGGTGTTAAATTTGTACTTGTATTTAAATATTTCAACTAAAAAAATGAAAACAATCAGGAGCACTTATTGATGTATGTTTGGATTTTTTGGGTACACAAAGAAAAAAATAACAAAATTTCCTTATTTATTTATTTATTTCTTTATTTCTTTATTATAGATAAAAATATATTTTTAATTTGTTGTAATAATATTTTGTTAAATAAAAAACAAAGATACAAAATCGAGAAAGATATAAAATATTTTATAATTGCAATGTCCTCATAACGTAACAATTTAAGTATAAATCAAAGTAGGCATAAGTTTAATTAAAATTAAGTGCTAGGTGATCTGGACCACGTTGTACCACACAATTTTTAAATTAGTGACCAGTAAAAAAAACTTAATTAGGGGTTTATTTGATTTATTCAAGAAGATAGAATTTGTCTTCAAGAAATTGTTTGAACTTTGATATTAAATTGAAAAAATGCTATTAAAATAAAAACATAATATGTACTGTTTGATACAGGATTCAAATTTAAGTCCGTGTGCAACACACAATAGCTTTCTTTCAAAATTCCAAAAAATTTTAAAAATAATGTAATAAAACTAGTACCGTAAAATTGGCTGACTTTGGTCCACTTTTGAACTTTACACTGTTATAAGTTTTACACCAAATGATATTAATTTTTATTTCTAGTTACGTTTTATGTGTCTGTATTAGTACTTTTAACTTTGAAATGGAGAAGAAGCTAAATACATTCTAAATATTTTATTTTTTTTAAAATAAGGGTGGCCGAAGTCAGACGACGAAGTTGGATTACTTTGGCCACATGTTGTTTTATTTGGAAAACGCAAAGAAAGAAATATTTTTTTTTTTTTTAAATAGAAATGTGTTAAAAATATTTCTCTTTTTATGTTTTATTATTAAATTTTTTAAACAAATGTAAAAAGAATATTTTATAATTACTTTAAACGAAAGTTTTTATATAAGTAGGGTGAATGCGGGAGAGATGCCGCACATTTTGAAAACACTTGATAATTCTTAAAGTAAGCATTTAATTGATTTGAAATTTGGTACACAATAAATCTAAACATTGTTCTTTACAATTATTTATAAATAATTGTAAATTTTGAGTCATAAAGGATTCATAATTAACATTTTTGTAGAGCCTGCAAAGCGGCGTCTCTCCCACACCTATGGGAGAGATGCCGCATCAAAGAAGGTGAGACGCGGCATAGTTCATATTAAAAATTTTGCATTTTACACACATCTCCATACATGATGCATGCCATATGTAACCATTTTTGGCACTTAATGCATCTTAACCAGTCAAATTTTTATTTGTTTCTGAGTACCTTTCAAAACATTCAATACACAGGCAGTCATCATTATTTTCGTTATCTTCACTAATATGAGGGCTCTTCCTGATCCATTAATGGATCTTTTATATTTAAGTGGCATAATTTACGGTCCAAAAAAAAAAATTGCATAATTAAGGTATATAGGTCTATGTTTTTAACATGTAATATGATGCGGCATCTATACCAACTTTAAATGCGGCGTCTCTCCTTTTTGTTGGGATAGATGCCGCATGTTGCTATAGCAAGCATAGTGCGGAATTTCAACCTAAAATTTTATACAGTACTTTTAAAATATACCTAAATTAATAACAAAACTCATTTTCATTAAAACAATGAAGTATACATTCTTAAATTCTAATGAATTAAATGGCTGATAAAATATTATGTTAAAAAACGTACTTTTCAATAATAAAAAGTTGGATAATTACTAAACTGATGGACTAATCATAAATATTACCATATACAGCTTAAATAAGTAACTTATTTTAAACATATAATCCATCAATAGCGCTATCTGTCAATCAACCGACGAACTATGGCTACTGCGGCATCACTCCCGACGCGGCATCTCTCCCGTACTTACCCTATTATACAATTAAACGAAAATTGCAAATAAGAGAACAAATTATTTGGTAAAATAAAAAAAAAAAGAAACAGCAAATTCTTTAGTAAGTAAATTAAAAATAAAAGATACAGGGTTTAATTATAACTTTCCACTTCTGGTATTTTAAAGAAACCTCTTTTGGATGGGATAGGTGCTTACAGGTCGAAAACAACGCAAACATGTGGTGGCCAAAGTCAGACCAATATTAACGAATAATGGGCGGTTTTGGCCGCCCTCTAGCGGCAAGACCTAAAAGTTTAAGTTTGCTGTCTTGGCTCGTAAAATTTCCTAAAGGTTGTATGACAGCATATTTTTGCATGAAAGTCATAGATGTCGCCTTATTGTCAAGCTGCCTTCGAAGTTTTCGAAGGTAAAAATTGCAGGTTTTTCGTAAATTTTTCTATTTAAACTTTTTCAGGTACTAAAAATCAAATTGCTTTATGTATATAATTTTTTTCGAGTCCAATATAATCTATAGAATCAGTAAAAAATACTATTCCGTGCATAAGTATTATTATAACGTAATCGTGCATAAAAAAAACAAATATTGAAAAATGGCCAAAGTCAACCATGGTGGCCAAAGTCATGCAATTTACGGTATTCAACATACCAGTATGAAAAAATTAGTAGTATTGAAAATGAAAATGATACTTCAGTTCCAATATTTTCAAATATGTTTGTAAAATTTATTGCAGTTAAATAACAAATTATTTACTTTATTTAGTAAAGGGAAGCAAAAAATATATTTTTAAGTTTTGGGGTCGCGATGAAATTACTTCAGGAGCTCACATGGGTGCGTACTAGTTCGTTCGCGCGGTCAGATTTTAATATTATTTTGAAAAAGGGTCGTAGTTTAGTTCGCTTCCGACTTGTTATCTACTGACAGGTAAAATTAATTACTTAAATGACGGTGGGTATAAGAGGTAGCAGGCAGATAGTAAGATGAAAAGTAACTAAACTAATCTAACCTCAACTAATCTCACCACCTAGTTTTTATAACAAAAACAGAAGTATATTGTTAAAACAAACTAAACTAACCTAACCTTAACCAACCTCACCACCTAGATTTTTTATAAAAAATCGAAATATATTGTTAAACCTAACCACCTAGTTTTTATATAAAAAAATCTAACGGGAGCGAACTAGTATACGGTCTAGACGGGAGCGAATTAGTATACGCTCACGGGAGCAAACTAGTATACTACCCGCGTCAGGGTTATCTAACCGCGGGAGCGAACTAGTGTGCTCCCGCTAATCATATAAGATTTAAAAGTTTAACTAAACATTAAAGTAATATATTTTGGTCTGAAATTACTCTTTCTCACGATTTGCCTTTTATTTTTGATCTTTTTCAAAGGTATGAGAATATGTTTTTTCTATTCACGAATTAAAAAGAATTTACCATTGATGTTTATTATCTTCCCTCTTGAGACGGTGGCGTGTCATTTCCGACGGGTCATATCCGACAAATATCCGACAAGTATTTTACCAACAAATATCGCAGCTGATAGTACATTTGGAAACGTTGCACATACAGTTTGCTCAAATATACTACATAACAGAATAAATAAAATTATCAAACAGTCTACGAGATATGCAAAATAAAATGGATAGAAATTATTTTTATCCTAATAAAATGATTTCGGCAATTCATATTTTTATTAGATCATCTGGAAAGTTCGTACCATTTTCGGAGCCGCTCGGATGAATTCATATTTCTTTAAGTAGCAACCGCAAACGAAACATGCAACACAATGTTAGTGTTAGGCCGACAGTGTTTCTTGTAATATGTATCCTACCAAAAACATAAATGTGAAATACCCCCGTCGCAGCATCCTGCATAACATAGCGAATTTCCGTTTATAAAAGTTAGTTTTTCTTGGAAACTAGTTGACATAGCATAATAGTTTGAAGACCTTTTTTATGTGATTTTTTCTCCTCTTTCCAATAGTGTAAAAAAATTTTACAAAAATTTTTGAATAAGAGGAAATTTTGGCAAAAAGTTAATTTTTTTCACGAAAATTTCTAAAAAAGACATGTTCCAGGCATCGGTTGTGTCTGGTTAACGAACTCGTCCAACGGTTTGGGACTTCCAATATTTTCACCAAATTTCATAAACGTAAGACATTTCGTTCGAGAATTATCGCGCGGACACACACACGCACACACACACACACACACACACACACACACACACACACATATATATATATATATATATATATATATATATATATATATATATATAAATTTTAGTAACTATTTTTTTCGGTTTCTAGGGACCTCAAAACAAATTTCTGCCATAGTCCCGGGCTCAAGTCGCGTCATGACAGTGGCTGTAATAGCGAATTCCATTCGCTAAAACTGTCAACAGTGATGTACTTATTTGAAAAATATGTATATTAGAGGTACAAATACATTCACATACATAGATATACGTATACTATTGCAGTTATAGTGAGTTATATACATACATACACATTATATGATTATACACATACAATATAGTTGTAAACACACTAAAATTATAGAAAATAAATTGACTTTTTTTTTTCTTATTTTCTCAAAAACTAGCTAACCTAGAATAATAGTTCCAAAACCTTTTTTATGTCATTTTTTCCCGTCTTTGCAATGGTGTAAAAAAATTTGACAAAAACTTTTAAATTATAGCAAATTTTGGCCAAAAACTCATTTTCACGAAAAATGCTCAAAAAACCATGTTCCTGAGCGCCGACGTTTTTGGCTGAAGAACTCATCCAAGATTTTTGGACTTCCAACGTTGTCACCAAATTTCGTAAAACTAGCAGTTTTTCCTGAAGCGCTATCGTGCTGATACATAAATACATAAATACATATATACATATATATATATATATATATATAAATTTTAGTGAATGTTATTTTTGGGCTCTAGGGACCTCAAAACAAATTTCTGCCATATTTTCGGGCTGAACTTCGACTATGGCTAACACCATAATAGCTGAATTTCCAGAATTCTTTCTGGAAATTCGCTAAAATGGGCAAGTTCTATTGTATTGTGTTAACCTGAAAAAGAATTGAAATCAAAATAAACTGTCAAGTTCCACAAACATTTTTCGTGCAAAATCGGAATAACATAAATTGTTTTAAGAAATATACATCAAGCTTTTTTAAGGTAAATAATAGAAATTTTTCATTAGAACATGGCGAGTTTCTATTTATTTATCATGTATTACTTGGTGTTAAAAACTCCCCAAGTTCTAATGAAAAATTTCTATTATTTACCTTAAAAAACCTTGATGTATATTTTTTAAAACAATTTATTTTATTCTGATTTTACACGAAAAATGTTTTTGGAACTTGACAGTTTATTTTGATTTCTATTCTTTTTCAGGCTAACACAATACAATAGAACTTGCCCATTTTTCACATTTATGTTTTTGGTGGGATTTCACAACTTTTTGCAGGAAATGTAGTTTAATACGAACTGGTTGTCTGGTTCAATTTAGATAGTAGGATAATGGAAAGTAGTACGTATTTATTTTTTTTCGATTTGCAGTCTGATTTAGTTTCATTTTAGCGAATTTCCAGAATGGAAGCTCGCTATTACAGCCACTGTCATGACGCGACTTGAACCCGGGACCATGGCAGAAATTTGTTTTGAGGTCCCTAGAAACCGAAAATAATATTCACCAAAATTTATATATATATATATATGTATATATGTATATATATATATATATATGTGTCCGCACGATAACTCTCGAACGAAATGTCCTAGGTTTACGAAATTTGGTGAAAATGTTGGAAATCCCAAACCGTTGGACAAGTTCGTTAGCCAGACACGTCGGATGCCAGGAACATGGTGTTTGTTCTTGCAAAAAATTAGTTTTTTGCCAAAATTTCCACTTATTTAAAATTTTTTGCGAAATTTTTTTACATCATTTAAACGACGAAAAAAAATTGCATAAAAAAGGTCTTTAAACTATTATTCTATGTCAACTAGTTTCCGAGAAAATTTAATTTTTATAAAAGAGCATTCGCTATGTTATGCAGGATGCTGCGACAGGGGTATACCTATATGCATAATTATATGAAAGAATGTGTTTGTGGTACAGGAAGATATATAGATTGTATATAAGTCATATACGTCATACATATGTATATGTTTGTATGTTACTTATATGCCGTTTTTTAGGGTTCCGAAGAAAGTTCTATTTTTTAGAGCTCCGAAATAAATCTCCGAGACTATAATAGAAATTTGTTTTGGGGTCCCTAGAAACCAAAAATAATATTCATTAAAATTTATGTATTAAATTTATATTTAGTCCCACACCGTTGGACAAATTCGTTAGCCAGCCATGTCGGATGCCTAGAACATGGTTTTTTTGACCATTTTTCGTGAAAAAAATTAGTTTTTTGCCAAAATTTTCTAAAGTTAAAATTTTTTTTTGACATTTATTTACACCATTAGAAAGAGGAGGAAAAATCACTTAAAAGGGTGAAAAATCACAGAAAAACGGATTTTTATAAACGGAAATTCGCTATGTTATGCAGGATGCTGCGACAGGGGTATTTATGTTTTTAAGCAGATCTTTTACTATAGGATTCATTTGGTATTTGAAGTATTTGAACAGCGATAACATTTGATCGCAAAATCCACTCTCTCTCTCCGGAACTTTTCGACTTTTGTTCTTTTTAAGGACAATTTTGTTTAGATCTATTCGATACAAAGATCTAAGCCTATTGAACTCTGCTATTGCACTTTGTTGTGCTTTGTACTCGCGTCAAAATTTATTAAGTGAACATTTTGGAGATGCCTTACTCTGGATAATGCAACATATGCCTGACCACATGCGAATATTGATGAATCAATATCTAAAAGGGCACTATCTAGACTTAAGCCTTGACTATTATGAATCGTTATAGTGTACGCAAAACAAATTTAATTTACCATTAAATTATAAGGCACTAAGAACTATTATAGAACCAGGTGTAGACAATACAATAAAACATATGAAATTTACTTTAGTAATAAGATTGTTAAACATTTCTCAATATTTTCCGATTTTTTATTAGTCATGAAAAGGACATTTTCTGAATGTTTCTTATAGTAGTTAATTTAAATTTAAATGCTTTCATAATGTCGCATTATTTGTTTTTAAAATATTTTTTAAATCATTTTCATGGCTATCGTAAACTAATTATCGTAAACTAATTTTTTTACTCCAAATTTTTGTAAATTAAATTTATGTTTATGAATTTATTAATCATAATAGGTGAAAATATTTGTAGACCAATCAAGAAAAGTTGAGAATGGAAAGTGGTCCCAAGTGAGTGAAATTTTGCATATAGGTATGTTCCGATATTGTACGATTCATAGTAGGTAATTTGTTGCTACAAATAATTATTTCTTTTTCATAGTTACCGGCAACTAGTAGATTTGAATATTTAGGAAGGCTTTGAGTAATATTTTTTTTTATATAAAATTGCCCTGTATTTTTCAAAAGAAAGGGCACAAATAACGAAAATAACGAAAAATATTATGATTTTAGATTTTTCCCTTTACTGTTAGACTAAGATCTATATTCTGACCGAATTTCAATTTCCTAGGTCCACTGGAAATAGGCCAGAGGTTTTGATGATCTGTCAGTAAGTGAATGAGTGAGTGAGTGCCAAAATTATCGATTTTTGGAGACCTATAACTCAGGAACTACGAAAGTTACGGCTGGTGAGAACTTGCCGACGCGCTACCACGCTTATGGATCCACACATCTTTAAATAATTTCTTTTTGTTAGTAATAATGAGCAATCTTAGACATCAAGGAACATTATGTCATGTTATATGAGTTTAAATAAGATTCTAATGCAGTTGGCGCAAGGAGAAATATTTGTAGTGTTTATGGCGATGATGCACTTCCTGACAGAACTTGAAGAAAACGCATGAACTCATTTTTTTAATGAATTTGAAATTTGTTCAGTTATACACATTTGGAATATTCAAAAATAAAATATTCTAAGTTGATGGTTATTCTGTTATACATAATATACTGATATTCAATTAAACAAATAAAATTTTTTTATAATTTTATGTACATTTAATAGAATCCATCATTGGCACAGAATAATTATGGGTTCCAATAGGCAGTACCTATTTTTTTGAGATTCGGAAATGTTAATTACTGTGCGTAAAATGAAATACATTTGCGTAAAATAAATTTCTATTTTTATTTTTTTTTTGTGTCTGACAACTAGTTAATTAATTTAATTCAAAATTTAAATTTACTGACGTAACATTTTTAAAGCATCATCTTAATTTTGCGTGTGGAAACATACCGTAACGTGCAGATAAAACTCAACACAAAAATATTATAGTTATCTTTAAAACTTGAACATATGAGTTCACAGTTTAACTTGTGTCTTACTGTAGTTATTTTTGAGAAGAAAAAAGTTTAATAAAATTTGGAACTTGTTTGAAATAAAAATGAGAGTTACGTGAAAATTTTTTAAAGGTTAATCCACACCACAAAAATCAAATCAAATAAAGAAATGAAACATTTCTGCAAACAATAGGAAAATTCTTGGGATATCTTTAAGGCGTGTGTTAAAATTTATTTTAATAGTTAATTTTTTTTCTTTTAAATAAGTATTATACAATGTATCTAATAATAAATATATTTCCTTGCCATCCTCAAATAAAAGAAAATGTTAGTATAAAATAATTATTCGATTGATTTCAGGCCCAGTTTTGTAGGCTTCTTCAGTCGTATAACAACAAAAATATACATACTATTTTTGCAGGTTATAAATGTTTCTCTTTCACGAAGGTAACTTCAATCAAATATGAGTGAAATAATGATTATTATATATTAACACGTTGACGGTCATGTCATGCATGTCGTATGGCGTCGTACTAATCGCGACACGACGTTGCACTGCGTCAACAATTCCGTATAAAGTGTACATCAATAACGTATGTACATAAACAAACGTAATTCACTATCTCTCTAGGCACCATAGGTATTGCAGTGGCGCTGTGTCCTTAATAGCCCGTCTACACTACACCAACTTTTGTTTGTACAAACTTTTACACAAACAAAAGTTGGTGCAAATGGTACGTGTGGACGTGAAGTTTGCGCAAACATTTTGTAAAATCACACAAACTTTTGTTTGAATAAATTGTTTGCACAAACGTAAGTTTGGGCAAACGATACGTATGAACGTGATATTTGAAGTTTGTACTAATGTTTGTGGGTGTGAGTTTGACAACTACCGTAAAAATGACTGAGTAGGCATGAATTCAAGCTTTACACCGTATTTTTTTATATTTATTTTATGAGTACGTATTCTTTAATATTATATTAATTAATATATTAAAGAACATTAATTTAATATACTAAAAATTTACGCGAGAATGGTCACTTTATTACATTAATCAAAACGTTTGGAAAATGTGCCTGGTTTTTAAAAAAATGCGTCGCCAATAGTCAAATTAATTTTGACTATGATTGAAATGAAAATGATTTTGTGTAGAAATTGAAATGAAAATGATTTTGTGTAGAAATTGGCAATAAATATTTTTTAAATTTTTCAGATATTATGTTTCAAAATAACTAAAATTTCGATTAAACAAGAATTCTTTCATTAGAGCACCAAAATAAATAGTTTTTAGAGAAAGTTTTAAAAACAAAAAGTAACACTGCGTTGAAGACGTCAATTTAAATTGATTTTTTAATATTTTTTATTCAACTTCAACCTTAGTTATTGTTGTTACCAAAAAATATTATCATTCTACTATATTTTAAGAAAGATATCTATTCCGATTTATGTTTAGTGTTTTTAAACCAAGCTCATGAGAACATTTTTCCTTGTGTTCCTATTCACCCACCTTTCTCGATTCATTCCAGTCTAGGGTAATGGTCTTCGAAAGACATTGAAACTGAATACCTACAATAAATATTTATTATCAATAAAATAAAAATATTTATTACGACCGACACTTTGTAGGTTATAAAAGGCGACTTGCTTCAAAAAAATAATGTGTACCTACTTGTATCTAGTGTATTGTATACTTTAACCATCGATATTTGGGATGACTTTTTGAGAGTGATTATAAACTTTTAAAAAGTTAGTTATTTTACTACTTGTACCAAATACCACCCTATGCTCACTCCAATTGTGCTTAAATATATTACCTGTTTTATGAGTGGCGGTTTCTATTAACACTAACCTAGATAAGTAGACAACCTACAGCGCACAATACTAATAATTATTGCTGTACTTGAGAAGTCATCCCATTTATATATGGTCAAACTTTACCAATATTCTCTACAAAAGTTTGCTTAAACAAAAGTTTGTGCAAAAATTCACTCAAACAAAAGTTTGTGTAATGTGGACGTGCTATTTGTACAAACTTTTGTTTGTGTAAAAGTTTGTACAAACAAAAGTTTGTGTAATGTGATCGGGCTATTACTATACTTACTTATTTATTTTGGAGCATGTCGCACTGTGGTATATGTTGTGCCTAGACAGAGAGCGAGGTACGTTGCTTTATGTGTTTCTTTGGTCGACCTTTTGGTAAATCTAGTACATTGCTGTGCATCGAAGTGCACGTGCATTCGATTTGTAGCCGTAGTAACCGTTCAGCCTTAGTTATGATTGGTTGAACCAAAAAGGATTAAGTAGGAATAAGTAGAAGTAAGTACATATACGAAAATTTTGAACATCTTTACTAGTGATGGGCTAGTAACTAACTAACTGTTAAAAAATACCAGTTACTTGTAAAGTAACTAACTAACTAGCGATGCCATTTGAATACCCTTAGTTACTTAGGTAGTTACTATGGATGTATTATACAATAAATTATGTATATACATATCGCGCGTACTCTTTCTCAACCTCGTATCTGAAAAGTGCCAATTTTTGGACACATAAAAAAAACGTATTTAAATCCGTGTTTTCATCATTATGAACTTAAGATTTGTGCTAATTACACCCTTTGATGTTGGCTACCTATATATATAAATATATATATATATATATAGATAAGTATATATATAAATACAATATTTAATGTTTTTTGTGTGTCCTAAAACATGCAGTTTTTGATATACGAGGTTGAGAAAGAGTACGCGCGATATCTGACATACCTGCACAATACACGGAGAGAAAATTCCTATAAAAATTACTGTGCTCAGCACTACAATCGACGTGTAAAGGACGAACATATTAAATTCTGTAAGGTAAAAATATAAAGATTATAATTAATCATAAAAAATTTAAAGGATGGAATGTTCTTTTCGTAATATTATCTCCGTAAAATTTGTAAAACAGCACAGTAAAAAGTTCCATTACCGACAAAAAAATAATTTTTAATTGTGTTTATTAAAAAAATTTCCATGCTAACATGCTAATAATAGAAAGAAAAAAAACAGAAAGAAGGTTGGTTTTGTTGGGAACGCTGTAATGAAATGTACCTCAATCAGCGAGTTACATGGGTTACATGCGAACCATAGGTGTGGACTGTGGAAGAAACTTTGTCAGACAGCTCGCACCAAGCACCTTGATGCAGCTAGTAGTCAGTTGCTTTTACACTCTTTTAGGATGATGTCATCGTTTAATTCATCTTTTTGTTATTTACCTATCTTTAGTATATGTATTAGAATTATATTGTTGGCAATCATTTTTGTATACATGTTTTTACAGGTACAGTGCAACCAATATAAGGTCGCGAGTCAGATGCGCAAATGAAAGAGTACGACAACAAGAATTAAACTATAATATACATGCATAAGAGTGTGATAAAAGTTGTGTTAGCACCACATTAAATTTTACCATGCTAGCACATATTTTTTATTTTGGTCGTCGATCGCGCACGGATTATAGGGGAGCATAGTAATTTTTCTGAAATTTTCTCTACAAAAATTATAGGATTTTTCTCTCCGTGTAGTTAGTTACTTATAGCCCTTATAGCACAGTATGTATAAGTTGCTTATAGCACCTTCTAACCTGTGTACGTATTTCCAATATGTATGTATGGCATGTTTGTTCATTTTCATAAGGATTCTGGACAAGACTGACTTGAACGATTTATCAGTTTATGATGAGTCCAGATGTTTCACATCTGAGGTAAAAGAGTTTACAATTTTAAGAAAAAATAAATTTTAAGAAGAAAAATACTTAACAAAAGCATGGCAAATAAATTATATTTTTGTCCCTGAGTTGTGGATTTTTTATTATTTTATGTTGTCCTGCCTACTCATTACACTACTTATTATATATACTACGGTTACATATTGAGTATTTATTTCATTGTAACCGATAATCCTTGTAACTGGTAAACGATCTTCACCATACATAAGATAGTTACATAGTATCAGGATGTTTGTATTTAGGTACTATTTGAGATACGTATAGGTACAATGCAAAAGTAACTAACTAACTAACTACATAAAATAACTAGTATTTATACTGAAAGTAACTAATAGTTACTGGTACCTAAAAGTAACTATAAAGCCCATCACTAATCTTTACACAACGGATTGGTATTGTGCACCCCTAACTACTGTACATACCATATAGCTTAGCTGGGTTGAAATCGTGAGGCTCATCGATTACAGTTTAGTCGAGGTAACAATTGAGTGTGTGCGCCAGGCTTAAATCTAATTTTTTTAATTAAAAAAGGTGGTGTGGAGACCAGATATTCCGCGAAAACGCGTATTAAGTAATACTTTGCGGCACTCGTACGCCGAAACTATTGATTTTACGAAAAAAATTGTTAAGACATAAATTGTAGAAAATTTTCTCTAGTTTAATTTTGTATATAAATATTTTCCTCGTAAAAAGACTCGAAAAGGAGATATCGTCAAAAAACTGCTTTTTGACGCCATTTTTCCAATATGGAGACGCGAGCGACAAAGATACGAAGTGGCAAAGTGGCAATTCGAAAAGAGCACCTTAAAATCTATAAAATCACCCGTTTTCAAAACTCCCGGAAAATTTTCTACGTAGCCCCTTTTTTTGAATCAAATGACTGCACTAAATATAGTAATTAAAATATAATATACAAATGTAATACTAAATACAAAACAATACAACAATATTATAAATATTAATAGGCAATTATTCAAATTATCAGCAATTAGTTATTAGTTATATAATAAAAATAATTAGTTAATAATTATAATTAAATATCCTAAAAATTTACTAGTAACTATGGGTAACTTCAAAAATGTAAACTTTACCGCATCGATGCAGCATCATGACTTTTCTGAAGCGTCTAATACTACATGATGCGCTGCTGATGCTCTCTTGAAATTTGATGCACATTAGATATTTTTGAATGGGATATTGGCATCATGATGCATGTAGCATAATAGACACAGCATGATGGACTATAGATAATATAGTAATACAGTCATAATATAGTCCTTGTATAGGTATATTATCTTTGAATTTCAGCTTGAACTTACTTGAAATTGAAAATATTGAAATTATTTGAATAAAAAATATTACATACCTATTTTGAGTTTTTAGTTTAAACAATTGTAATGAAAGGTAAATACATTAATCTTTTTCAACAGTTTCTTTTTCGGAATTATTCCTGTTGGTGTTAATACCTACATAATATGGCAAGTAGTTATAATTCTACATTATACACATGACAAGCATCTTGGACACGCATCACCAAATTTCTTGATGCATTGTTTTGACGCATCAAATGCAAAAATGAACTTTTGATTTTTCGTTGTGATGCGTCTGATGCGTTTTTGAACTTTTGACTCTGCCTCATGCAAGCAGTGATGCATTTTTGAAGTTAGCCTGTTTGTCGTATATTTTAAAAGTGTTTTGAACTTCCCGTTGAAAAACTATTAAAAGCAAAATCTTTCAAATAACAAAAATGTTAATTATAATTGAGAGGGCAAGTGAAGTTAAACATTTTTTTTAAAAATTCAGTTGTATTCGAATGATTTCTCAGTTAAAAAAATTTTGTTAATCTGATTTATTTAATTATATGGTTTTGTAACATAACTACTTCCTTATACTTGTTTGTTTAATATTCTTTAACAGAACAGTGGCAATGCCAAATAGCTGCGAATAAAAGTAAGTCGTTCACCTTTAGTCGAAAAATTAATTTTTATATTTTTATTAATTCAAAAATACATTGAATTACGTTTTTTTCTATCAATAATAAGGATAGATTGATTTTGATCATATGGACAACATGTTTTAATAATGTTATTTGTCTTTATTTAAAAGATTTTTAAATTTTTAATTATTTTACTACAAATTGAAAGAAACTGATAATATAAAAGGTTCGAAGTTGTTTTCCTTTATTTTTTATATCGTTTTTGTTATAGTTAAATAGTAACTGACCATTTTTATAGGTAATTTTTCTAGAATTTTCTTAGAGAAATTTTGGTCTAGAAATAGAAATGTTACAAAATGTAAAAATTATCGCGGACTTGAATACATTATATAAGAATTTTTGAAGTAGGGAAAGGTATTGGGTACGCGGAAAAGGATTGATAATATGTTTAAAAAATACATATATCCATACTTATGATTCGATACATAACGTAAAAGACCCTATACCGGAACGCGATCATATGTCCGAACAGTTTTGACATTTATATATTAATAAAGTTATTTCTGAAAGAAACCTCTGATAACAAAAATGATTATTAATAGAATGATTATTTTCAATTTAAATTCACCTCGCATTTAATGTTTCCATACCTAATCAAAGAAATACATAGAAATACACCCCGACAGAAAGTTTAAGACCACTTCAATTATTTTTTATAAATGGTTTTATCTACGCAATGAAAACTTTAATTTAAATAATGTTGTGTACAGGATTTGATTACACATTTTGCTTCAAATCCATGCATTTGTCTAGATTATTTAGGCATTTCTTTCACAGTCACGTCACATCAAAGAGTGAAAGTGAATATCCTCTATCTTTAAAAAAAATTGAAATATAATTTTTTTAATAGATAAAGTTGTTTTCCTTTAATTAACGTTTCGATCATATTTAACAACATACTTTTAGCTTTCTAACGACTACCGAAAAGTTCCCATACGATGATTAGTTGCGAAGTTATGAACAGTCAAAGTTTAGTGTGTGCTCTACTCTTTGAATTACAATAACTCGGTTTAAAATTGTCGTACAGCGATGAAAAAAACGAAATTAAAGGAAAAAAGTGACTTTTTGAATATAATATTAAAATTAATTAAGAAAGATTCTTTGAAGTAATAGTGAGCTTTAATCGTAAAAATTCCATTTAAAATTCTTATATCAAGTTTTTTTTTGACCATAAATCAAAAACAGTAAAACATAAAAAAAATTTAAGGAAAAATTCTGAAAGTAGAAATTCTAAGATTTAATATTGTTTTTAAATCAACGCTCTCTCATTTTTTTTGCCGAATTTGCAGGGACTTAAACATAAAACACTTTTTATAAAGACATGTAAAATCGTCAAAAAGTTTAGGACCATATCTAATAGTACTACATATATAGTACGCTATATCAGTATAAAGGCGAGGGTGATTGGGGACGGATTCAAAAAGTATTGGAACATAGAACAGAGTACTTTCAAGGTTAGCAAGTCATTCGATATTTTTATAAGCACATTCAACATGATATTTCTATGACTTTATAAACTTTAGATTTTATGTTTATTTCTACACAAAATCATGAAGTATAATTACTTCAGTAACTAAATTATGTTATATGTCAATTTGAATTTTGATTGGCCCTCATTATCTGCCCTATTCACTCTCTAATCGTCTCTTTTGACCCCAAATTGTCATAGAGAATAAATTACATGACTTCTGTCATTTTTGCAAAAACCAGGGATATTTTCAAAAATTTTTGATTACTATTATAATAAAGTGATCATCCTTGCGTAAATTTTTAATATATTAAAGAATAGGTACCCATAAAAGAAATACAAAAAAATATGGTTTGAAGCCTGAGTTCGTACATATTCATTTTGATTTACGGTATCTATTTTTTATGACTTACTAATTTGAGGTTATAAAAATAACTTATTTTAGATTCAGTTTTACCGCAGTATTTGTGAATTATAATTATAAAGTGTGAGTAAAATACATTATTCATTTTTTGTTTAAGAATTTATTTCATAATAGAAATTATTTCCAATAATGGGGGTCTATAACTTCTAGTGTTAATAATTTTGTTCTGTTCGGATACATGTGCTGACATTTTGAAAAAGAAAAACATTAATAAATAAAAATTTTTGGGTTATATTTTCTTAAAAACATATTCATTGGATTAAAAAAACTTTCATGCTTATTAAGAAAAAAAATGGGTGTTTAATTTATTTATAAATTTTTATAAGCCATTACACACCTACAAAAAGTGTTCTGGTATAGGGGCTTTTACGTTAGTACCTATCCAAAAAATATCGATACGTCAATTGGGAATCTACAAAAATATTTTCGCAAAATGTGTCATACTAATTAAATGTATATATTTTAATTGCTAAGTTATGGTATACGTGTACCTTGATAACTTTCATTTTAGTTTCAGATGTTTGTATTTTCGAGGATGTATACATAAATGAATGGTCTACCTCCCTTTGAATATTTTATCAGAGATACATAAAAATTCAGTCGACACTTTTTAGATTTCTAATTTTCATTCCAACCTTCAGCTTTTCGATTACATTTTGCAGTTTTTTGCGAAAATAACAATAGCACATAACGCTGATTTTTCGTCTATGGTTTAGACTTTAGACAAAAATATTTCATGAAAATAGTTTGATACAAACGTTTGTCCAGTTTCAACAATGGGCTAGGATGATAGTGATGGTGCTAATATTACTTGAGCTGTTGTGGCTGTATTGTCCTGCAACGTGTTACTTGAAGAAAGGAAGCGTAAAAGACGTACTAGGAGGGAGTGGACGTTATTTCTAAATGGCTGTTATCACTTTTATCTCTCTTTATCAGAACGACTCGTGTAGCCCCTTGAAGACATCCCTTTGATTCGGATGAAAGAATACAAACATCGACTAGAATATGGCCAAATTCGAACGTTGGGCGCTTGTCATTGAATGCTCGTAGATTTGAACGACAATATGATGAACCACCAAACGTCCAACGTTGGAAGGTGTTCGTAGCATCGTGTAGAACAGTCTTTATAATTTACGGTCGTTTGGTCGTTAACATCAGGGCCGATTTTAGGTTCTTGCCGCCCCTAGGCTGCATGAAGCCTGCTACTCCCCCCCCCTCCAGCTAGATAAGAATAGAAGTCGAATACAGTATAGTAGTAGAGCCGCATACTGTGTTTAAATGTTTGATAATATAATTTACCAATTTTCTATTATTACAACTCTTAGCACAGTAAAACAAAATCATTAATGTATCTACTAGTTAAAAATAACTACGGGCTTTAAAGTAATCATTATTCAAGGGGCCAAACTACTGTATGATAGTATTCCGACTGTAGCAGAAAAGTGACGTAAAATTCCCTCCACTTCGCATCACTATGTTGTGTAGGTACACACTGTTTGTAGTGGTGTTGGTTTGATGTTTGCTTCTGTGTACGTATTCACACACACAACTACAAAACACGTAGTATCAGACAGACCAACGTGCAGCTCAAGCAACAATGGTCTTACAAGTTACAATACATAACAATCGTAGTGTATTCGGTAGAGATGAAACGGATATCCTGTAACTATCTGGTATCCGGCCTATCCTGCCAAATTTTACTATCCGGCCGAATACCGAATATTAAAAGAAATTCAACTCATTAACACAGGATAAATCATACCACAATAGTTTACAAATACGATTTATTTATAATTAAAGAAACAAAGATAACATCTAAATGATTTTTGTTAATATTTATTTCCAATGTATTTTACGGAAACTGTGGAGAGGAAATGCCGGATCCAATCAGCGTTCAGCACAAATGTCACGACTCTATTTACTATAGGGACTCTATATATACATTAATTTTGAATTGTATCTCACTTCACTTGCCATCTAGACAATCGTCTGAAATATACACGTTTTCCAAGGACCTCATAGTTTGATTCTCCACCAGCCTATGTCCTATCAGACAGTGGTCATAGGCCGAATATTCGGTAAGTGATTCGGTTGCCGGATATCCGACCATCCGGCCTTGAAGCTTGCCGAGTATCCGGTATTCGGGCAAACTACTATCCGTTTCATCTCTAGTATTTGGTGGCCGACACCGACTGACTAAATGCCTTAAGCTGTGACAGACCAACAAATGACACCAAGTGAGCTACACTTTTTTTATTTTAGTTTGCTTCTAGTGTTCTATGTCATTATCGGTTTTTTTCAATACCTTTGTTTTATTACAATTATTATCTTGTAGTGTTTTATACATGAAAATTACTCCTGAGAATCGCATCTTTCTTAATGGTATGAGTTTTATCACGTTATTTTTTTTTTTACAGGCAATGTGTTGCAAAAGTGCTCGGAACAGCGCTATGTCGACTTTGTCGATTAATCGACAAAGACAGCCGACGGAAGGAAATACTTCGTCGATCAATCGACAAAGTCGACATAGCGCTAGGGTTAACAGTGATAATTTTTCAAGACACTTATAATAAATCAAAACTGAACATCGACTGTTGACATTGAACGCAAACAAACAACTGCCAATCTTTCAACGATGATCGCAATTTATTATATCTTAGAATTCTAGATATTTTTTTAAGCAACCGTGCTATATTTTAAATAAATTTGTCAATTTATGAATTAAAAACAAAAAACCAAAATTTGCCGCCCTAGGCTACAAGTCTACTTAGCCTACTTAGAAAATAGGCTTTGGTTAACGTCTTAATAAATTACAAACTAATTACAAAAATAAATAAAAGTATACCTTGTAGAGGAAACTTTATCAAATTTTTTCTTTTGAATATTTTTTTTTAATTTGGATACGAAATTATATAGGTTTTTATTTGTCGTAATTTACATAGCGGTTGACCTCTTAAAATAATTGTGGAAACTGTAATTTCACTCATAATTTTTTTTTTATCATATACTCGTGTATATATATAATATATTGTATTTAAGAGAGATGAATCTTTCAATTAAAACTTCAAAGAAGTTATTTAGAAACATAACAATTAAGTTTAAATGTTTGAAATAATTGTTGAAGTTTGAAAATAAAAAATAATTCTAATTAAAATTCAAAATTTTAAAAATTAAATTTGAAGTGAAATGTTTAGATTTTATCTGTGATATTTGTTAATTTAATACAATGTATATTTTATTATTTTTATTAACAATTTTAACTGTTTATTTGGCTCAAAAATGTTGGAGTTATATTTTGGTATATCGTAAAGTGAACAAATTACCTGGACCAAATCCAGTACCAATATTGGGGACTATTAGTTATGTTAAACCAACATTCAAAGGTAAGTTGTTGTAAAAAAAGGCTTAGCTTTTAGTTTATAGTAAAAATTAAATAAAACTCGGCACTGTTAGATCACTGTGTATAGCAAAGCCGCTTGTTAAATAATTAATTTCTATAAAACCATTTGGGGTTCCTTATTTTTATTTTCATGGTTTCGTACAAATGGGCAACTTGCCAGGACATACGAATAAGTTTCTAAGGGGTGGTTCACCCCTTAAAAATTTGTGGATGTAAAAAAATGATGTTATATTTATTGCTAGAACTCTGTATAGTATACATATAAACAAAATACACCGTCAAATGGGGCTATTTGGAACAAAAAAAAAAAGAAAAAGATTTAACCTCTTATATCTGTTTGATTTCTGAACGATTCATAACGTTAATGCGTCTTTAATAGGGGATGTTCTTTAAGAGTTTAAATCTTTTTTAAAGCTTTTCTTTAAGAGTTTAAATCTTTTTTTTTTGTTCCAAATAGCCCAACCGTTTTCATTAGTCCCGTTTGACGGTAGAAAATTTTTAAATTTTTAAGTACACAGTTTAAGGGGTTTTTTCACCCCTTAAAAAAGTGTAAATACAAAAAATAATGTTGTATTTCTTTCTAGACCTCTTTAAGGTATGTATAAACAAAATTTCATTGATTTTTAAATTTTTGAGTTCCAACTTTGAGGGGGTGGTACACCCTTTAAAAACGTTTCTTAGCAGCAACTGATATTTTTTAAGTTATTAGGTAGTCACCCTCTACATATTGACAAAGTTTCAGATTTTTTTGAATTTTCGATTTCGAGAGGTTTCTTTGTTAGTATAGTAAAATTTAAATTATTATAAGTAATAACACTTTTTGTTTGAGTTATTACGCTTAAATTATCACGAAAGGACTTCACGCACCAATCCCTTATTTCTGATGTTATATAGTTATACATCTAATCGTTCTCGATATTATATAATTATATCAACGCTGAAATAGAATTTCCAAGACAAAATTGTGTCTTTTATGAGATAATTTTGAATTTGTTTATTTAATCCTATTTTTCGTTAAATATTTTTTAAGTAAAAAATATAAAATAACATTCCACATTATAATATAGGATGGAATTAGGTATAATTTAATTTGCTAATTTCGACATTGGGATTTAATTGGAATTGGGACTGTAATACAAATTCGTATATTTGAAAATAAGAAAATAGTGTTTTAAACTTCTTCTGTACTGAAAAATTAATCCAGTTTCAAAAAAGAAATACATACAGTCGAATGCCCGTTATAAGACTAGTCTAGGGGTCGTAGGGGCAATTTTTCTCGGAATTTGAGTGTCCCTACTACCGCGCTCTTAATTTTGTCGATCGACTACTCCTTATAAGACTATTTCATTTCAGCGTTATATTCCTATACTTAGTTTATAATTTTGACAGTTCCAGCATAGTTTTATAAGGAGTAGTCTTATAGATTAAGTGGGGGAAATTGCAACTGCTGATTGAGGGGAATAGTCTTATAACGGGCATTCGACTGTACTTATTTGTAATAAATTAACCGTGAGTATTAATGCCGAAATCTCAAGATTAAATGCGATCGTGTGTAGCACATGTAGCCTTGTACCTACATTATGTAGACTTCCAATACTATTGTACTTGCAATGTCGTGTGAAAGTAAATTTTTGAGACACTTTGTATTTTTCCATATTCTTAATATTATGCGTTTCCGTCTAAAAAAAAAATGAAAAAACCGATCCATGGCCTCTACATCCAAATCTATTATTTTCCAATCCACTCGTTCGTATTAAACTACATCGTATAGTGTGTATTTACCGATTGTGTATGTGGTATTGTTGTAAATTGTACAATATGTACGTACACCTCTTACCTCATTTACCCGACAAAATCCACTATATATTATTCACAGTTGTTAATCTTATTAAAAGTATAGTTTTCATTCAGTAAAATAAAATATGTACATATTTATTTAAATGGTCTTGTGTTATATTAAAAAGAAACTTTTTATGTAAAAAGTTTTAATATAAATATTTTTAGTTAATTAATTTTCTTAGAAAATGATTTACGACTACATATATTATGAATTATGATGATTATACACCGGGTATCATTTCATAACTATTTAATAAGAAACTTTTTGTGAAATATTTTTTGTCTTGCGTATCTTGAGAACGAATGATGTTATCATTTGTTTGATAAGGGTGGAGCCCCCACCCTTAGGTACAGAAGCCGAAGCCCCCGGTGTGGTGCAAGGGGCAAGCCTCTATCGGGGGTCCAGAGGAGGAGTCCCCTGAATTAAAAAAAAAGTTATTCATTTGCAATAGTCTTTAAGGGCATCTAATGGGAAGTTGACAGTGTCGGTAGACCTGTCCCCCAAATTTTTTTAATAATACGGGTATGTTAATGTATTAAATTTTTATACAGACAATCTTATTGTTTAGTCTAATTGTAAGTTCAGAAAAATGTTTAATGGTCAAAATTATTCACCCGAAATTTGTGCTTATTATGAAAGCTCATGTTGCCACCTGGCGACCTAATCAGATTTTGTTTAAACCGAATGTATTTGAATTGTATTTAAACCGAATGAATTAAATGTTTAATAAACTGATACTTAATTTTTAAAAAATTTGTTTTCAGAATCCTTAAGAGGATTTCACGAGCTGTGTGAAAAACATAATGGCATTTATAAGCTTTGGCTTGGGCCCATTCCTTATGTTATAATATATGATGCCGATTACGCCAAAACTCTCTTAACAAAAACAGATATCGCCGATAAGTCAACTATTGTACAATATTTTATGAGAGAAATGGCCAGTAGCACCTTGTTTGTGAAATCAGGTATGTAGCCGTTTCTCAAAAAAAAAAAAAAAAATACTTTTGTTATTATTTTATTTGTGAATTCGAAAATTATTTTAATTTAGGTCGTGAATGGCGAAGAAATCGAAAAATTTTATACTCTTCTGTTACACAACAAATGGTTAATTCATTTATGCCAATTTTTAATAGAAATAGCAGGAATGCTGTTCAAAGACTGGAAAAGGAATTGGACAATCCAAAACCTTTCGACATTAACAAATATATGGCTGAAGCTGCGTTTGATAATATTTGTGGTAAATATTATTGATACTTTACTGTAGATTCAGTCCTATTTTATTTTTTTTAATACTTAATTATTATTTGCCCTTTAGATACAACAATGGGAGTTCAACTGTGGTCGGCAGAAGAAAAACTAGAGTTTTTCACAGCAATACAAAACATAATACTTGCGAAAACGGAAAGACTTTATAAGAAAATCTTTGGTCTCAATTTTCTTTATAGCAAAACTGAAGAAGGGCAAAAGGAACGTCAGTATTTCAATACCGTCCATAATATTGTTGGAAAGGTTTGCGTTTTTTATTATTTTTTTAGTATGTTTTTTCTTTTTTTTTTTTATAAATTTAATTCCACCTTGGGTGCATGAAAACACTGAGACATAAGTAGTCAAAGATACCACAAACTTTTAAAATTCCAGTGTTTTTAAAATGTTAGTTTTTTATTTTTGGAAGTAAATAAGACTCAGAAGCCCATAAAATATTTCTTTATCTTAAGTCATTAGAAAAATAAATAATAAATTATAGGAAAAATATACTATCAGAGAGTGCAGTATACAGTTTTTTCATGTTCGTAGCATTATAAATCATTGAAATACATTTACAATTAGTTTACTCCCACTACCCTCAAAATAGTTTTTTCGTTTGCGCATGTGTCGGTTGCGATGTAATTCGTTAGGAACCATCTAGGAAAGGAATGGTGAACCTTTTTAAATCGGTATGCCATTTCAAATTAACAATTTTTTTGTGGCTATTATGTGCTATCGGTATCTGAAAAAAGTAGAGGTAGAGATTGTTATAAAGTGGATATCAAGTAATTTATATCAGATTCATTTTGTCAAAGACAAAACTAAGATTGTTCAGGAAGTTCTGAAACGTGAAACAAGGGTGAGAATTTTGATTGTGGAAGGAAAAAATTTTTCACCTAATAAAAATAATTACAGTAATACTACTGTTACTTTAGTAGACTTGCAATGTCTCTACAAAATTATTACAATTGCGTAAATTTTACCCAATAACGTTTAATTTTTAATTAAAAAGTATTAAGTTTAGTAAATAAATTTGACTTTAAATAGATTTTGGATGCGAAATCAAAACAAATGGCCGATGACAATCTCAACGAAAATTTCAAAACAAAAAAGGAATCATATTTGGAAACGATAATTCGACTTAAAGAAGACAGTAAGGAATTCTCAAATATTGAATTTAGAAGAGAAATTGTCACTGTACTGGTTACTGTAAGTTGCATCGAATTTTTATTTATTGCCCCTCTCTCGTCAACCGGAAATTTCAATTAGTTGCTGTTTTCAGGGTTACGAAACAACATCGATGACATTGTCGATAGTGCTTTTACATTTGGCAACATATAAAGATGTACAAGAAAGAGTATACAAAGAAATATATGAGCTGTTTGGAGATTCGGATAGGCCTGTGGAGCTTGACGATTTAGAGAAATTAGATTATTTAGACAGAACAATTAAAGAAGTGGGTCGGATCTTTCCAACTGTTTTGCAAGTAATTCGACAGACAACTAAGGAAATTCAATTAGGTAAGCATTATTCTCAGTTACAATATCTTCCACTGAAAAGGCTGAATTTTATACACTAACCACCTGGAATTCTAGTGAATACTATTTGTATTTTTGTATTGGTATTATGCTTATAGTTAGTTAAGATAATATAATTCGGGTTACTTTTTCCCATGTATTATTAGGGAGGAGTTTGATGAGAAATTAAATTTTTCAAGAGTGTTTACTGTAACTAAAACTGAAAATTTGGTTTCAAAACGTGATTCCTTGAACTATTTAGTTTAACGTGTTCTTTATTTTCATGTTTGTTTTCATAACACTTGTATGTAAAACTCGATGACAAAATTTGATTTCATTAAGAAAGTCAAATATCATCTTACAAAAGTCACATTTAAGGTTATGATTAATTTTGTTTTTAAAGACTGATTTTGTTTTTACAATTTTTATCGAATTTAAAGTAAATTCTAGGCTCCCATTTACCAATCTGTTGGGCAATGGGAGCGGACGGTAGTCTTCAGGAAAAAGATTTTTTAACCAAAAAAATATTGCTTAGCTGACTAAAATTCAGCTTATTTATTGGTCAAATAGACAAGCTATGTGTTTCAATTTAAAAAAATATAATAAATTGTCAGAACGATTCGAGATATTTTTGTTTTTCTTCATTAGGCTCCAATTACCTCCTGCTCCCCTAATAGTAGGTATTTTTTACATTCAGAATCTAATCCCTTCTTTAACTAATTCTTTAAATTTTAATCATTAAGCAGTCACTTACTTCACATATTGAAAAATACTTGACGATAATGATACTATTTAATCCTGTGTTATTATATTTTAGACAAACATATAATACCGGCGGGAGTTCAAGTTTATGTATCAATCTATCATTTACATAACAATAAAAAATATTGGAAAGATCCAGAAAAATTTGATCCTGACAGATTTTTACCGGAAGAGGTTGAAAAACAATATCCATATAGTTATATACCTTTTGGTATGGGACCGAGAATGTGTCCAGGTACGTTTTAGCATTTTCTTTTTGTTGAAAATGTATTAAATTTTTAACGATGAATTTAATTATAGGTATGAAGTATGGTACGATGTTTGTAAAAGTTATGTTAATTAATATACTACGAAGATATGAAGTTAGTACAACTATGAGCTTAGATTTGCGTGATATTGATTATACAATGGACGTGTCAATTCGACCAACTACTGGTTATTTATTATCGATTGCGGACCGAAGAAGATAGTAGTACATACTAACTTAGATAGGAATTAATGAAAAATTAGGAATTTTTTAAATTTTATTTCGTAAATTACTGAAACGTACAGTCAGCAACACTCGTATTCGTACAGCAGCATATTTTCTCATATGACAAAATTTAAATCAAATGGATTCCCATAATTTCCCACAAATTTGAAGTTTCTTGTTTATAATATTAATATTTGAATCTTCTACTTCCTATATAAGCTAAAAAAATTTATTAATAGTTTTTAAAAAAAAAAATTCTAAGAAAGATATTATGGCATGCAATTTGTATCAACATGTACAACGCCACATTCGTATTCGTACACCATAAAATTTCATAAATATTTTTATATGCTTCAAAAATTAATTACTTTATTTTCAAATTTAGAAGTATATTTACGTGAGTATGTACCCTTATTTTAAATAAACACAAAATTTAATAATCCTTAAGGTCAAATTTTGGATTAATTTGCCGAAGAAATAAAAAAATTTTAATGGAGTTCAATAAATTGTTATTGATGTATGCTAATAAAATAAATTCCTACCAAAAAGTTCTTAAACCTCTTAAATGATAAGTGAACAACTATTTCACATTTAATTTGTCATAAAGGATAACCAACAGGATAATAAATTAGAAAATAGCTCTTGAAATATGGATAAAAAATATTACGTCTTAATCTAAATTGCCATTTTTTAATAAAAAAATTAACAAAAATCCATAAAAAAGTGATAGAGTGGTCAGGATTAAGTGAAAGGATTACTTAGCAAAGTATTTTTGTCCTGGAAGAATTTCTCGCCTTATTGAAAGACGTGATATATACCGTGGGAATGTACATGGTAAGTAACATAAAGAAATACTAAAACTTATATTGCTCTAAAATGTAGGAAAATAATGATTTAAGGACAAGGTCAATGATGAAATCTTAATTTTACGTTTATCTGTCAATATTTTGTTACATCGAGATTCAGAATCCTTATTTACGTAGTTTCTGGAACAATCTATCTATCTTTGTTTATATATGTTATTTACATGCATTTTTTCCCACGGTATATATCACGTGTTTTAATAACGCGAGAAATTCTTTCAGTACGAAATTTCTTTGCTATACAATCCTTTCACCTTATTCTAACCAATTTAGGGCTCTTTGGTGGATTTTTGTTAATTTATCCATTCAAAAATGACAATTTAGAACAAGATGTAGTATTTTTTATCCATATTTCAAGAGTTATTTTCTAATTTATTATCCTGTTTGTGGTCCTTTATGACATATTAAGTGTTAAATAGTCTCCTACTTACAATTTAAGCCCTTTGTGAAGAATTTATTTTGGTAGCATAGATCAATAATCGATTTCTTCGGCTCTATTGAAATTCCTTTAATTTTCCAGTAAATATATGGTAAAATTGACCTTGAGGATTATTATATTTTATGTTAATTTAAAATAAAGGTACATACCTACGTAAATATGCTTCTAAATTTGAAAATAAAGTAATTCACTTTTGAAACATATAAAAATATTTAACAAATTTTAAGGTGTACGAATACGAATGTGGCGTTGGACATATTGATACAAATTGCATGCATAACATTTTTCTTAGAAATTTTTTTTTTTAAAACTATTAATAATTTTTTTTTAACTTATATAGGAAGTGGAAGATCCAAATATTAATATTATAAACAAAAAAGTTCAAATTTGTGGGAAATTATGGGAATCCATTTGGTTTAAATTTTGTCATATGAGAAAATATGCTGCTGTACGAATACGAGTGTTGCTGACTGTACGTACAGATGTAAGCGAAGAAATTAAATAATTAACAAGATGAGGAATTACGTTTGAACTAATGAAGAAAATCAATTTTGTTATAATATAAGTACGAAAATAGTTATGAATTGTACATATTAATTAAGCGAATAATAAATAATTTATTTATTGGTATCAGTAAATTATTTGAATATACTAATTTAAATAATCAGTTAATTACAATTAAGGTTGCTGACTTAAAACATTATTTTCTCTGAAGGGTTTAGTTATTTTGTATACAATATCTTTTGACAATGAACATTCGAATGCTGCAACTTATATTAACTATATATGAATGTATAAACATATTTTTAAATAATAATCTACAGCAAATAGATAGTACCTACCTTAATTCAAACCTATTTTAACACTATGAGGCCAGAGCATTTTCATAGTAAACGTGCCCGGAAGCCGGCAATATTAAAAAAAAATACTTTATATAAACAAATACATAAAATAAAATGATTCAAACACTGAATAAATTCAACACAGTTCAACATGTATGTGTAAAACTGTAAACATACGTACGTGATACGTACATACTACATATACACTGACATTCAAATTAATTTTATTTAAAAATATAAATTATATTTTTTATGTATTTTTTGTTTATCTTAAGACTTTTTATACATAGAAACCAAAAAAAGAGTAGTATGTGTCGGTATGTATTTGTGTGAGTAGGAACACATCCGTGTGATGAATGATGATAAACATCGCACACATAATGCGTAACCAACTAATCAATTAATCATTGATCGCGGTCGGCCTCTGGGGATGTTTTGTTTGGTTTCGATTGCCGAAGCCATGGGACTGAAAGTGTTAATACTATCTTATCCCTAATTGGTCAGATTTGATATAGTTTTACAAAATTTTCAGTTAGTTCAGTTGATTAGAGTAAGTCTGTTTTTAAAATTGCGTTATCAATTGATTAAATAATATTAAAAAATTTTACGCAGAGCTACGGAGAAAAGAGGAACCCCACGGAAAAAATTCAGGATCCCTTACCAATGGATTCGGACCTTCTTTTCGGACCCGGGCCCCACGACTACAGCCCCGGTTGTCCCCTTCTAGTCGGATATACTTTTCGTATTCTACGTATCGTACCAAAACTAGTGCAACCGAACATTTCTGGAATCACTTCGGTGTCTGTACGTCTATCGCAGGCGATTTTCTGTTAAAGTCTCCGATATAAAAATTTGCACTGAGATAGAGTGTAGTGGCTAATTGTTGTACATATGGAGTTGAATTTTGATTTTGAGGGTTAATTTCTGGAAATAACCTGGAAAGTGGGGAAAAATTTTCACAAGGACATCATCTAGAACAGTGATTTTCAACAGCCGGCCCGTGAAAGTATTTTACTTTTGCGGTTTTTATGACCATTCGGAAGCATTATGTAGCGGGATTCAATTTGAAGCGCTAATGTACGTTTGATACTGATTGTGAGGCTACTCTAACAAACACGAAAATTCGAAAGGAAGTGAGGATTCAGAAGACTGATTTTGTTAAAAAGAATTTTGCGTTTGTCGTGATTCCCAAATATGAGACATGTTTATGGAGTCTAAAATAATTGACAGAATCGTTTATATTATCTGTGTATTAAATTATACAGGCCTGCGAAATTTGACTTTTTTCCCCCTTCCAATATTTTTTTTTTTTTTAAATATCTAGGTAGGTATCTCAAATTAAAATATAGCTCTGTTTTTTTTCTAGCACATCGAGATTTATTTTTATTGATGACATGCACATTTCAAAATTTTTTAACAATTATTATGAAAATATAAATATATATATTAATGAATTTAAAATTAAATTTTTACTCAAAAAACCAACAGTATTAGTTGAACAAAATGCTAAAGAAACTAAGTAAATTAAAAGGACTTATAATATCTTTTTCTACTTTCTTCAAGACTCCTCTTCAATTTTTTTCTCTTATGCTTTCTATCCGGTTCATTTCTCTTCAACATCCAACAGTAGCCTGCCATATGCTTGCGTCTCACCTTCCTTGGTATCTGATTTCTATAACTTTTATATCTTGGTGGAAGCGCTCACCTTGTTCTTCACTTATTGCACCAAGATTCTCAAGAAAGAAGTCAATATCAGATTACAGAAAATGTAACTTTACACTCTTATTGCAACCCAGTGTATGGAAATTGCTGAGCACATTATTCACTATATTTTTATAATCTGGGCTTTTTTTGTTTCCTAAAAAATGTTTCACTACCTCTTTAAATAAATTTCAACTTTATAGTTGTTTTAAACTAATTTTTTTTAACAGCTGATGATTAACAGAGAATGTATCGATATAATTTTTCTTTTTTTTTAAATTGTATTTATACCTACCTAATTATTAAGTTTTTATAAGTACGGTCCTGTTAGCACCGTAAATTTGCGAGGTTTAGCTATCAATTAAAACTGAATAGAAAAAAATAAATTACCCCCAATAATAAGGTCATTAGCGGATGATCTTAAAATTCACCTTTTTGCCCAAAATAAAGATATGTCACTTATTGTTAGTTAATTAGGTTTTATTTAATGAAACCATTGATGAGAATGTATTCCCAAAAGCCAATTACAACTATGCAATGACTTTTTATTAGATACGAAATAAATGAAAATGCATAATCTATTCTTGACTTGGTCAACCTAGGTAATTTTAGTCAAAAATTTTAATACCTAATATCTAAAAATTCTGACGTGCTGGAATTTTTTGAATATTTTTTTCGTAATCAGCGCCCTAAAATCTATATAAGTCAGTTGTCAAATTTTAAAGGGGGAAACCATTGCAGGCCTGTGTTATTAAAGCAAAATCAATAAAAAATTATTTTTATTTGAAAAATTTTAGAATAAAGTAATAACGGGGGGAGGGCAACTTCCCGAGTGATATGGCTACAATGCAACATCTGTAGTATCATTATCGTAAGTCCAAAGTCCAGATGGTTATTTATTCTTTCAAAATTTAATTTTATAATTCTTACTGTTTATTGAACTGTTTTATCACTCAAAAGTGTGTAATGTGTATATAAAAAATGTTTATCTTTCATAAATTAGCATACTGGTTTCTTACGTAAAAATTATTTTATTTCCATATAAAAAATGGCTTCGTAACAAAATAACCGCGACAAAATAATCAGGACAAAATAATCGAACGATAAAGTAATCGAACCACAAAATGATCGAATAACAAAACAAACGCAGACAAAATAACCTTAGAATTTATTTCCTTATCATTTAATTAAATATTTAATCTAAATTGTAATGATAAAACTGTAGCCATATTGTGTAAGTAATTCATTTTTTGTTCTGAATTATGTCTAATTACAATATTTTTTAAGTGACTGTCAAAGTTAACGTAAGATTTTAAAAATTCTGAAACCAGATATTTGGACAAAGGGTAATTATTTTACAATTTAGACAATGTAGACTCCACCGCACGTATCCTCGAAAGTATAATTAACCGTAATAATTTTGTCTACGGTTTTCATGTCTGCGATTATTTTGTTACTTAGTTATTTTGTTCATTCTGTCACAGACGATTTTCTCAGGAATATTGGACTTGAAAATTTGAAAAGAGAGACAGAATTTAGTTGCCTAATTATAGATGTGAAATTGAATTTTGATTCTGGGAGTTAATTTCAAGTGATAACCTGGAGAGTAGAAAAAAATATTCCCCAGGAGCATGGAGTAGAATATTAAAGGAAAGCTTATTGAAGCTCGAATTAAATAATATATACATAACAGTACTCTTTTTTCTTTTGAGAAAACATTAAGAATTGCTCTTCCCTATCTTTATCACCCGAAGGATCGTTTAGAAAAATCTGAAGAACATCATGGACATTAAGAATGAGGTGCAGATTTAACGAAAATTATCAGCATTGAGTTTTCTTACGTAATTTCCTTGATATATAAAATGAAAATTTGGTGACATATTTTGCTTTGATAAGGATGTTATTAGTCAATAATTATGTTATCTTAAACGTGTATTTTTATGGATTCTTTAGGAAATGAGTTCTAGAAATTAAAGAAGAGGGGAGGAATAACTGGTATATGTAGGTATATGCATGTGAAAATATAATAATTTTTACATTATAATAAGCATAGGTATCCTTTATATATTTCATATTTGTCAGCGTATCGATAGGAATAATAGATCTTAATTTTTGAAGAAATTAACAATATTATAACTCTTATAATATTATCTCTTAATAGGTTAAAAGCTTCTATACTCGAACGCGATTCAATACTGGAACAGTTTTGATATTTTATATATTAATGAAGTTATTTCTAAAAGAAACCGATAAATATTAAAATTGTTCGATTATAGAATCGCGTTCGAATATAGGGGCTTTTACGTTACATGTTTTATAATAAATAGTGTTGCTAATAATTATTAAAAGAAAAAACAGGCGACTTACGTTGGTAAATTTAGTAAGACAATATAAAGATACTATCGTTTTGAAATCGAGAATTATAGGTTATTTTAGAAATAATATTTTGTCTGTATATAACAACTGATAGTACGGAATACTATTTGCGCAATTTATACCTGACAACTTGTTTTTTAATTGATCAGCAAATGGCCGATTATTTTCATTTTTCGTTTTGATGATTTTTTTATAAATTGCAGTAAAATTGCATATAAAATAATTTAGATAAAGTAACGTTTATTGATAATCTTTATAAATTAATTTACAATATATAGATTAGATTAGGAGGTAACGAATAATTATATGCGAGTGAAAATTTTAATGTCAGTATTACACCAAAATCAGTATTTTTTTAATTTTAAGTGAAGAATGATGATTACTTTTATTTTCTTTTAATGTTACTTTCGTATTAGTATATCTTTAGTTTTGGAAAACATGTTGCTGGCGTATACATTTGTTCTGCTAATAGTTATTAGTTTAATTTATCTTTCGAATTATTTAAGAATTTGGTTTTATTTATCAAAAATTCCTGGTCCAAAACCGTTGCCAGTCGTTGGAAATACACATCTTTTTAAAGGATCATATAAATGTAAGTGTCTCTTTTAGGTAGTGTTAATTTTAACTAATTTCCAGGCCAAATTTAGACATGAATCTTATGGGTTTGCGCACAGGGCGTCCTAATTTAGAAAGTGGCGACCACGAAACGGCATGAAGGATAAACCTGAACTCATATTTTATTTCCAGATAGCGGTTTCCTATCTCGTGACTGCAACCATGTAAATAAACACTCATACTGTTTTTTGCAACGAATGTCGATTGTACACTGAATCTTGATCTAAGCATTTTCAGGTTTAGGTATACCTAGTTATCATGATCCGTTTAAAATCTTAAACTTAGCGTCACGCGACAGGAAACCGCTAACCAGAAACAGAATCTATGTACAAAATGTAAGCACCACTTCTTGCTATAAACTTTTATCAAGTTTTGAGTTTATTCTTTAAGTCGTTTTTGAAATATTGCCTGATCGAAACACCGAAACTCCATATGTTTTTTTACTTTTTAGGCTAGGTGAGTACAAAGTATTTCTGTGGCCGTTTTTTTTTTCACAATAAAATATAAAACATAAGGGCGCTAAGATTCCTTTCCGTGGTGGGAAAACAAACGCAAAAATTTAAATTTTTTGTCGCTGAAAAAAAACGCACCATTTATAAAATACGGAACAACAAAGTAACTGCAGACAAAATTACCGAACGCTAAAATAACTACGGTTAATTATACTTTCGAGTTAGGATACGTGCAGATGTGGTGTGATTAGGATTTCTTTTTGTTTCCCATACATTAAAATTTAGAAGTAAATAGAAATGTGATACAAAAAGAGACATTTGACATTTCTAAGAAGTCCAAATTATAAATAATTACCCTTTGTCCGAAAATGAGGTTTTAAGAGTGTCCCCCGTGATTTTTCCCACTAAATTCTATCAACAAATTTTTTTAGTTCGAAATACATAAGAAATTAGATACAAAAAGAAAGGTGATAGGAAAAATGCGTGAGGCCCTTAAATAATAAATAAATAAATTTTAGGGTTATTTTGTCGTTCGGTTATTTTGTTATTTTTAAGATTTAGTATGGGAAAGGGAAAATAATTTTCTCATTGTTGTACATTAATACATTATATTATAAAAATATTACAAAAATATCTTGTGTGTGTCTATCTATAAATGAAAATTCTTATCGTTTTGTATGTGTGTATTATAATATTTAATTTAAGAATTTCATTTGTATTATATCTAGGTATTAAATTTATATTACAACTTAACAATATTATTCAAAATTAATATATATTTCAGATTATGGTAGAATTTTTTCTAGACTGTTTGAAAAATATGGAAGTCTATTTACATTGTGGATAGGGCCTGTACCTGTATTATTTGTTTCACATCCCGAATTTACAAGAATGTTATTAATGAATAAAGATTCTGTAGGTAAATCGTGGATTTTTAAGTATGTCACACAAGATTATGGCGATTCAATTGGCGTTTCTACTGGGAAGTATAACAATTTAACCTTGTTCATTTATTGAATGTGACTTCCACAATAATTAAATTTTCTTATCACCCGAGTTAAAATCTTAAGCCAACTTAATTGTCTCGAATAATTGTATCTGGAAGGTTAGAAGGAAGGAACAAATTTTACATCAAGCCTCCAAATTATTATGAAGTACCTATTCTGTTGTAAAGAAGATCAAAGTAACGTCTCCTTTGAACTTCCAACACTGGGAACTAAAAGGAACATTTTAACTGAACTTTGAAAAGTGTTCCTTGAATTTAAATTTGCTTGAGGCTTGAGAGAGAAGATGTGCTTTTTTAAAAATTTGAATTGCTTAGGCATACTGACATTTTTATATGAAAATTTTTTATATTATAAAATTTAGGTAAATTTAGAGTTAATTCAGATTGATTTATACGCTTTAAGCATTGAATTAGGTTCAATATTTTGACTTGGGTGATTATAAACAAATTTCTCGTATTGTAGCTTATTTAAAAATAAAATTTCAGGTGAAAAATGGAAGCGTAACAGAAAAATAATTGCATTGGCATTAAGTAAACTGATGTTAAATTCTTACCTACCACGCTTCAATAAGAAAGCTTCTATCTTAATTTCAAAATTAGACTCAGAATTAAAGGATAAAAGTACTTTTAGTGTAGCCGGATATTTAAGTCGTGTAACTTTAGATACAGTTTGCGGTAAGTGTTTACAGTAGGGGCCTAAATTTTGCGACTATTATATATCTGTATTTTTAGAATTCACAATGGGAATTGATATCTCTTCGCAGATTAATAATTCGCCGTATTTTGAAGCGTTAAAAAGGTAAAAACAGAAATTTTTTTCGATTGCTAAGAAATCTTTAAGTATTTTTTTTTTTTATTTTCTTTTAGTGATAGTGGAATACTGACGGAACGTTTTTTTAAACTTTGGTTATTTCCAAACTTTATATTTCGGTTATCAAAATTAGGCAAACAACACAACAAAAATTACGACGTCCTATGGGGCACAGTGGAACAAGTAAATATTTAAAAACAAACTTTTTCTAAAAGAAATATTATTACTGATAAGTAATTTTTAAGGCTATCAAGCTACGAAGACAACAACTGGAGAAAATGACTGGATTAAAAAACGAATGTGAAGAAAAAACATTTCTTGATATTCTTTTTGAAGCGGAAAAGTCAAACGAATTTACCGATGAACAAATAAAGATTGAAATCAACTTTTTAATATTAGCGGTACGAATTTAAAACTTGATTCAATTTCAATAATTTTTTCTAACGTTAAAATGTTTTAGGGAACATCCACAACCGCTCTCTCCTTGAGTTTTACATTAATTTGTTTGGGTTATTTGAAACATATTCAAAATCGGTGCTACGAAGAAATTTACGATATTTTTGGTGACTCGGATCGACCAGTTAATTTGGAAGATTTATCTAAGTTGATGTATTTAGAATTGGTTATAAAAGAATCGTTACGACTGTTTCCTGTTATACCACATTTGGAACGAGAGACTGTTGACGATATACAATTAGGAAACTATAAAATTCCGAAAGGAGTTCAACTTGTTATATCATTATATCATATTCATCGAGACCCTAATGTTTGGAAAGATCCAAACAAATTCAATCCCGATCGGTTTCTTTCAAACGATTATAAATCATCTTATATCCCGTTTGCAAGTGGACCAAGAATTTGTGCTGGTAGTATTAATAAATTTTCAAAATTGGAAAATGTATTTTGTCAACATGTTGACTCACTTGTTTTAGGTGCAAAATATGCGATGATGTTTATGAAAGTGATATTAGTTCATATTTTGCGGAAATACGAAATTCATAGTGATTTAGATATTGAAAAATTAAATTTAACAGTGAATTTTACGTTGCATTTAAACGGAGGACACTTAATTTCACTGAAAAAACGATAAAAAAGATTTAGTCTTCAAAAATTAACTTTGTTGTGAAAGAATTCAGTTTCTTGCATATGCAACAATAATAATTGAAGATTAGAAGATTTTAACCTGGAAATATTCGTATTATGCTATTTTCTGCTTTGACTCTCTTATATACTTCGCCCAGTCATAAATTAAGAGTCAAATGTTAAGTAGTAAGTACGTAATAAAAAAATGTATTTTTATTTTAAATAAAGTATAGAAGTTCCGAAAATATTTTTTTATTACTCATGCGGGAGAAGTACTAACTAATGCACATATTTTTGTACGCAAAATAGCTGTTTGCCCACTGTACTCTTCCTACATACTTTCTTGCGTGCGGAAAGTATACTTTCTGTAGGGAAATTAAAACACGCACAATTTAATCAAAACACGCAAAGCCGCCTCTTGATTTTTCATTTAATAAATATTTCATAGTAATTTCTATAGAAACCACCAACAAAGTAATTTAAAAAATATTTAATTCAGAAAAAAAAGACAAACACTCAAAAATATTATTTTAAAAAGTAATAAAAAATAGTAATAATAATAGGAAAAAGTATGTGAAATTCGTAATAAAAAATAGTATGTGCAACTTGTGCGGGATTGCCGATTGCCCGTTCGAGCGAATGAGCGCACCCACTACGATCGTGCGCTCAACTTCGCTCTCGAGGGCAATCGATAATTTCCTGCCCTTATTGCACAATATACTAGTACTTACTGTAAACTTATGTTAAAAAAAATTAATAAATGATAATAAACATTTTATTAACTACTTGTACAAAGGGCCGATGAGAGGGGGAGTGGGGTTGTAGTCCGAGAGCCTGAGTCTAAAAAGGGGTCCGGGCAAAGGAATAAAAGGTTTTTTCTGCTCGTCATCTGTATTTTAGGGGAAAATAAAATGAAAATATTAAAATTTCCTAATGTGTGCCTGGAGGGCCGTTATTTCTTTCTCTGTCCCTGCTTGTGCAACATACATAAGTTAGGGAGCGTCCATAAACTACGTAGTTCCATTTTAGCCAATTCTGAAACCCTCTCCCCTCCATGTAGACTCCAGGTGACTTTTGCTTTAACCCCCACTCTCCCTCCATAGTTGGACGTAGTTTTTTTCTTACTAATTCCAAAAACATTCAATTAAAATAATAATCCCATTATTACAAAATATGCAATTTAAGGCACTTTTTTACAGTTTAGCAGAATATTTCCTCAAACAGTAAGAATTTTAATGTAAAGACTATGTGACCACCTGGTTGCATAATTCGCTTGAGGAAGTTTTGCCAAATTCAAAATATCCAAAATATTAAGCATGTGATAAGTAATTCAAGATTATTCTTGAATTTTCACATTCAAATTCATGTTTGTTTAAATAAAAATAAAACTTCGTAACTCGACTTTGACTCCCCCTTCCCCCCTGTATAGTCTAGCGTAGCTTTTTTCATAACCCCTCCCTCCCCCAAATTAGACTACGTAGTTTATGGACTCTCCCTTATGATAGAGCAACCTTTGACCTAGGTTAATTATAGATACCACTGAAAAAGTAAACACTGTGTTCGTTTAGCGAAGAACACCGTTACTATGGTGTCCCTAAATCACGATTTATTTTTATCTAAACAATAGTATCATAGTGATTCCAAATATTTAATTTTTTTGTGATTGAAAAATTATTAAACTGGATCGGCGGAGACTCGAACCTGGGTCTCTTAATTGTTTGCCAAGCTCCTTACCCATTAGTTAATATTCATATGTCAACTTAATGTCCAACATTGGTCATACATACCGAAAAAGAACATAATAAAATTGTGAATATAAACGTATATAAGAGTTTTGAAAAAAACTGACAATGCAGCTGTACACATGTAAAATTCAATATAAATTCGACAATTGAATTTAACATGCGTGCACGGCGTCTGTAAATGTGAACTTAACCTCAATTGATCAAAATTTTTTTTTTTTCACTCTTTTTCTTATTTTTTTCTCTGCAGATGAAAGTGAGTCTTGTTTTTCTCTTCATATCTATTTCCTTTTTATTATTTAATTGAATGTTTGAAATAGTCGTATAGAAAAGTTTTATTTTCTCAGTAAACCTAAGTTAAATAATTTTTATAAAAGTGTTTTTTCTAGTCGGCTTCTTTTTATATTTGTTTATTATAATTTTCCTTCTAACTAATGGATTTCAATAAGTTTTCAAGAGAAAGTTAATTTTAATGTCGAACGGTTTCCATTAAGGAACTATTATTTGAGTGCACTTAAACTGAAAAGCTTTTATTTGTTAAAATTACTGTTCCTACATACCTTTTCTATATACAGCACGAGTTTTTTGAAAGTTGCCATTTTTTTACGGCTAAACTATTGACCTAATAAAAAAAAACTGTTCAGATAATAGTTGTAAATACCGCTCTGGGAAATCGATTGCTGCAACTAGGAACTTTATAGCTCCTTTAGTTTTCGAGCTATATGATACAGACTTATACTTTCTTTAATGGAACTATATGTTAATTTAATTTGTTGATAAAACTGTTCTAAGGCGTCAATGAGAAACATAAATGGAAGAAATTTTGGCTGTGTATAGGTTAGGTTCAACCGGAGTAGTCTTATGTTTTTTATCAAAAAAAAAAAATCTTTTCAAATATAGATATCACGTTTCAATTTTTAATGGTTTTTATTTTTTTGCAACAAAAAAAATGAATTCAAAATATTACTACATATTGAAATTAACAGCTAATTCAGTAATTTAATTTGACTTATATTTATTAATTAATTGAAAATTATTTACGTTTTTTATATTTTTCTTCAGTGGGTGTTAAATATCTAGCCTCACTATAGTGACAGTTTGGTGAGTACAATAGAGGTAATATTATTCAGGGTCGTGGAGAGAAATGACGGGCTCTGGGGAAAAAAACTTTTTAAAAGTGGGCCCCGAGATTGAGTTGAGAACCTCCTAGTTTTTGAAGTCGGTTATTGGTTAATAATGGGAGTTTGAGTATTACCAGTACTTTCGAATCATAACTAATCATTAAGAAACTTTCAATCGCAGATTTCCATTTTCGAGCAATCTGTATATATTATGTAATAGACATACCTTTATGTATGTGAAAATATATTTGTTAGCTTTATTCAATATGGTTCTCTATTCTTTCTTAAATTACGTCTATTTTTATCAATGTCAAAAAAAGTTTTTCTTCTTTGCTAAGTGGAAAATCCTGAAGTTTTTATTCTCTTAATTTAAAAAAAAAAAACTTGTTCAAAATGAAAATTTAAGTACCTAATGCGTTTTGGGAATCGCGTTTTATTATTTATTTAATTTTTGTTTTTGTGGGGAATGTTGATAAACTCACGATCGTGTGATAAACTACATTGAGTAAGTACGCACATAATAAAACTTAACTAAAAAAACTTAACAGTTGTGAAATCAGTGAGAATTTAGTTAGAAAAATATATTGAGGTATTTCGGAAAAGTATTTATTTTAAACAGAGGCGTAGGTAACTACAAATTTTTCACACTAGACCGACTTTAACCAAACGCCACTTAGGCGTCCACTTTTTCCCGAAAATTTTGAATGACGAAATGACGAACAAAAAAAAAAACCGAATATTTGAAGTGGCGAAGAAGAAAAAACTTCACCAGCCTTTCTTTATCCTAAATTTCTCTTTGTTGCGTCCTATTTCTTTCTCCTATTGCGTCCCTTTTTACCATGCGCCCGCTTCATTGTAGTTACGCCTCTTATTTTAAAATACTTCTCAACACTCTTGTCATAAAATATAAATCATATAACATTTTCAAACTGAAATTTTAAATTTTGAGAGTAAAAATTAAATTATTTAGAAAAATGATGGTTAATGACGATTCTATGATGTAATTAAGATTCTTAAAACGTCGGCATAACAATCTTTGAATATCTGATTTTATGAAATTTTTGTAAAAAAAGTTGGAAGTTCGAAAATTTTGGATGAATTCATTAACCAACCATACTCCAGATACGGGTATTTAGAGCCTTTTTCGTCATGAAATTAGCTTTTTGCCAATATTTCTTACAATACAAAAGTTTGAAATTTTTTTTTCACCATCAGAAAGATTGGAAAAAAATTTAAACTGGTAAATTGGTTTCCATTTATACTAATTTTAACAGGTAAAAGATTTTCGAAATTTTTATTACGGAAAGAGCGGGAAAAATCATATAAATGGATTTTTTAGATTATACCTATATAAATTGTTTTTATATACAGGACGTAAGTAGAGGATAAGTTTTGTAATTCACAGGACAGATAAGTCTCATTTTATTAATTAAGTTTTGTTACTAAAAATATAAACCGATAAAGTTTTTGATTGTCAAAAACAGGATTCCTAGAAAAAAATTATGTTTTTACCATATAATATATAGGGTGGGTCATTTTAATCGACGCACCCGAATATCTCCGTTGGTAAGCCAAAAAATTGTTTAAACAAAAGTTGTTGGATAATGTATATTTTGGAATACATTCTACAGATGCTAATCTAATTTTATAAGTAAAAAAAAAAAAAATACGCTGCCAATGGGGTGGGCACACAGCTTCCTCGTAGTCGTAAAAGACTTTAAAACAGTATTCTACCAAATATACATATTATATACCGTGAAATTATATTTTCGCCTTGAAGTTTATAAAAAATTGTTGTAACTCAAAAGACTTAAAGGCTAAATTATAAAATAATAGCAAAAATATTTTAGAAACTAACCCCCACAATACCCTAAAAATTTGAGCGAGATAGGACTAGCAGTAAATAAGATATTGACATTTAATGGGGTTTCATGGTAGCGGTGTAGATACCGTTACTCCGATTTCGATTAAATTCATAGGGGACCATATAGGAACCAAACTAGATAATTTCTGAAAATTTCATAAAAAATAATTGAGTAGTTCAGAAGTTATGCCACTTGGTGCAATTTTGGAATGACATGGTAGCGGCGTTGCTACCGTTACTCCGATTTTGATTAAATTCATAGGGGACCATCGCGGAGCCAAACTGCATAATTTCTGAAAATTTCATTAAAAACAATCGAATAGTTCGGAAGTTATGCCACTTGGTGCAAAACTGGAGACACACAGACGGACAGACAGACGGACAGCCCAAACCAAAATTGTTCAGGAAGCTCTAAAATGTAAAATGTGCGTAAAAAATTTGATTTTGGAGAGAAAAAATTTTTTATTTTTCAAAAGTGATCACAATGCTTCCGCTACTTTAGTAGTCTCGGAAGCAAAATGTGAAAAAAATTCGTTTTACTTAATTAATCGCCTCAACTTCGTTAGAAATAAATTGTGGCAACACCCTACTCTTTTTTAACGTTTAATACCATATTATTATGTACCTATAATTACGAAATTTTGATTATAACAATCGAAAAGCTTTTCTTTAAATTATCAAAAAACAACCTGTATCTTTTTAAACAATTGAAAATAATGTATTCGCATTTAAATTTCGTTGTAGTTATAGTAAAATATTATGTCGTTGTTAGTATATATGGTTACGGCTATTTTTTCATGTTCAATGCAGTAATGTAATTATAAAAAAAAAGAAAAAAAAACTAGAATAGAAATTACTGTAATTTTTTTAGTAGCAAATGTTAAATTAAATAGTACAAAATACGTGAACAACTAACTGGTCGCATTTTCTTTTTTTTTTAATTACAGTGAGTACAATTGTTGTAATGTATAATCATAACTTAAGCATTATTATAAAATTTTATTGCATTTTACTACAGAAAATAAAGAGAATATTATATTAAAAGTGCAGTCAGATATATCTTGTCAATAGTTGTGACTTTTCATTAAACTGAAACTCTTCGATTACGTGCCAGCTTTCGAGTAATCATCAGGTAAAATAAAACTGTTGAAGAGTTCCTTTTCGGATAATCGCCTTTATAAAAGATTTTTACAATTAGTTAACACAATCACTCGAAAACAATTCAACCGATTTTTTCGTTTATACCAAATATATGTATGTATGTACCTACTATATAATTATGATTACCTTCTATGTGAAGCAAACTATATATTAATACCCGTGTAAAAAAATCTTTTAATGTACGTAAAAATAGACAAAAATTTCATAAAATTTTAAAAAACTTTTTAAAAGCTTCTGCAAATTTCGCAATTTTTTACTTTTTTGATATTTTTTGGTTCACCGATATTGCTTTTAATGACTACAAAAAATTTTTGGAGTAACAAATAATTCAATGTAATTGTATAGTTACACTAAAAAATAATTTGGTGAGTATATTATTGTTATAGACACTAAATAACAATGTAAAAATGACTATATTCTATTGCTAATGTAATCAAAACATTAACCTACATTAGCAAATGATTTTTTGTAGTAATTCATATAATAATTTGTGTTAAACTTGATAAACAAATATTTGGGTTCCACATACTTTTATAACGTATGTATTTATTTATTTTTTGTATTTTTTCTGTAAATATCCACTCAATGCTTTCAAATAATTGTGATTGGAACATTTACCATTTGAACCAGCAACATTTATGTTATTATGATATTATGAAATATACAGGGAAAAAAAGTTATGTACCTATAGGGAAACGCCATAAGGCTTTTATTGTATATCGAGACCCACGTGACGAAATATATATAATTTCCACCATATTTGTGAGTATGGTAATTATTAAAAGAAAAATACCCTAAATGCGATATTATTTTAAAATCTGTTTATATAACAATCCTGTTTTATATAATAATAACTTAATTTTGAAATTTATTATATTTTGCAACTGAATATTTAATGTAATAATTACAGCACTAAAGATACGAATGATTTCGATTATTCATTTTTAGTGTTTTCAGCTAGCAACTAACTTCACTACAGTGCCACCAACATACAGTAAACAAATTACCAAGCGTGCTAAACAAATTTGATCACGTGGGTCTCGATATATAATGAAAGCCTTATGGCGTTTGCCTATATATAACTTTTTTTTTTGTAATTCTTTTTGAGTAACGCCGGTAATTAACAAGCAAAAAAATGGTTTAATTGGTATGTGTAGGATTTGACTCATTAATTTTTACGGATAAGTAGGAAAACATAGCCCTATTGAGAGTGACATTATTGAGAGCTTGTACTGTATACAGGTGCATGTATTTGTATGTATCGTTCGGATGTATCAAACCGTATCGAATTACGAATTGAATCAATTTCCTGGCGTAATGTGTATGTCACATAAAATTATGTTCTATTCAAATCGCATATCCATTAGTTTGATTAATTCGTTTCATTAAACTGACAAGCCATTTTGTTGGTATCTCGTTTTTCTATCAAATCATATTACGTCAAACAATACCAAAAAAAGAAAAAAATGTTGGCTATTTGTTTTATTTGGTTAAGGTTAGCTGTAATTAATTATTGATTATGTGATTATTTTTAATATTGATTTCAAGATTGCATATTAACATGAAGTATTACTGGGTTAAGAATGCATATTTAGTGGAGGGGAACATTTAGTTTCTAAAATGTGTAGGTACTTTCTTAATGGTAGTATGCAGTGGTTAATTTTAATGAATCTAACAAGGAAAAGGTACGACCTGGGAAATTGACTTGGGGATGGGATTTCGCAGGATTATAGTCCCTCCAAACATTAATTGTTAAAATATAAAGACCCATTGGCCAGTCAATTTCGAGAAAAACGCTTTAAAAATTCTAGCTTCATTTACTGAATGTTTATATATAAATTATTGGTGTGTCAAATCAACGAACAAATCAACGAATATGTAGCGCAGTCAGCAGCGTGCTAGACTGGCGACTAGAGTGCACCGGTTCAATTCCGACTGACTGCAAGTATTATTAATATTATTATTATTATTATTATCTTTTTTTTTAAATTTTGTTAATTAAATATTAAAATTAATAAATTTCAAAAATAAATAATTATTTCTAATAATAAATATCATAAATTAAAATATAATTGTATTTTTGTATATTGTATATTTGTAATTGTATATTGTAACCATTTACTGAATACTTTTCTAATAAGTAATTTGTTTGTTTGTTTGTTTGTTTGTTTTTTTTTTTTTTTTTTTTTTTTTTTTAAATAGGTAAATAATAAAATTACCAAAACCATTTTTTAATTATAAATTTACTTATAATTATATACAAGAACCGGAATGATAATTTTTATAAAACATTCAAAACAGAAAATATTTTCGCATCTTGCGCAGTTGTTAAAAGACGATTTTGTACACGAAGATAAAAATTATCATTCCGGCTCTTGTATATAATTGTAAGTAAATTTATAATCAATAAATTTCTTAATTTTTTTAATTTAAAAATGGTTTTGGTAATTTTGTTATTTACCTGTTTAAAAAAAAAACCAAATTACTTATTAGAAAAGTATTCAGTAAATGGTTACGAATAAAAAAAAATACAATTATATTTTAATTTATGATATTTATTGTTAACAATAATTATTTATTTTTGAAATTTATTATTTTTAATATTTAATTAACAAAATTAAAAAAAAAATAATAATGTGCAACCCGTGCACTCTAGTCGCCAGTCTAGCACGCTGCCGACTGCGCTACCTATTCGTTGATTTGACACACCAATAATTTATATATAAACATTCAGTAAATGGTGCTAGAATTTTGAAAGCGTTTTTCTCGAAATTGACTGGCCAATGGGTCTTTATATTTTAACAATTAATTAATGTTTGGAGGGACTATAATCCTGCGAAATCCCATTCCGAAGTTAATTTCCCAGGTCGTGCCCTCTCCTTGTAAGTGGCGGAATGCATCAAATAGTTAAGGGAGGGTCTAGGTAAGGGAGAGTCTGGGTAAACTACAAGTGCCTATCTTCAAGAAAATTTTAGATTCCGTAAAATTCTGTAGAAAGGCTACATATTATTAGCTAGTAAAAAATACATGTTACTCACTGTAATCGGGGGGGGGGGGGGGCTTACAACTTATTTGGGGTTATTGGCGGCTATACATGAGGCCACCGTCAGCACATATGGTCAGCACATATATTTTTACTTATTTTATTTAGTAAAATAAGTTTGCCTACTGTTTCAATTTTCGCGACATTTTATAGCAACTTCTTTATAAAATTACTTCTCATAAAGTTACTTCAGCTTTCCGAAACTAGCTATTTCAAGAACTTGATTTTTCCTATTTTATCAATTTTATAATTGGAAAAGTCCAAAATATTTCCTTTTAAAAAATTTCGTCCTCAGGTATAGATATCCTCCTCCCATTGCCCCCCCCTTCCTCCCCCCGGTTTTGACGTCCGATTATAGTAAGATATGTCATTTACTAACTAATGATGTGTAGCCTTTCTACAGAATTTTTAGGAATTTGAGCTATGATTTCTAAAAAAAAAAAAAAAAATAATGAATAAACTTACTCTGAGGGGTGTTTAACCTCTTAAAAATTCTAGACTAAACTTCAATAAAACAAATTCTAGACAAAGGAACCTCAGCCTAAATTTTTTGACTATTTTTCATCAAAATAGCTTAAGGGTTAATATGAGAAAAAGACCAAAGTATGATTTATCAACAAATTTTTGAAGACGTATTTTACTCCCTAAATATGCAATTGGGCATATATAATTGTAATTTATTATGTTTGTTACTTTGCTAAGTGCTTGAATATATATCAAAATTTGAATTTCATTTCAATAGACAGGCATTAGCAAGAGTTACTCAAAATGAGCCAGTAAGTAAGACTGATTGACTAACTGGTTGCGTTGGCTACTAGAACAATTCATCGCTTTACTTGAGTTGCTAAAGACAGGGAGGTGGGCACACACAGATTGATATTTCGTGTATAATCTAAAAATTGGTCTGAGGTCGGGACACGATACTATGCCTTCGAATTCGGGACTTTCCAATGGAATTGGGATGGATGACAAACCTGTATCTGAAAGACTTTGAAAGAGTTTTAAAAGAATTAGCAGTAACAAAGAAAATAAAAAGATAAAAGGTTTTCAAGAATTTTGACATCAAAGGTAGTGTATTCTTTATAGTTGTAACTACTTAAGTTATTAAAAAGTAGGTGTGTTAATTTATTTCTAATCTTCCGTACTATTCCCATCAAAACACACGTGTACATATAGAACATTTAACTAAATGTATTAGGTGTACAACTCAGTTCTACCCGTTTTTTGCAAAAAGAGCATCTAATGTTTTAAAAGCAACTTGCTGAGTGACGTTTAACTTTTCTGCAAATTGTTACTGTGTTTGCGCAGAATCTTGGTCCAGTAATTCTTACAATTCCTCGTTATTGATTGTTGGAGGCTTCAGAGCGTGGTTTATCTTTTAAATTGCAATCTCCATTTTTAAGTTTCCGAAACCATCTTCGACACGTACTATCATCGTTAGCACTGTTACCATAAGTTGCACAGATTATTCTTTGAGCTTCAGCAGCACTTTTTCCTTGATGAAATTTGTATAGAAGACAATAGCGGATATGCACATTATTTACTTCCATTTTCAACTCAATAAAAAAATATATGTATCGAAGATTAATATACACAGAAAAAAAAAACTCACTGTATATTACAAAAACGTGAATTAATATTACAAAATTTTTACTCCAATAGAACCGTTTAGTAATATTAAAAAACCACTTCTATTAAAAATCTGATTACTAAAAGGTTCTATTAATTCAGAATAATTTTTGTAATTATCACAAAGACTTATTTTTGTGAATAAAACTCAACGTATGTTTTGTTGAACATTTAATAAACTTTGTTATAATTACTAAATGGAATTTGTAATTGGTATGATTTATTTATTAATAAATACTAAATTTTATAGTAAATTTTACTATATTTTTTTGTTGTACTTACAAATAACCCCTGTAAATATTATTAAGGATATTTGTGAAGGAAAGGAACTTATTGGATATACTTTGATAATTAATGTAAAAAACAAAACAGATGTGACTATAAAATATGTACAAAATTCAAACTTCACATCTATTTTACACAGCATTACATTAATTATCAAAGTACATCCAGTTAGTCCCTGTAAAATAAGAAAAATTTTATTTTATATAAATGAATTTATTAATTAATTAATACAAAAAAATAAAAAGTTATGTTAAAATGTATTAACTTACAGAAGGTATAGCAAGTGTTTTAGAAATAATTCTAACATATTTTTATATTCAGAACTAATATTAAGCAAATTTCAATAAAAGATATAACTGTAGTCCAATATTTAATTACATCTTCAAAATCCAGTGAGCAAAACAAGCATGTTGTTTATCTGTATAAAAGCATATTTTACTAAAATATGAAATATAAAAAAATGTCTAACTAAATAATAAAAAACTTACTTGAATTTGAAAAGAAATGCATTTAATTTGCTAGTGTTTTATAAATTTCTGAACTGAAGGAACTTTTCTTTGGTTATAAAAAAGTTTAACTGCAAATCTGAATTTATTTTTTCCATAATGTTCAAAATTGCTTTTAGTATCTGAAAAAAAAGAGATCAAATTTTAATAGGAATATTATTAATATTTGTGAGCAAAAAATAATTTATGAAAATACTTACTAGCCATTGTTAGATTTTCGATAGTAAAACCATTAGCAAGTGTTCTTGTCATATTTCTAACTTACAAACAATCTTTTAAATTGAGATTGTATACTATGTTTTTTCATAAACTCTTGTCAGGTTATATTAACTATTTATGAAGATGGACTCTATCACAGAATGACGCTATGAATACTACACAACATTCTAAAAATCATAGAATTCGTTAATATTGCGCTTGCGTCAGTTATTTATTACAAAACTTTTTGTTATAATTACAAAACACAATTTTTAAATGAAAAATTAAACAACTTTTTGATAATCACTAAATCAGGGTTTTTTTAAATGCATATATATATAGGTATTATGAACGTTTACAAAATATCACATAAACGTATCAACTTGTCAACTCTGCGCAAGCGTCATTTAATTATTACAAAAACTTTCGTTTTAATTACAAAAGAGACTTTTACTTTAAGCATGCGCATTTTGATTTTTAAAACAGTGTTATAATTACAAATATTTTTCTTATATTTACTTAAAATATTTAATAGACCTGTAATTAATGCTACAAAAATATACTACTAAATTTTTTTTTTGTTATTACAAAAGTTTTTGTAATATTTACAAAATTTTATATTAACAAATTAATAAAACGCAATTTGTAGGATTAATAAAACTTACATTAATCACTGAAAGCGAGTTTTGTTATAATTACTCAAATTTTAGTTCTAACAACAAAAGCTAAATACTTAAAGGGGTTTTGTAAATAAAATCACTGTTTTTTTTCTGTGTATTAAGAACGTGATGAATTTACAGAGTAAAAACAGTGTATGTACATATGTGTACTAATAATTAACCTATAACCGGCTGTGAGATAACGCCATTTTTTAAAAACGGGTAGAACTTAGTTGTACACCTAATACTATTTGTAATTGTGATATCAATCGAGAATTTTTTGATAGTCGTAAATGTACGACGCATGAAACAAACATATCAGGGAAATGTCCCGTTACAATAAATATCGACCTATAAAACGTCTATAAAGGTTTCTCGTATTAAATCGTTTAGAAAAAAAAAAGATATCAATGTATTTTATTGTTGTACCTAAATAACAATAGTAAAAACCAAATGGCAAGAAAAAATGGGGCTTAATTTCTTGTAATTTATATAAAACAGATATCGTTACGTGGAATGTAATGGTAATTTTTTTTCTAAAATGCTATCAGTAATTTCTTTTTCTTTTGTACTATACGTATACTGACGGGTATTAACTTTGTTAATTGCAGTCATTAAATAGATGTTTATTATTTTCTTATTAATTACTTTTTCTGATGTTCTAGGCGTGTATAAATTTAGCCTTAGATTATATAGAAACTGATTCAAACACTTAAGGGAACGCTCATTCCTTAAAAGAGAGGATAGACTCATCGACATTCTGATTACGACTGTTGTGGATGAGACATTTTAGTTCATCAACAAATGTATGCATAATGTGGATACGGAGTAAACTATTTAAAAAAAAAAAAAAAATTATACAAAGAAACAGAAATGAAGTAAAATACTAGGCTATGTTATATGAGATTATGAGGTCTTTTGGACCCTAGGGACTCAAAAAGAGCCTAAACTGAACTGTCAAATTGGCATTGGCTAGGTTGTATGAGGTCCGCCACGGTCCTGGACACCCGAAAATTAACTACTCAACCGATTTTGAAATTTTTTTTTTTACTGTTGAGAAATTAAACAATTCCAGGCTGACATAGACTATAATATACCAGGTTGCCCAGGATTATGGAGAAATTTCCTTTCAGATACTATTGAATTATGAGAGAAGTTAACGTGAGGTTAGAGTTGTCCGTCAGGGTATTAGAGACCCAAAAAAAACTAGACGGAACTTAGGTAGTAACATCATAGTGATTGTGGACCACTGGATAGTAAGGTCATAGTGATTGTGGACCATTGAGTAGTAAGATTGCAGTGAATATGGGGTACTGGGTAATAAACTATAGTGATTATGAGCCACTGGGTAGGTTATAGCACAGTATAAATAAAAGATTATTACCATAGGTAGTAGCGAAACGCACTTTCTATCCTTTTTTGATATAAGCACAAACAATTATGTATGTCCTTTTTTACTTATGTGATTGTATGTGTTTGTACATGTGAGATTGAGGGCTGATAATGGTCATGTTAAATTATATGAACAACTAAAAGCAACTTTCTTCAAAATGAATTGAGCAAACGCGAAATTGATGACAGTATTTAACACGAGAATTTAGACCGTCACGACCTATTAGCACCAACCACTGTCGAAATCGAAAATATTAACTGAATTATTATAAAATATTAATAATTATTTATTATTTAACGTATTTTTACATAAGCATTCAAATTATAATAATACTTACAAATTTGCATCAAACGACACTCAGAAAAAACATAAATTGAAATTTTCTTTTGAATGATTTAAACAAAATTTAGCAGCACAAAAGTTATCACCAGACATTTTAAGCCACCATAATAATTAAATACATATCAGAAATATCTTACACATCACAAAACACACTAAAATTACAAGAAAATATCAAAAATAACTGATCACAAGCTTTAAATAAAAAAATTTAATGACATTTAAAATTTCACTGCCATAGTTGTTAAAAATTTTAAAAAAGTCAGTGAAACTTAGACAAAATTAAATAATTTACATAATTATTAACTGTAAATTTTGACAAAATAATTTGACCTGCAAATTTATTTTTCTAAATTAAATTTACTTTAGTGATGATATTTTCACTGTATTAGTATGCATATTATTATGCATTATTTAGGTATATAACATGGATAACCCTTTGGAATTTTTGAATTCCAAATGACACTCTTACGTCATCTCGTTTCGTAACTGTTTGTGAAACAAACTATTATTTAAACTGTAGTTATAGTAATAATGGACTGCTAATAAAGATCATAGTGATTATGGATTATGTTGCAGAAGTATGGGCATTACAATATCCCGATGTTATTGAGAAAACTCAAACAATTTTTATTAAGATAGCTTATTCACTATATAGTAAAACGTCAGGACACGTGCTTAGAAGAGAATTTGGATTAACTAAGCTTGAAGCAGATGTTGTAGGCCGTGTTCTAAATCTTCTAACAAGGAATGTTACGGAAGTGTACCCCTCCGATTTTGTTCATTTTAAGATATATTGTAGTACTTGACAAAGTAACAAACATATTTTAATAATACGTGCCGAATCCCATATTTAAGGGGTAAAACAACCCTTCAAAAATTTCCTGCAAAATCGCATTTTGGTATTTTTCCCATACTAGCCCTTATGCAATTTTGATGAAAAGTGGTCAAAAGATTTAGACTGAGGATACATTACTATAGAATTTTTTTCATTGGAGTCACTTAATTTTTAAGGGGTAAAACACCCCTAAAGTGGGTTTTAAAAAAAAAAAAAATTTTAGGGAAATCATAGCCCAAATTCTTTAAAATTCTGTAAAATGGCAACAAGTTATTAGTTAATAAATAATACGTGTTTCCCACTGTAGTGACGCGACGTAACTGGGGGGCTATGGAGGACTCTATATGAGAACGAAATTTTTAACAAAAATATTTTGGGTTTTCCTCACGATAAAATTTATAAAATAGCAAAAATAAGGTTAACTGGCAAACTCGTTGACTTGAAATAGATAGTTCTGAAACGCTGGAATAGCATTATGAAAAAAAAATTTGGATTGTAGCTTGTAATTAAATGTGATGGATTATGAAATAGTGGGAGAATATACAAGTAAAAGTATAAATTAAGTTTTATTTGTAAATAATAAACGAATATTTTACTTCGTTTATTATTTGCAAATATGGAATACCATAAAGTAACGCTCAAATCTATTAATATTAAGTTTTATTTATTATTTTGAGTAGATGTTTATTACTGGCACAGTAAGCAGACGTTAAAGTGCTTCAGTATGCCTGTATTTTACAATGTATTTATAAAATATTATAGAAGTATTAAAAAATGTTAATTAGAATTATGGATGATAATTTTCGCAGTAATGATATTATTTAAAGAAGTGTTTTAAGCAGAGCGATTTCTTGCACCAACAACATCTTATAATACAGTCGACTCTCGTTAATTCGAAACTCGAGGGAGTCTTAAAATATCTATTACGAATTTTATTATAGAGTGTTTGATAGTCGACTCTCGTTAATTCGTAATATTTTATATTTGTAGGGAACTCGTGATAACTTTGAATTATAGAGAGGTTCGAATTATCGCAGGTTTGCATTAATGAAAGTCGACTGTAGATAATTCTTCACAACCTTTAATTTCGCATTTGTGGGACAAATTTTCTTGAACAGCAAATGCAACTGGATTCTCAAATTTTTCTGGTTTCTTACTTATGTATTCGCTTTTGTACTATAAATAACGGAATAAGTTTTGATATCGAGGAGAAGAAAACTGGTTATGAATCAGTGATTGTAGCTTTATTATGTTGTTACGAGAATGAAGATTGATATTATAATTGAGTAGCATTATACTATTCGAAAACCGCTTGATAAAATTCTTCCATATTCGGAATCCGTATACATCTAGTGGTTGTATCTTCCCTGTAGTTCCTTTATTTATTATCATTAATTACCTTATTTTTGCTATTTTATAAATTTTATAGTGAGAAAAACCCAAAATATTGAATTTTTATTAAAAATTTCGTTCCCGTATAGAGCCCCCCATAGCCTCCCAGTTATGCTGCGCCACTACAGTGAGTAACACGTATTATTTATTAACTAATAACTTGTAGCCTTTTTACAGAATTTCAAAGAATTTGGGCTAATTTCCCTAAAAAATTTTTTAAAACCCATTCTTAGCGGTATTTCACCCCTTAATAATTAAGTGACCCCAATGAAAAAAATTCTATAGTAATGTCACCTTAGTCTAAATCTTTTGACCACTTTTCATCAAAATTGCATAAGGGCTAGTATGGGAAAAATACCAAAATATGATTTTTCAGGAAATTTTTGAAGGGGTGTTTTACCCCCTAAATATGGGATTGGGCACGTACAATTAAAATATGTTTGTTACTTTGTCAATTACTACAATATGTCTTAAAATGAACAAAATCGCAGGGGTACACTTCCGTAACATTCCTTGTAAGTAAAATAATCTCAATGCCTGAATCCCGTCTCGTAAAAATATTTTTTAATAAACTTAGAAAGTAAGTTTCGTCGCCTTTCAATGCTACAAAATTTAATTGGGTAACGAAAATGAAAGACAACTTCCTTAAAATGAATGAAATCGATGTTTTTAATAATCACCTAAATTTATTGTCTACCCCATCAATACGTAGGCAAATACGATTGGATTTTGAGAATTATTCGGCAAATTTGGACACTCAAAGGATAATATCTCCCTTGAGCGATCCTTTCTATTGCCAATTAATTTCCAATGCTAACGTTCTCACTGATTTGAGCTTGCCTATAAACATGCGGAGAGTGTGTAACTTTGAACTTCAAGTAATAGATGTATTTTATTTACTGACCGTTGTAATCTACGCCATAAAAGCGATCCCTCTATGCAGTGCACTATTTGCAACCTAACTAAAAATGAAACTTTATACCACTTCATGGTTAAATGTTCAATTTATGGTAGTATCCGTAGTAAATTTTTGTCATAGTATTTTTTATGTAATATTTTAGAAACCAACTTGTGTGCTGTAATGTTCAACTTTGCAAATACTGTACAAATGTTTGATGTTTCAAATTTTATAGTTCAGGCACTTTGGACAAGGGCATTCGCATTAAATTTATAATCCTTGCTTGACTGCTTATCTTCAGTTCTGATCAGTACATGTATACCTATTGTTATAAGGTATAGATAGATACCATTATGTATTAAGTATTTTTAAGTTGTTATTTTCTTATTCATAATGTAATTATTTATTTAATTATTATTATTTTTCTCTTTCCTTTTGCAAATTAATAATTAAATGTAAAATGTAAACCAGACTCCTTTCCATGGAGCGATGCTCTAGAAACAAATATTAATAATAATAATGGGATTGCCTAAATAACTTTTATATCTTCAATCTACGTCTATAAATGTATGTCCTAATAAGCAAAAACATAATCTGACTTATTTAAACTTAATTAAATGGATATCAATAAAAAAATTGGTTGAGTTATACGTATATCTATCTGTGTATTCATTCAAATGAAACTTGTCTAACAAGAAAAAGTAAGGATACCTTTAACGTTCGATGGTAAATTTTTTTTCTAAAAAGAACTTTATTCTTTTTTTCAATTTTTACTTACCATTTTCTTACAACTTTTTCCTATTTAAAAATCTTGTGGTAGCTTTTTTTTCTTTTTTTTCTTTTTTTTTGTAACTTTGTATATCTACAAAAAGTTGAAAGTATTAAAATAACGGAATAATATGAAATAGTTCGGGTGTCCATCGTATGCAAATTCTATATATAAGATACATAAACGACTTTTTGTGTCATTCATTCATTTAAGCCAGGGGTCGGCAACCTTTTTTGGATGGCGGGCCATTTAAAAAAAAAAAATAATTTTTAGCGGGCCGCATAGTCAAATATTTTGTAATGTGGTGCGTGGCTTAAGTTTTTTTAAACGGATTTTCGAGTCGAAAATTCAGCTATTAGAGTCACTGTTTTGATGCTACTTGAGCCCGGAAGAAATAATTTATTTTAAAGTCTCTAGAAGCCAAAAATGACATTCACTAAAATTTATTTAACTCTCGAACGAAAAATCCTGTTTTTACGAAATTTGGTAAAAATATTGGAAGTCCAAAAAGTCAGACACGTTCGATGTCCGGAATGGATTTTTAGGCACTTATGCCTAAAAAATTTTTGTGGAAAAAGTGTTTTTTGCCCAAATTTCCTCAAGTTTTTGTTATATTATCTTACACCGTTGGAAAGAGGAGAAAATAATCACATAAAAAGATTTTTGAACAATAATTCTATGTCAAGTAGTTTCCGAGAAAAACTAATTTTTGTAAACGGAAATTCGCTATATGATGCAGGATACTGCGACAGGGGTATTTCCTTTTTTTTAACACAAATTAATATAAATATTATTGAGAATCAACATAAGGAAAAATTTTTAATAACAGTTTTATTTACATGTTATAAAACATCGGAGAACAAAAAAAGTATAAAGTATGCTCAACTCTGCATAGGCAGAGCAAATTGCTCGAAAAGTTATATTGCTTGGCAGGTTGCCGACTCCTGATTTAAGCTAATAATTTTGCCCGCGTCCCAAATATGATGTCATTTCTGGTTAATTGCTCATCTCTACCTATACATTTTCAAAGATATCTATTATTTTTTGTTCTTTGTCGTTTTTGACAGTTTTTAAATGTAAAATTTTTAAAGATCAAACAGACCGGTACAACAGACCGTAACATTACCACAACTTGACCGGATTGTGTCGCGTGGTACAATGAGGTCAAATTGGACATTTACACCAATACGGTTAAATTGTAGAACCATTAAGATAAAAATACGATACAAACGAAAAATGATGATACTAAAGTGTTTGGACGTGACACAAATAAAAAATCTTCGTGACGTCATTGAACACGTCATTACCATTTGTCGTTTTCCGCGCCAATTTGTTCATTTAAAATTTAAGAGTGGCTATTTTTGCGATTTTTAAAAATTCATTAGTTAATACGTAAGATCAAAGAACCATTTCTTTTAGAATCATTTCTAAATGGTAGTCAAGTACCATATTGATGGCAGAAATTACTTATGTTGTCTATTTTACTCCGATGTTTGCCTTTATCAACATCTGCCAGACGATGAAATCGTTTAAAATTACTGGCCCAGCTTACTAGTTAATTAATGACGATAATCAATACGATGATAAATAAATACAAACTTAACCACTCTTAAAAATTGACAGTTATTCACTTATCGTATTCAGTGGTCATTATATCAAACTATTTGCGGACCCTCTGACATTTCTCAAGGATCGCTATCGGCCTTCAGGATTTCGGCAAACACAAAACATCATTATATATTCTACATATTTGTATGTGGTGTCGAAATATTTACAAAGATGTTAGTACGCACGTAAGATTTGAAAAGCTGACAATATAATATCATTAGTTTGTAGTTAGTTGACAATATACTGACGGCTGCTTTACAAAAAGCCCATAAAATTTAGAACATGCACTAAGAAAGTTTTAAAGAGACAATAGTATTAAATAAAATACGTAAGAACCATAAAAAGAACCGAAATTGAAAAAGGCTATTTGATTTTCCTTTTAGGTTTATTGTATTACATTATTTACAGAAATGTTTAAATTTTATATGTATTCCCTTTTTCTAAGTAGCTTAACAAAAGAAAATATTCGCAAAAAAATTTACCGTTAGTGAAAAACATATTACCAAAAAATGTCACGTATCATGTATTTTTTTTTTTACTTTATTATTAAACTTTTTGATAAAAAAATTTTGTCTAACCATTCGTGAATGACAAAGCATCTTATATTTAAGAACTTTCAAGAACACATACTATATAGATATAGTCATAAATATTGTTTGATCATCAGCTTAGTCGAAATTTCTTCTTTTTTCCAAAAAACTTTTCTTCTCTTAGTATACGAATACCTATATCATTATGTCACAATAGCATAAAATTTAGCTTCCTTATCTTTGAGATTATTTCTAAACTTGAAAATTTTATGGGGATTGGAATACTCTGATGGTTAATGTAGTGCTAGCGAGGCAAAAATTTGGAAAGCTTGATGGAGCAAAAAGAGAAAAATTTAATATATCGTAAACCCCCTAACTTTATCCATTGGACCCAACTTACCATAACATACTTTGTGTTGAAAAAATTAAAATTTCATGACTTATAATACCTCGAACAATTTTTCTTGGTTACACAGCTATTTAGGTATAACAAATCACTAATGTTCCATAAATTTTTCTGACATTGTCAGTCGCCATTTTTTAATTCATTAGCTTTTTTCAATTTATATGGTACATACATGTTTTCAAAAAGTGTCCAAACTTTAGTTGATATTTTAAAAGCTAAAAACTTAGGTAGGTAATCTTATCGTATAAAAAAAATAGGCTATTTGACGATAACAATAAAAAAGTATAAAATATAGGGTAAGTGCGGGAGAGATGTCGCAGTAGCCATAGTTCGTCCGTTGACTGATAGATAGCGCTATTAATGGATTATACGTTTAAAATAAGTTACTTATTTAAGCTGTATATGGCAACATTTATGATTAGTCCATCAGTTTAGTAATTATCTAACTTTTTATTATTGAAAAGTAAGTTTTTTAACATAATATTTTATCAAGCATTTAATTCATTAAAATTTAAGAATGTATATTTCATTGTTTTAATGAAAATGAGTTTTGTTATTAATTTAGGTATATTTTAAAAGTACTGTATAAAATTTTAATTTGGAATTCCGCACTATGCTTGCTATAGAAACATGCGACATCTATCCCAACAAAAAGGAGAGATGCCGCATTTAAAGTTGGTATAGATGCCGCATCATATTACATGTCAAAAACATAGACTCATATACGTTGATTATGCAATTTTTTTTTTTTTTTTTGGACTGTAAATTATGCCACGTAAATATAAAAGATCCATTAATGGATCAGGAGGAGCCCTCATATTAGTGAAGATAGCGAAAATAATGATGATTGCCTGTGTATTGAATGTTTTGAAAAGTACTCAGAAAGAAAAACAGTTGACTGGTCAAGATGTATAAAGTGCCAAAAATGGTCACATATTATGGTTAAAAATGGTTATATTTCACTAAAAAACGTTGGTTGGTCAAGTTAAAAATTCGTTGACATCTAAATCTATTACAGCTTTTTTAATTTTTGACTAGTAATTTAAGTTTCTAGAAAATTTACTTTCGAGCCAAATCAAAAATTTGTATCAGTTGATTTCATTAAAACAGTCAAATATAAACGTGTGTGAAGTTCGCCCCGCACTTTTTGAAATTTATATTTTTTTTTAATTGCGCTATATTGTACTACGTTTGTGCCGCAAATGATAGCTCGAAATTACCAAGCACTTAGAAGAAAACGCCGAAAAACAAATTTTTTGCCAGCCCTGCACTTTTTAAATTTTTAATTTTTTTCGTTTTGCTGCTTTGTGCTACGTTTGTGCCGCGTTGTGCCGCAAACGGCAACTCAAAATAATCAAGGACTTCGAAAAAAGATGAAAAAACAAATTTTTAGCCAGCCTCGCACTTTTAGAAATTTGCAATTTTTTCAATTACACTGCACTATACAACTTTTAAGTTATAAAGTAGTTTACTTCTTCAACATGGTAGTTTATCTTTCTATCTATTATAACTAAAAAAGGATCTTTGAAATTTTGATAGCAGGAAGCCTTGACCTACTTTTTTATTCGAATTAACCAACTCGGGATAAAATTAATGGTATATTTTTGTTTATATAACCATTTATTTATTTTTGTCTTGTTTTTCAATTTTGATGTTTATGAGAAATCTCTTCCGTGAAACGAAATTTAATATTAATCGGAACTAAGAAGGAGACGTAGGAATAAATTAAAAATAAACATTTTATTAAATAATCAACCAGTTGGAAGTAAATGCGAAATTATAAATGGAATTAAAAATGTTTTCAAAAAATTCAATTAACATCTATTACCTGACGGTTGTACTTACATCAAAAAGAAAAAAAAATGCTAACATAAATAAGCATTTGAAAAAATTATTACAAACAGTTAATTATTGCTATAGGTACCTACTTTTGAAGATGTATAGGTGCAATTTTGTTCAGATATAGTTATTATGGATCTATCTAACAAGCCAGCAAGGGCAGGGCCGTGGAAAGAAATGGCAGGCCCCGGGAATAAACCACATTTCAACCTCTACTGGTAACAACGGACTCCGTACTCAAGCCTGGGCTCCAGAGCTGCAACACCGGCTACCCCACTCTCTCGTCGGGCCTGAACAAATGGAGTATCAAATTTGGAAATTACACATTTCGGTGAAATATATATGTTGCTGATGGATTGTAGAATCAGCTAGATTACAAAATGCCTAGCCGTTTTACAAAACGTCGCTGTTTTGTAAAAAAATACCTTCAGCCGTTTTGCAAAACGGCTGAATTAATATACATCAAATTATAATAATAATTTTTATTCTACAACCCGGCTGGCTAAACGTTTAGTCGCTTTGTAATACTGAATTTAGTTTCTGTTTTATCTTTTGTAGTGTTACATTACAACGATAGGAAAAACAATACATGCGTAATTTTTTGTGTGATTGTGTTATTATTGCATAAAATAAATACAAAAATATTTGGCAACTATTATGCAATAAATGCAAAAGTATTTGGTAACAAAATTAAAGCTACAAGTTTGACCGAAAATGTAGATGTCAAGTATATCCGCCATATGTCTAAACTCTGAACTACATATATATCGAACTCATTTACGATTCTTACTAGCAAATTCTTGTTTCTGAAAACAAGACGGTAGCCACAGTTTCTTGCCTTTCTGTCACAAATAAATTTATGGCAATTTATTAAAGGTTATTAATTAAACTCAGGGCTGGACATACAGTTATTAAGAAAGGGGGCAAGCTTTGTTGTCGTCGCCCTCTCGAGAAAAACACCAAATTAAACATTTTGACGCACCGATATTTCTTTTATTTTTATCTTTTATTCTTTATCTTTTTTTCCCGCAAAAAGTAAGTGACGAGTAAAAAAACAAACGTCAAATTCACTGTTTTGGCGCCCCACAACTTGCGTTTTTGGCGCCCTTAAAACCTTGCAGAGAGGCACGTACCCCCGCTGCCCCCTAGATCTGGTCCTGATTAAACTTAACGTTATTTCCATTTTTGTTCTAGAACTACCCATAAATATTTGAACTGGAGTGTATATTTTATAATGATTTAAAGCAGGGGTAGCCAACCCAAATGATCTTACGGGCCACTTTGGAAGTACATCATAACTCCGCGGGCCGCATATAAAATTATGTGTTCCTATATATTATGTATTTTTTAAATACATTGGTTTTCACTACCTTTATCATTATAAAATAAATATATTTTGTATAAGTGTGATGAATCTCGCGGGCAAAAAAAAGTTCAAGGCGGGCCACATGCGGCCCGCGGGCCGCTGGTTGGCCACCCCTGATTTAAACAGTCTTCATAATCCTGTCTTCATAATCTTCATAATTCTGTTAAAACAGACCTTTCGGAAAGATTTAAAAAAAAATTAACGCTACAATAAGGGCGTAATTAATACAGTAATGAAGTAACATTTTTTTTTATCTTTCATACAATTTTTCATATTTCTTTACAATATATTTTTGTATAACCAATATTTTCACGCATCACCTGGAACCTTTGAGAGGCTCCTGTCTACTTTTTATCTAGAGACCCTTTGTAAGGAATCAAATTTGGAAAAAACTGAAAAAATACAACTTGTATCAGATCACAATGTTCGGCAATTTCCCAAACTAAGTACCAACGAAAATCCAGTAAAGTTTTCTCTTTTACTTGATTGATTTGCAAGTAAAACAAGTAAAAAAGTAGATAGAAATTGTCGGACACGTTTAATTTTCGTTAAAAAATATTAAAATTTAATAAATTAATGATTGCGTTTAATAAGTAAATAACCCATTTTCCTTTCTTTTTTCTTTAAATTTGGGCAAAGGGAAATACTAGAAAGAATACCCCTGTCGCAGCACCTGCATAACATAGCGAATTTTCAAAGATAGGACACTGACGGATCTCATATAACAACTTGTATCCATCTAAAATAGTTTAACTCTATAACAGTGATAAGATTTTCGAAATCGGTTGAGTAGTTAATTTTTTACTTTTGAGTCCCCAGGACGCTGGCGGATCACATATAGTATAGCACATATGCATTTAAATAAGTTTAACCAAAAAATCACTAAAAATGGTGAAAAGTGGCTTCTAAAAATCGGACATATCAGCTAACGAACTCGTCCCAGCTTTTGAGACTTTTGAACTTGTAACAAAATTTCGTAAAGATTGAATGCTTCATTCGAGAGTTATCGCGCAGACACACACACAAATATATATATATATATATATATATATATATATATATATATATATATATATATATATATATATAAACAAATAACTCTCGTCCTTTTGTGGGGTGACTCTTTGCACCCTGTAGACACTAAAACCGCAGGAATTTTTTCGGAATTAACAGTCGCGTCACCCCTCGATATAGGAAATAAGAATTATTTCCTTTACACCCTGTATATAATATATATACACACCTACATATATATATATATATATATATATATATATATATATATATATATACACTGAGAAAAAAATACAGTAATTTTTACTGAAATTTCTGGTAAAAAATTACTGAGCTCTCTGGTAATGCGGACATAAGTGACAAGCTAAGCAAAAAATACGATAATTTATAGTAAAAATTTTAAATTATCCTATAGCGCAGTAAAAATTACCGTATTATTTATAAATAAGGCTTTTTTATTTATTAATAAATAATTGAATTAAAATAGTTTAAAAGGATATTGATAGAAGGGTAAGCATTAAAATCAAATTATTAATATAGAAAAAATTTTTTGTGGTTTTTTATTATTTGTGGAAAAAAATATATAAATTCTTTATTTGACATATTATATGATAAAAATTTTTAACAACAAGCACATTACAATAATTTGTATAAAAACATATTTCAATTAACATATCAAAACTAAACAAAAATTCATGAAACACAACAATTTTTTGTTTTAAAAATTTATTATAAAAAAAATAACACTATATAAACATTCAGTCACCTTGGCTATTGAACATTTGAACAACTAAACGAACAAACTGGGGAGTCCTGGTTACTTGCTGTCTGAAGTCGTGTTGGCCGTGTTAGACAATGCTCGGTGCTATTGCGCATGCTTGTTATTCTCAGTTTATGTGATGCTTGGCTATGCAGTGGTGTATGACAAATAACAAATGCACAACGACTCAGTAAAAATTATTCATATGTCCAGATAATTTTACAAAAAATTAAGTAAATTTTCCCGGTGTCCACTTAAAATTTTACTAGCCCATCGAATTTTACGCAGCTGTATAGGAAAAATTCTTAAGGTGTATAGGAAAAATTCTTAAGGTGTACAGGAAAAATTTTCAAATGAATCGTAAAAAATAATGTTTGAAACGCATTTTTTATATTTTTGCTTAATAATTTCCTACGGACTAGTCACTTAACTCGTTTACCGGAGGCAGCTCAGTAATTTTTACTGGAATTTTTTCTCTGTGTATATATATATATATATATATATATATATATATATATATATATATATATGTATATATGTATGTGTGCATATATTATATACAGGGTGTAAAGGAAATGACTCTTAGCCATTTGAGGGGTGACGCGACTGTTAATTTCGAAAAAATTCCTGCGGTTTTAGTGTCTGCAGTTTGCTAAGAGTCGCCCTCCACAAAAGGACGAGAGTTATTTTTTTTACACCCTGTATATATATACATGTATATATATATATATATATATATATATATATATATATATATATATATATATATATATATATATATATATATATATATATATATATATGTGTTTTTAAACAAATTTCTGCCGTATAGTCCCGAACTCGGGTCTTTCCATGACATTCTCCGTCATAAATTAAGTTCCAAAATGGAAAGTCGCTTAAAATAATAATTTAATAGTTAAATGAATTTTACTTAAGTAACAGAAAAATTTATAATTTTTTTCTGCTTTCCGTCCTGCGGCTTCACTCAGGTGTCTGTTTTGTTTTATTTTTGTTTTAATTTTGATTTATATAATTTCGTGCAATGGAATACATTTTTGTATTTTGTAGCTTTAGTTTGAGACCTTTGCTCTGATATCCGTAATAATAGTTTTAGATATTCTTCAGTTTTAGACCCTTCTTGGAGAATAACAATTTTAATGCTACTTTCATCTTTTTCTGGAATTCCAATAGTGTTTGAAGGGTAACTTGGGGATCGATTTAATTGTCCGCACCATTCAGCTATTTAATGTGATCCCTATTAGAAGGTTCTGGAGAACAATCTTAACCTTACTTCACTTTTTAATTCGCTATTCTGAAATTCTGTACAAAAACAGTTACTTAAATAATTAATACTATAAAAGCAAGTAATATTCATATTTCAGTAGCATATCTAATTTTCGCAGCATCTTCTTGAGATCCGCCCAGCTGTTTAGTATGAAGAAGTTTTTTTCCCAGCTGTTTAGTATGAAGAAGTTTTTTTCCCAGCTGTTTAGTATGAAGAAGTTTTTTTCCCAGCTGTTTAGTATGAAGAAGAAATCAAAGGTCCTGGGTGATAATTTTGCCCTCACTTATACTAACAAAATCATCTTATTTAAATTTAAATAATAATAGTACAGTTACCTGAGATCCGTTTATCCATTTCTATAAGAGAAATGAATAAACAATTTATTTTACTTTACGTGTAATTGCTTTGGAAAAAAATTAAAATTTGTGGCTCCGTAACTAACGATAACAACTAATAATGAAACCAAATTTGAAAATTCAGGCTCTCTTGTGCCACCCCTGATCAGGGTTGGCATGTTTAAAACAAAGTGTTTTAAATCACATGTTTTAAACACTGTTTAAAACACAATCTAAATAAAACATGTTTGAAATTAAAGTGTTTTAAACGATGTTTTAAACTATGTTTAAAACAAATAAAAAACATTACATATTAAACTAGGTTCTGAACAATCTTTAATTAAATTCTCTCGGTTAAGTTGTAAATAAAATGTATTGAAATAAAAAAAATAGCTTAATTATGTCTTTAGTAATTAGTAATTAGGCAGTTCTATTCCAATATGGATCAGTAATAAAATAATAAAATCAAAACTAAATTTTTAATTAGGTTAAACTAAATTTATTTCAGTATGTATTTTGTTGTTTTTTTTTTCTTTCTTTTATGTTAAATACTAATTTCTATTAAGTATTTCCATTTAAATCTTGAAAAACAGCGACTAGCATTGCATCTCTTTCTACTAAGGCTACAGTCGAATGCAACTGTGTTACTAAATCAAATGTTTTGGGGTCGATTTGTGACTTTAATGATAGCATTAAGATAACAAGATAACAATAAGATTTTTTATAACTCTTTTATTTCAGTATGTATCAAATTCAGTGTTGCCAGATTGACTCATCATTAGTCAAAAATCCCCCTAAAAAATGCATTTTAGGGAAGAAAACCTCCAAAAAATAAAAAAAATATTTAACACACACAAAATACGTAAGCAAGGTCCGAGTAGCCCAAAAATAACCAATATTTAAAGTGGCCAACTTTTTGAAAAATGTCTCCAAAAATAATACAGTTGACAAGCAAAAAAAAAAAAATAATAATAATAATAATAATAAAATAAAATAAAATAATTTATAGCAAAATATAATTCTAATATTATTTCCAAGAAATTGTTTAAAATGGACAATAGGATTGATTGTTGACTTTTGACGTTGTCTTAAAATACAATACCACACACTTAAATTTTAGTGCTTGATTTGAAACTGGTTTTTGAATTTGAGTATTTTTAAGCAGGATGGCAAATATATGTTTGAAATTTAATTAAACCTCCAAATTCCCCCTAGTTTGAAAATTTACAGTCAAAAATCCCTCCAAAGAAATTATCCCCCCAAAATTCCCTCCAGCAATTTAAAAATTATTTCTTAAATTTTGGAGAGAAAACTCCCCAATCTGACAACACTGATCAAATTTTATAAAATTTCTCAGAAACGTCTTTGTTGTAGTTGTACAAACGGTTTTATAAATTTTACAACAAACAAAATATTCAAATGTTTTCATTTAATGCCACCTATTATAAATTAATAGTACATTATTTTATACCCATTTATGCCAATGTCTGACAGCAAAAAGTCAGACATTTCGAGACAAAAAGTTTTTTCCATATGGTTTAATTAAAGGAATTAAACCTGTTTAAAACAAGTTTAAAATGTTTAAAGGGTCAGGGATCAGGGATGGAAAAAGAACAGTTTTTTTTTTTTAATTTATAAAACAAACAGTTCAAAATGTTTTAAACAAGTGTTCCTATGTTTAAAATCATGTTTTTATTAGTTTAATTTAAACATAGGAACACTTGTTTAAAACATTTTGAACTGTTTGTTTTATAAATTAAAAAAAAAAAACTGTTCTTTTTCCATCCCTGACCCTGATATGATGCTCTATTCATAGCCACTTCACTAGTCGAAATCCGTTAAGTAACCTTGGCTGTGTGTTTTTCACAAAATTTTATAACATTTTTTCTAATTGTATTATATATCTGTATATTGATTATTTAATAATAAATCATTGTTAAAAAGATTTAGATTTTAGTAATCAAAATTATTACTTCAATAAATTATAAATTGACACTTATTTAATTGACTAATTATTTTCTTAAATAGACTAAACAAAAAATTATAATTATTTATTTATTATTTAAATTTGCCGCTTTGAGGAATTTGCTTTGTTGTTTGTAACTTGTTGCCCTCTGCTGGGTTGTCTACACAATTAATATTTAATCTCTAATAATGGATACTTTAATGTCTATTCCTTTGTTCAAAAAATTGGCTATTACTTTTTTAGTTAGTGTGTAGAAATCATTTTCATTTGTAAACATTTTATCTAGTCGATATTGAATTACAAATTTAAAATTCGAAATAGGATTATTGTTCAACATTTTGAAAGGTTGTAACATATTTTGGAACTTATAATCCCATTCAGGTACGATGTTAAATATTTCAAAAAATTTAATAATTAATTAATGTCTTTTTTTTTATTTTTTAGATTGTTTTATGAGTATTTCAATTAAATTGTAGACAAACAATCTACTTGACAGTAAAGAAATTTCCAATCTTTTGTGATGAATGTTTTCAACAACGAATTAACACTTAATCACAAATGTAAAAATGTTTGAATAGCTACCTGTCCTGTGTAAAGAGGTTAAAATTCATTAACAATTATTAATGGAAATTAAATTATATGTGTAACAATGTAAAATATTTTAAGAAAGATTAAAATTTATTTTTAATTAAATGATACATAATTTTATTGGCGTTTTTACAAATTATTTTTTGTGTGCTTTTTCAAAGCTACCAAACAATCCGTTTGCATATATTTTCATACTTAACTATTTTAGCAAAAAGTCAATTCTGTCAAAAATGTCACTTATGTAGATTTGATTTAGCATTCAAATGTAAGTTGAGTCAAAACTCGTTTTTTTTTCTATTTTTTTTTTTTTTTGTTAAATAACTCATGTTGTATGAATTTGTATTGTTTTTTTTGGACACAAGCGCGAGGCTCGTAACTGCTGGCTCCTGCTACATGGCTAATTTAGTTGTTCCGGCACTGTTTAGTTGCTCCAAAAATTTTATTTTCTGTTAAAAACACTATATTGTACCCATTCAGTTTGTTTTTAATTCCAAAGTATACCAATTATATGTCATCAAAATCTTGTCAAATATATACTTTTTTTTATAAAATTTCCTTACCATCAATCAGTTTTTTCTAATTTAGTTCATCTTATTTAAAATTAAATAAGAAAATTTTCAAAATAATAAATATAATGTGTTAAAACAAAAATATTTATAATTAGGTTATATACATGCATGCATATTATATGCATATATTTAAAAATGATTCCATTTGACAGATTGTTATAAAAAAACAAAACAAAAAACTAACATTATCAAAATTTACTAATAGCTAAACTTCGTTTACAAATAGCTAAGGGCCATTCAACACCACAAAAAAATATGTCAAAAGTTTATTTAATCAAATAAATAGTACAGTTTAATTGATTAACATTTATAATATAACTTTATAAATTTATTAAGACATTATTCATAATATTTAATTAAAGAAATCTGACATATATTTAGGTAATAGAAATAACTAGTGACGAAACACCCTTAGACACATTTATAAACACAATATATATTAAATAGAAAAATCAAACGTGGTAGAGTGAAATAACAAATAAAAAGAGACTTTTAAAAAGAGATTATTTTTGATTTTTCTTAAGAACGACGTTATATAGAAGAAAAGTATAAAAAGCTCTTTGATATAACTTCTTACGATATTTTTGATAATGTAATAAAATTTTTGAAAAAGTTTTAAATTCTGATCAAAAACACAAAAAATAGACTTTAAAGCCCAAAATATCCGGTCTGTGGCATCGGATGTGTCTGGCTAACGATCTTATCCAAGCGGTTTGAACAATTAACGATTTTACCAAATTTCGTAACAATTAAATGCTTCGTTCGACAGCTATCGCGTACACACATAAATACATATATATATATATATATATATATATATATATATATATATATATATTTATATATATATATATATATATATATATATATATATATATATATATATATATATATATATATATATATATATATATATATATATAAATTTTAGTGAAGTAGATTTTCGAGTTCTAGAGGCTCCAAAACAAATTTCTGCCATAGTCCCGGGCTTAGGTCTTACCATAAGAGCTGCTCTAATAGCTGAATATTCATTCTGAAAATTCGCTAAAAACAAACAATTTAATTTAATTATCATATTTATTTATTACTAAATAATAAAATTTCTAAAAGGAATAGTATAATTATATTAACATAACCTAAATTTCCTATAAATAAAAAATTAAATTTTTAATATTTTTTAATGAAAATTAAAGATTTATTTATAGGTTGGCACACAATTTGGGAATTCCCAACGTGTTATTACTTTTTTTTTAAAGATTTACCACATTCAATCAAAAGTGATACAACATATATGACACGAGTTAAAATTTTCCGAAATTATTAAGTAAAATGACTTTTACTTCAAATCGGTTACGAGATCACCATAGAAGTTTTCACTTCGGTCGTATGATCATAAACACACTCAAATTTTTTCCTTGTGAGTATAGGTTTTCTAATTAAATTGAACCTGAGATTTTTGTTCAAACATGAAAACTTGTTAGAGATGTTAATTAGGACGTATGATATAAATATAGCTATAAGAATTTTCAAAAATACCTACCACTTAGTTTTAACATTATTGCTGTACATTTCAACGCAGTCTATTCATAATATGTGACAGTATTAACGGGAAATGAATCGGTTCAAAAAACGGATATTAAAATGAAAATTACAAATCGCAATTATTTGTATGTAGGCACTAGACACAATAATATAGGCACATATATTTTGAACTTAACAAATGAAAATAATTTTACATGTTTGTGAAAAATATACCCGGTTTGTTTTTAATTTTGTTTTAAGTTAATTAAAATCACAAGAGAATACAGTAACAGATGTTTTAATAGAAAAAATGGTAATTTTTTGACAATTAAATTATTATGGATATTTGTTTAACTAGAATAAAATAAAAATATGTTACCATAGATGTCATAAATTATAAAAGAATATACAATGCAATCGGGGCCAGATTTACTGAATTACCGATGTAGGGGCTCTCAGGCAGTAACAGATTTAATCTAAATTTTTTATGTTTTATTTCCGAAGTCAATGAGGTAGTAGGTAAAAGTGTTTCAATCACTGTTGAGAGGTGAAAAATTTTTGTTTTTCAAAATCAAAATTTCTATTCAAGTTTTGTGCATATTTTCCGTGAAGAATTTGTTTGTTGGCTTTGTTTTCCTGTTATCATTCATGCCGAAGAAGAAGGATATTTATCGTACTTTTTTTCTATTACTTATAATAATAATAATGACGCCACTCATATTATTATTCTTTCCTATTTCTTAAAATCACTATCTATTCTGTAAGGCAAGTGTTCCCGAAGAACGGTCTGCTGGCTAATGGGTGGCCCGCCAACTCCAAAAATGCTAAGTTCATTCAGAAAATGTGATTCACTTTACTTTACTTACTGGAGGCGATTTTTCTGTTTGGCAACATAGATCAGAGTTTAAATAAACAAACAGATATCTTCTTTGTGTTCCTCCTCATTTAATTTTTTTTGTAGCGCAAAACATATTGGTATTTACAACTTGGTCCACCCACGCAAAATTTTGAAAACACCTGGTGTACGCTAGTAAGCGCGCACATCCTTTAAGAAATTACCACACAAAGATAATGTGTGCGTTCACAGTAATATTCAAATGAAAAAAGAACGTCTGTCTATGCAATTTTATTGTGTATTGACGACATCTTAAAACTATTAGTTAACATTGTATGAATCGACCAAATGCATAGTTTCTTATTTAAAATTTTTGCTCACATAATTAACTTTAAAATCAAGAATGTACAATAAATACTTACGGGGAGACATTTTATAGGTGATGGTCTAAAACTTATAACAACTAAAAAGCAATTATTTGTGTTTATTGCAAAAAATTAATTTTTCGAAAAACGAAAAACTAATTTTCTTGATAAAAAATTAAAAGAGAATTCAGAATAAATTTAATATATGATCCTGTTCGATATTTCCATGTATGTTTAACATATTATAAACATATGATCCATGAAATCCTATGGGAAATCTTAAAAAAATATGTACGTGTATAATAATATAGCATCAATTGACTATTCAAGCTATCAAGCTACACCTATAACATACACTGTGAAAAGCTGGAGAATATTAATCGCTTACTGGTGCCGTGTTATACGTCTGAAATAGAAAACAGTAAATCGAAAAAATAAACTAAATAATTTGTTTAAATATTTACGACCACACGTAATAATCAAGAAAGTATTTTTTCGCGTTAAAAATATTAAAAATTTGCTTTAAAGTTAGAGAAAACAGTCTAAACGAATCCTAATCAAATCTTGATTGGAACCATCCCCGCATACGTCCCGTAAAGTCGGTTGGAGAATAGACTTTAAATAATATGTATTTAGTTTTACATTTAAATTAGTTTTACATTGAAATTAGTTAATCTAAATTTTAAGCTCCGCCCATAATTTAATCAGAAAGGTTTTTCTGTATTAAAATCTTAACTGGTGACTTAATGTCCCACAAATTTTTCATAATTTTTACTATTTCTGTTCTTAAATATCAATATCTAACACTAGTAAAAGTTTCTGTTTTTATGTATAAAAATATGACGATTTCCTTACACACTACATATTTTTAGATAGGTCTTTCTTAGACAGAATGAAAACATAAATTTTGAATATGAAACCTATTTGTCATTCTTGTTTATCTTTCAAAAGTTACATATTCATTTCTATAATTTAAACTTGTTCAAGGAAAAAAGCACGGATTGTCTTTGGTAGTCACAGATAAAGATTTTTTACCATACACTTGACGATTTTTAATCTCGTATAATTATCGAACTTATTACTTAACTATTTTAATGTAAAAATTGTTCGTTTTGGCATTGCTGACATCAAATACGAGTCTAATGGCGACTGTTAATGCTTAATTACATTATTATAGTCATATAATATTCTAATATTGCCGTGTCTGTCTCTTTGAAATGTTTAGATCAAATTTTAATTAATTATGTACTGCTAAATGAAAAACGATATTTTGTCTGGGAAAAAACAAGTTATTAACCTAGGTTTCGAACTGCTTTTTTCAGAAACTTAAGACCCTATACAATATCCGTAAATGAAAAATAAACGATAATTTAAAAAAAAAGAGAGTTCTAATTTTTTAATTTTTTTTTATTTATTTGACAATCCGAGCACAGGTTCATCGCTCATCAATTTGTCTAGGTGTCAACCAAGGGACCAAACTAGAAGGACAAATACACACATACATAGTTTTAGACGTCTTTAAACTAATTTCCGGAATAAAAACTTTTGTTGTATTTGACTCAAGATTTTACTTGATTTTAACAAACAAAACAAAACAAAAAAAATCTTGAGCCGAGTACAACAAGTTTTTATTCCGGAAATTAGTATTATTTTTTTTTTTAGATTATTATTTTAAGTACCTACTGTACGCAAGCTTAGTTATTATAATTATATCTGTTTTTGGAATAGGAATGGTTTTCAATTATTTTTTTAAAGCTTTATTTTTTTTCCTAAATACAAATACATAATATTTTTGGCTCCATATTTTCAGATATTCCCAAATATCTGTTTTTGTCGGTATAATATGTAGGTATAATTTACGTGCATGTATCTCTGACATCGTCTATTAATATACTAATTATTAATTAGTCTTTCGAAGAAAAAATCTCGTAACCATTATAATTTTGTTATATCCTTCTGTATGTCTGTCTATCAGTCTGTTTGTCCGTACTCCTCTCCCCATTATTCTCATAGAATTTGACCTGTGAACATGAAATTTTCTGTATAGATGCTACAAGTAAAATAGCCCCGCGATTATAACAATTCCGAAAGAATAATTTATCACTATCTTCGTCTAACTTTTTGTTTACAAACATGTACGTGAATGTTAGAATGAGTATGTGCACTGAAGAATGAAGCATTTAATTTTTGTGTGGTGACACCTTCCTAATTTAGAAATAAAAACAGTGGACATCTAATGGTACGTACTCCGATTTTACGTAGTGACGTCAGCGACTTAGTGGGGTTCTCCTCTCACAGTTATCGTTTATCTCTGTTAGTGAAAATTTATGTACCAAGACAGAGTCAGGGCCGCAGGTAATAATGCCTATGGGTCTCGTAGCCTGTAAAATTTTTACATTTTTTGCATACATATATACATATATTCTGCATACATAATATGCAAAATGTGTAACGTAAAATTCTAAAATATTCTAATCATCAACTAGTAAAGATATCAAAAAACAGACTTCACTATTGAATTGATCACTAAAAATGAAATTAAGTAGTGCAATTTGACAAAAATTCTAGAATGTTTTATTTGTCAACTAGCAAAGATATCAAAAAACAGACTTCACTGTTGGATTAGTCACTAAAAATGAGATTAAACAGCGCAGTTTGACAAATATTCTAGAATGATCTATTCGTCAACAAGCAAAAATATCCAAAAACAAACGTCGCCACTGAACTGGTCATCAAAAGAGAGACCAAATAGCACATTTTGACAAATATTCTAGAATATTCTATTTGTCAACTACCAAAGATATTGAAAAACTTATTACACCATTTAATTGGCTCACCGAAATTAAACTAATGTAAACTAAATATCCCATTTTGACAAACGTTCTAGAATGATCTATCCGTCAACCATTAAACAGGGCGAAAAACTGACTTTGTCATTGGACTGACTATTGATAAAGAGGCTAAACAGTAAAAGTTACCAAATGTTTTCAAATATTTTCTTCTTTGCTGATTGACGAATAGAATATTCTAGAACATTTACCAAATCGAGATATTTGGTCTTTTTTTTTCGATAACCAATTAAATGTTGCAATCGATTTTTCGATATCTCTGTTAGTTGACGAATAGAACATTCTAGAATTTTTGCCAAACTGCCCTGCTTAATCTAATTTCAATAGTGAAGTCTATTTTTTGATATCTCTGCTAGCTGACGATTAGAATATTCTAGAATTTTTGTCAGCTTCCGCTATTTGGCGTCTTTTACGCTGATGAGTGCGATAGTGAAGTTGATTTTTCGATATCTTTGCCAGTTTTCTAGGAGTCGCCACTTATATTCATTGATATAACATTCGGTTCCGTTTGTCTATACAATCGAATTTTAGGTGTAAATTATCGCTTAGGATAGCTTTGTTTTAAATAAATTCAGATAAATAATATTTACCTTCTTACCCCAATACTTCCCTTTAAATGTGCACAGACCGCTACGTACCATAAGATTTCTGGTGTATATTTAATTAAAACATTAATGAGCCGCCTATGAAAATCACTCGATTATAACAATCCCTACCCTAAGAGCAACATTTAGTTGTTATAATCGAGGTTCTATTGTATATCTTAATTAATATATTTATAGCAAAAAATTTTCTTTCTCTTATAGAGACACCTTCTCGTATTAGCGAATAGGGATGAGTTTCTTTAAAAACGCGTAAAATATATCTAAAGTTTCTTTTCCCATTTTTTATTTTTGAACCCCGTTTGCAAAATATTGAGGTTTTTCTGTCCCCCTGTCTGTGAATGTTTAACTGTTGATCCAAAAAATCTGAAAAAATTCAGATACTAGCACTTACTTAAAAAAATTAAAATTATTTCGGCTAGGTTGTGTCGAAAACTTTCGATGATGTAGACAGCCTAATTTTCGAAATTTCAAAAAATTATTTTAAATTAGAAAAAAATTAGAAAGAATGGTAAATGAAATTTTGAGGCAAGATATATATTTCGATATTAGAAAACATTCTCCAAACTATTAAGAGAAATACTGCAAACTGGAACTAAATTATGACATAATTGACTTTCAAATAATATATGTAGAGGTAAGTGGGGTAAAGTGGGAAATTTTGTTTGGAGCTCTGTTGATTGAACAAAAGTGATTATTTTTCCATGTTTAAAATTTTTATGGTAAAGAGAATTCAATAAACTATCTTTTGCCTAAGCTACCAACTAAAAATATTGATTTTCGTTTGAGTTACCGAGCTTTGACCGACCATGTGCAAAATGACCAAAATTGAAAATCGTGGGGTAAAGTGGGAAACTTTGAAAAACTGTACAAACTCAACGCAAATCTTGTAGCAAAGTTATTATATCTATATTTCAACGCAAAAATGGTTCAAAGAATACAGAATACGTAGTAAATGTAGAAAAAAAAACAACTTTTGCTAAAAAAAAAAAAATGCAAAAATGACTTAATTGATTTTCGAGCTTCGATGCGTTTATTTGCCAAAAGTTTTTCAGCTGCTTCTTGCAACTTGATTTAGATTTGCGAATTGTTAAAAAATTTTTTTTTCACGCCATGCGTACGATATTTTATATTCCGGTAACCGAAAAAACCGAGATGAAATTTATGATTCGCTTCAAAATTTTGACAAGTGTCAAAGAGCATATGAACACATATGCATGTGTGGGTATACCATAAAGATTAGTTTGTGCTCATTACTAACAGAGATCAGTAGCGCATGACATCTGTACTTTGACAGTTTACCCGGAAAGTGCATTTCCCACTTTACCCCATTTCCTACTTTACTCCACTGTTTCACACAATCGTGTTGCAAGAAATAAATTTTTTTCCTATATGGTATGCATATAGGGTACGTATGTACCTATTTGTATTCAGAAAAATTTATATTATCAATATTTTCCAGTTTCACGTTCGCAGTCAACTATAACGACCCGTAGTACATCATCTATCTATAGGTAGAAGCATTGTATGTACCTATGTAGATACATTATACGTATTTTTGTACTTATGTGAACGTAGACCGTATATTGTAATACAATTCATAAAATGTGATTTTGATCAAGTTTCCTTCTAAATACAAGGACTTTCATATGGGATGCTTTCTGTATGGAAAATTCCGATTTACAACTTGATGTAAACGTGCATCTTGAATTAATACTTGATTGCAATAAATTCAAATTTGCAACTGTGGTCCTACTGATATTGTTGGAGTGGTTGATGGTATTATATATAGGTTGATGGTATTAGATATATATATATATATATATATATATATATATATATATATATATATATATATATATATATATATATATATATATATGGTCCAGAATCATCTACCGTGATTACTAGAGCTGATAGTACTTTCAAAAATAATACGCTTCATATACGCTTTTTTCCAAAACTCAGTAATAAGGGAGATACAACCCTGTAAAGGGGTGAAACGAAAACCATTTTTTCCTAAATATTTTCCAAACGCTTTTGAATAACGGATTGATATTTTAAGGAAACGTATTTTGCGTTAGGTGGATTAAATTCATGTAAACGTTTACTCCACCACTTAAGATCAACTGGTGGTTTTGGGTAGTAAGTGTAAGTCATCACGTCGTTCTTTCTTAATTTGCAGTTATTTAAGCAAAATTGTTAACAATATGATTCTTTAGACAATTCCACGCAAAAAAGTTATACTTGTTACATTTCGATAAATAATATCGTATTCGAGTAATTTAAAGTAGAAGTATCTTTTTCCAAGTTATCCCCTAACCGTAAGTAATGGAATAATTGGTACCATAAGTTTAATTATCCTGCTGTTCATATGCATCCCTAAAATATGAATCCATTATTCAAAAGCATCTAAAAAATTTAAAAAAAAGAAGTCAGTTTCGTTCCACTCTTCTACTTTTTTCCCCTCTACTTTATCTCACTGATTATTGAGTTTTGGAAAAAAGTGTAGATGAAAAGGTACCATTATTTTTGAATGTACTATTAGCTCCAGCAGTTACGGTACATAATTCTGGACCATCTTGTATATTTTCCCGCTACCTTTTGACATGTGTAGGACCCCCCTATGGAAGTTAAGAGCTGAAATTGAGTAAGTGGGGCTCATTTTCGATGCACTTCATACTATCAAAGTTGGGTAAAATTTTGGGTAAATTTTGGATCTGGCCCGACCTTTAGGGGGGTGGTGGGGAGCAACAAAGCAATAAAACTTTTCCAAACCGGTTGGAAATGATGTCTCGGTCAATTATCTACAACATATCCAAAATTCAGCTTCCTAGGATGATTTGGAGGGAGTAGAGGGGGAAAAAAGTATTTTGGCTAGATCTAACAAGCACACAGCCCCCCAGAATTAACGTAGAGGGTTGTAAAAGATTCTTAAACGGTTTACACTTATGGATTGAAATTTGGGAAAATTATTAGGAAATGATACGCGCGGGGGTAGATTTCTCCCTTTTTATTAGACTACGACCTTTCTAAATAATTACCAAATATTTTTACGTCTTGCCATTAAAATTAAACATCTAAAATTATTTTGGTTGTCTCTTTGGTATAACTATTCGGAGTAAATTTTGTAATAAATTAATTTGGTATCTAATTTTTTACGCGTACCCTGTACCTAATAGCCAGTATATAACCTATTATCATTTTCTTCAATATTGCAACAAAATCTAAGTGATCATCCACTTAGATGAGTGGATAAATATAAAGGAAATATAGAAAGAAAATTAATCCAGCAATATTAAAACTTTTAATAACAGAGAAAATTCTCTTAAATCGGATTCGTCGTTTGTCAAGAAATTCAGGAAATTTTAAGGGTATTACAGAATCCGCTCTTGTAGAATAAAAAAGTAATTCAATATAGGTATCTAATGACGATCATGCTATGGTGGCAGCGCTGAGAATTAATGCAAAATTATATTTTTGTAGTTCCAACTGAAACTCTACCCATAGAGCAGATAATATATTACATAATATGTGCTTAAATCGACATAATATGAGTTTATAGGCAAAACTAGGAGTCTAAGAAACGTGCGGGAGAGTCTTCATACATGTCCATTTTATTTAAGTTTTTGGCAGGACCGTAATTTTTAAACATATTGAACTCATATTTACATATTCTTTTAGGAAAGTTTATTGAAATCCTTTTTAGAAATTCAGTAAACTTCGTTTATTAAATTAAAATTATCTATTTCTTAGTTGTACTTCTATGGATATATAATCGGTTTGTAATTCAGCAAGAAGTTAGAAATTTTATGAGTTCAGAACAATTTTATTTGTTTTAAAAGTTCTTTTTGATTGGCAAATTGAAATCCAAAAAAGTTTCTTTTGTCTGTTAAAAATAACGTTTTGACAATGTGATTCCATGAAAATACATTACTATAGCGTCGTTTTGTAAATTTATAAATAGGATCACAATTTTTAAATAAATTTTATTTCAGTATCAGTCGTAACAAGATGAAGTAGTGTTTGTGACAATTAAAGATTAGCGAAAAATACAAAATCCATTCTCCATTAAGACTATATACCGTGTGAGTTTTTTGAGAGTTTCCATTTTTATTACAGCCAAACCGTTGATTTAATCGAAAAATTGTTCAAATAAGAGTTGTAGATATCGACGGGAGCAACCGATTGCTATAGTCAGGAGCTTTATAGCTCTTATGGTTTTCGAGTTATGATATAAGCTTATAAATTTTTAAATGAGACTATATATTAATTTTTCGTTAAAACTGATCTAATCCATTAATTAAAAACGCAAATCAGGAAAAAAACTTTTTTTTACCCAAGCTTATTTTTTGAATTTTTTTACAATTTATCAATTAGGCGGTAAAAATATGCATATGTATTTAAGGCTACTTCAACCGATAGTGTTCTGGTTGGTTACATTTCTATTACATCCATGAAAAGAACTTTTTCCCGTACCATTTCTATCATACAAATTTGACTGTAATACAAATGGCAACTCTCAAAAAACTCACACGGTATAAGTTACAGTTATTAAAATATTTCTAATAAAAACAGACCTGTAAATTCAGTGAAATATTTTTGAAACTCATATTAAAACGTGAATAGTGAATTATATTAAATTTTGTGTATAGGTAAATCAATTGTTCCTATCCCGTACCACCTTTTGGATACCTCAATAACGCGTGGCACACCAACATCTTCTTGAAGGGCGAGCAAGAACATACTGATGAATTGGTAACTTTATTCTAAAGATTCGTTCCTTGCATCTTGACTCTGTAGTAGAGTAAACAAATACCGAAGTGGTTACTTGGTCACTTTACGCATCTCTAACTCAAACAGGATACGGTACAATCTCTATTATGTTTTACGTAAATCATTTGTGAAGAAGGTTAGTGTCACCCATTGTTTGGGGACTAATGTTTTATTATTATGTAATATCTTGCAAATACCTACCTAGTACTTATAGTACATATAGATTTTCGATCAATCTTATTTCATGGCATTGTCAATCTGTACTGTGACGATTATTATACGAACAAAAGCGTTAACTGGAATTTTTGTTAAAACATATTTTACATGTCTTCTATTTACGACAAGCACTTGCCAGTTTTTTGAAGCGACAATATAAATATGTATATGAAACTATTATTGCATCCTTTGTAGATGAAGAAAATTGAGGTTGAAGTTTAGGCTTTATTGTTGGACTTGAGTCTGCAACATTTTTCCGTAGAGTATACGAAAAAACGACCGAAAAACTAAGTTATTTTTTTAGATCCAAGGAACTTTAAAAAAAACTCGTTAAACTGTTTTGGCCCACTTTAATCGCTAGTTTGAGGACCTTCTCCAATGAATAATTCAGCTTTTCGGCTGTTTTTATCACTGCGTCACAATTTTCGCGATGGAGCAACATGCCGCACTCGAATTTTATTTCAAATTGGGAAAAAGTAGTTCAGAAACACTCGAATTGTTGAAAACCGCATATGGTGATGATTGTTTAAGCTGAAACAACGTTTTCAAGAGATACCTATACACGGCTCAAGAATGGTCGACAGTCATTAGAAGACGTTCCTCGAGAGGAGTGTCCTTTGACCTCAATTACCAGTGAGAATGTCGAAACAGTGAAGACAGCTTTCGACAAAGGTGCTCTGGATTTGACGCGTGAGATCGGAATTTTACCGCACCGGTGACTGGTTGCTCTTGCAAGACAATGCGCTAGCTCATTCCTCATTACACAATTTTTCGCCGCCATTCCTAACCCGGCCTGCTCGGCAGATCTGGGTCCGACAATAAAGGGTGAATGTCTTGAAGACATTGAGGCGATTAAAAGAAATGTGACCAGGGTTCTGAGCACCATTCCAGAAGAGGAGTTCTCCAGGTCTTTCCAGCGGCTGTAGGCACTAGTGCAGCTATATTTGTATAGAACGAGGAGGGAATTATTTGAAAAATATATAAAAACTTTCTACTAAACTCTTGTTTTCTTTCGTAAAAGATTAATTCCGAAACTTTTTGAATGAACTGTGTATGTCACATAATTACCTTTGATTATTCGGTGCCACAATCCATCCGAAATTTTATATAAAAATTTTAGTACAGAATCCATTTAGTCAGAGATATTTTGTAAGGTGTGTGAGTAAAAGATGGGAGTATGATTGCGAGAAAATATGTTGGAATACAAAGGTGTCATACAGAAACATTATTCTTTGTTAGAAATTAGGATTAATGTATTAATAATTCACAGAATATTATCGACAAATATAATCCTAGTGCTCATTACGGTAATGATGTCCAGGTGGCGTTGATGTTTTTAATAACGAAAGTACTTAGGTAATTAGGTACTGACGGCGACGTGCAGGTATTATTTATCATCTGGGGTGGTTTTTTGTGTGTATGTTAGGGGCTTCATTATTTTTTTTATTTTTATTTATTTATTTTTTTTTTATGTAGGTAAAAGTATAATTTTTTTTTATTGTCGTCTATAAATAATATCATCTCTTTATTTTATAAAAGAAATTGTTCAAAACTTTTTTAATTATGTATTATTAATTTATATAAAGAATTTACAAATTTTACCTCATGCTTTTATTACGTATATTATTATTAATGTTCTATTTTAGTTCATCATAGTAAAGAAAGAGAAAAAGGAATTTCAAAGTTTTATTTTGGTATAGCTATTGTTACATAGTTATTCTAAACACTGAATTGAACATGTTTAACATATGGTCCCTAGAGAAAGTATAAGCATTAAAATGTGAGACACAAGACGATATTTTACTAACCCACTTACATAGCATTAGCTGTATTATTCGCCATTGTAATCACGCCAAAGAAAATTCAATTTTTTTGCGTGTTTATATCGAAAAAAATGTATAAACATAAAAGAAAAATTAAAATATTTTTATAAGATATTTATCTGTTCACTGAAAGATTTTTGGTGGACGGGTGTTCATAGCTAGAAATCTTTTGAATCAACACTTTGGAGGGACTGATTGCTTCAACCCAACAAAAGTAATTGCTGTCTAAAACATGTCTTATTTTGCATTATAATACTTTATGTATTCTAGAATCAGTAGAATATAGGGAAAAGTTACCTATATTGTATCACCTAGTTTTTGAGTTTACTCAAGAAACAAAGGGAATAATTTGTTTTTTACTGATAACTTTCAAAATCTGAAATTCTAATATTAAGTAAATTTTATAATTATTCAAAGTGTATGTTCAATTTCAATATCAATAAATAATTACAATAATTTTTAAGCTAATTTTAATAGCTCTTATTGCTATTTACTTGCCGCACAGTTATATTTACTTATATAGTATTTTACTATTATTTCCTGATTGTCATGAATATAAACAAACGTTCGCGACATGTAATTACCAGTATTGTCAACAGCAACGGTAAGCACATAAAAATACACGATCGTGCAAAATTGAAAATAGTATATTGTACAATAAGTGGGAAAAGAGGCTTATATCTCACGAATACAAGTTTGTTGCGCGAGCCCGCAGGGCGAGTGCAACAATTCATATGAGTGAGAAATAAGCTTTTCCCACGTATTTTACACTATACTTTTTCTACGAGCACATTTTTTTTTCGTAAAATTTAACATAAATAATTAAAATAAAATTTAAATAAGTAGTAAAAATTTTTTAAATCTATAATGTCAGCGGTAAGATGTTCAAATTTTTGCCAAAGCATACTTTGAAACTATGGAAACAATAATAAATAATCAACTTACATAATTATGTATATTTTTAGTATTAATTATATAGATTATATGTTAAATGAAAGACAGAGCCTACTTTTTTATTATATTAAGCCGTGGGAAATAATTTTCCACGGCTATTTCCGCATTGTGTGGGCAATTGTTAATTTTTACATATAGTTAGCCGTGCGCAAAATGTTACTTTTAATAGTAGGAGTAGAAAAAATGTTACTTTTAATAGTAGGAGTAGAAAAAATGTTACTTTTAATAGTAGGAGTAGAAAAAATGTTACTTTTAATAGTAGGAGTAGAAAATAGTATTTTACAATATAAGTTCGGTAAGTTGCTTTTACTGATCGAGAAAATGTTGCGAAAACGAGACCCGCAGGGTCGAGTTTTTGCAATTTTCGAGATAAAGTTACTCGTGTATTGTATAATATTTTTTGCACGATCGATTTAAAATAATTAAAGATTAAAAATGTGTTAAATAAAAAATAAAATTCAGATAATATAGATGGAATTTATATTTCTATGTTATGACATAGAATGCCATGAATAAATATTATAAATATTCATAACAACTAATATGAATCTTTGTAGTGACAATTGACAACTATATTTGTAAATAAAAAAATTAAGTGTCAATATTTCACTGGCGTGAATATTTTTTTTGAATTTTCTATTAAAAAAATTGAGGAAAATAGTTTGTTAAACTATATTATTAGTGAGAATAATGAAATTGATGAAGCATCTTATTTTTGACTGCAAATTTATTCTCGTAAAATGAAAGGAAGATTATGAAAGCCACAGAAAATCTTAATGATTGAACGACCTTTTGAAATGTCAATAAAATAAGAAGACTGATGCCAACAATAATAATAATAATGTGCAAACTAGTGAAAATTTTCATATTATTAATGAATTTATTTTCCTAATTGTTCAAATTGTACTTTTAATTTCAATATAAATAAATAAATACAATCATTTTTGAGCTAATTTAACTTACCACACTCCTATTTACTTACCACGCATCTATTTCACTTACCGCACTGTTATTTTTTGGTTTCCATGGATATAAAGAAACGTTCGGGAAATGTAACTTACCAGCATTGTCAACAGCCTCGGTAAATACATGAAAATACACGATCGTGCAAAAAAGTACATTTAAGTTTGCTAAATATTGCAAAGTACATAGTACGATTAAGGAGTTGAGCGCAATGTAGGCAACTTCACCTTATTCTGGTACCTATACTCGTAAATATGTGGTATCAGGAATCAAAATTAAAATGTCCACATAGTACTCTTCGTTTTTATATTGGTGATTTATGTACGGTTTCACCGTATACATGTTGAATAAGTGGTGAAAATATTCGAGTTCAAAACGTGTTGATGATTACTCTTATTACACGATGAGCTCCGATGAGATATGGCACGTTAACCATCTAACCGTCATCCGTTTATTCAGCGCGTTGATATTTTGCATCAGTCAAAAATAAGAAAAAGTAGAATTTTATGTAAATTTTTTTTTTATCCTTTCATTCTTTGTAAGCCATTCAGTTTTTGTTCTTGATATTATTTGTTAGACAGTGTGAATTATTAAATACATATATTATGTGTTTAGTTTACAAGAATAATTTTGCCTGTTAGATGCGGAGATGAAAGAAAGATAAAGAAAAATAAAAATAAAATAATCTCAATAGTAAAATAAACTTTTATATAGACTTTTAGTCACATATATATTATTTTCAAATCTTCAAATTGTCATATGTTTATGTATTTTTTATACAAAATAATAAATTAATATATTCGATAATTAAATACATATTTAGTTTTGAACAGTATATGTGCGTTTTTCACGATGTTTTTTCTCAGAAACGATATCATAACATGAATATTTAAAAATATTTTTGATTTGAAAAAAGTGATATGGTTATATGTGCATTTATTATTACGGATCTGGTATGTACAAAATTTTTTTTTATTTTATTTTTTATTTTTATCACACTTATGTTACCTTTATTGCCTTTATGTGTATATCTATATATGTGTACATTTTGAACACCTATATATGCTTCACTTATAGTAACATAGAAAGAGACAAACCTTTCTTGGTGTACCGTTTTGCGCAGCATTCGTGTATATTTCTTGCCTGAGGTGGTGAATTTTGAGGGTTGGGAGTTAAGAAACGATGTTTTCAAATGCAAAATAATTTATGAGTACAAAAATCAGTTCAATTAAGCACACACAAATATAAAAGAAAAATAATAGCATTATTATGAGTTAAGATTGGATAGTGGATTATGCCTGGGAATTGAACTCAGAATCTTTTGATAAATAGTTAAATGCCTTTCCAACTAGGCCATCGATCCTCGATGGATCCCATGAAAATTTTACTGGTTGAAGTTTATTTTCTTCCCAACGACTAGTTTTTTCTATGTATCTATCGGGCATGTTTCGATAGCTGATCACCGCGCATTCAATTCTCAGATGCAAAATTATTATTGTTAATGCATGGTATACCTAGAGTTTGCACATGGTGTCATATGTTATTCGAATCGTGAACGTTTTTAAGTTTGATTTTTCAGTGCTGCTCAAAAAGTTTTATTTTTCAAATTAAATAATTTTTATAACTTTTACATACATTTTTTAGTATTTTTATCATTTATTTTATTAGGAAACAATATAAACTTCAAATTAAATTTTGAAAAACTTTTATTTACTTATAAAATTGTTAGAAATTATAATTATTTTAAAAAATAATATTAGTTAAACTAATTTTAAAAATATTTATAATATGAGTTGATGTTTGCTTAAACGGAAAAATATTATTTGAAACTTTCTTGCGCTTCCACTATTACTACAATAGTGAATAGGTTGGTTTTCACTTATAGACGGTTCAAGTCAACTTGTTTAAAGTTTTTATGTTATATACCACATGGTAGGGATTCTCAAACTTTTTAAACTCGCGGCTCGTTTAAGGTAAAAAACGAGATAGCCGCGGTGCCCTTTCTGATGCTAGGCGGCGCACAGTTTGGGAACTTCTGTCATATAGTATAAAAACTTATCCTTTGCTTGATTATGTTATAACTGATTTACTCTGAGTCTCCGGCTGAAAATTTGTACTTAAAATATACTTATATATGTATATTTTTAGCTTTATTTTTAAAACTCGATGGAATAAATCAAATGTTTCTCAATAATGTAAAATCAACCGGAAGTTGAAAAATCTTTTTGTTTTTTATATATCGTTAAATTGCTCCTTTGAAATTAGTAATTGCTCCACCTGAAACTTAATTATTTAATAAGTTATTTATAAAGAAAAAAAAATTTTTTCCGTTATTTAAGTTATCAAAATCTCCCAAAATAATACTTTTTTATATAATTTCTTTACGTCAATAAATTGCTCCCAGTTTGCTCTATTTAATTTAAAAGCTAAATCTTAATTTTTTTGAATAATTATTAAAATATTTTGTTTTTTTATGTTATTTAACTTAAATTCAATTATCCTTAAATATATGCAAACGACTTAAAGGTATAATAGATTGCCTATACGTTTTAATAATACATAACCTAATTCATAATATTTTTTATTTTAATATATTTTAATTATTATTCAGAGAAATTAATAACTAACTTTTAAATTAGATGGAGCAAATTGGGAGCAATTTTTTGATATAAAGTAATTGTATAAAAATGCATTATTTGACAAGATTTTGATAATAGAAATAGTCAAACAAAAAAGTTTTTTTGTTTGTAAATAACTAATTAAGTAATTAAGTTCCAGGTGGAGCAATTACTGATTCCAAAGGAGCAATTTGGGAGCAATTTAGCCATATAAAAAACAGAAAGATTTTCCAACTTTCGGCGCCAACTTCTTTCCGGTGTAAAATCAACATCAATATAATTTAAATTTTTCTTATTTAGAATGAATTTCAAAATCACGGCTTATTCCGATACACTCTGTAATGAATTCATTGAATTTTTAGGTCTAATATACTTAGCAGAATTAAATTTAAATATTAAATGAGATTTTCTTTTTGATATTTCAAATACAAAAAACGAAGGTAAATAAATAAACTCTATTTTATTTTAATATGCAATACATAGTCAATTCAGTAAAGTAAGTTAAAAATTCTGACTGAATTAATAAATAATGAAAATTTGTTTGAAAAGTTAGTAAAAATGTAACAAAAAGTTTATAAATATTTTCGACAGAAATTTTTTTTATTTTGGTTTGTTTTTAAAAAGGATGTGAAGGATATTTGTATTTGCATGTTTTTTTTTTTTTTTTGTTCATGAATTTTTATACGAAATAGTATAATGTTTGGGTTTTTATATACTTTTACATTAAATAAATAATGATTATGATCAAATAAAAGAATCAAATTGGAGATTTAAATTTTAACTTTAAATCCCTTGGGAGCCAGAGAAGGAACAACAGTAAAATTAGTCTTCAAACCATTAATTCACATTTTATTTACCAATTTTCGGTAGACATCTTTAATTGATATCATATACAAATTTTGCATTACACTTTAAACTTAGGAACAAAAATCGTAAAATAAACATTAGATATACCTAATTATAAATCAATTTCTATAAAATTAATTTAATAATATGTACCTACGTGAAAATGGGAAACAAAAAGTGTCAGGATATTTTGGTAATTTTTAGTATTTTCCACGAAGTTGAGATTCGTGTGTATGCAGCTGAAACTTTTTTTATGCGGTCTATTTTTGTACGATTTTTTAAAAAATGGCCATTAAAGTACATAATGTGACTAATGTAAGAAGCAAGCGAAAGTAAAAAACTTAAACATAAATTACAATAATTCAATTTGATAAGATTATTTATTAATAGCTTTTTAGTAAGTTATTGTATCAATAAGTTTTTTTTTAAAAGCTTTTATTTAATTTGCTATGTTAGTATGTTGGTTTAGATTAAATCTTGGAATCAAAATTTAGGCAGGTTCTAATTGAGCTAGAGGTTTCAAATTTTGCATACCTGTCTAACCTTGATGACAATGCAATATTGTATAATTAGTTTTGCCCTAAATCGCCTCAAAGCCAAAATTGTTGATTTTTAGTCCTGTGCAACTTTTTGACATTTCGAATTGTCAAATATTATCCATTGATTTTACATTGCAATTTTTTGTTTCCATAGTTATGTCTGATTAGGGTAAATTAACCGATTAAAATATAGGTAAAAAAATTACTTCTTTAATTCTTTTCTTAAATTAATTGTGATCAGACTAAAAAGTAGAAAATAAATTAAAATAAAAAAAATGTTTTTAAGAAAAAGCTTTTATTTAAAAATGGGCTAAAAAAAATAAAATATCTATTGAGTGAAGTTTGAAGCAATATGCAACATAATTTATAAAAGCTTGAGGAGTTTAATTAAGTTTGGTAACTACTAAAAAAAAATAGTTATACTTATATCCAAAACAGAAATAATTAATCATAACACCTCAAGCTTTTATAAATTATGTTGCATATTGCTTCAAATTTCACTCAAAAGTTATTTTATTTTTTTAGCCCATTTTTAAATAAAAGCTTTTTCTTAAAAAGCATTTTTTTTACTTTAATTTATTTATACATATGTGTTCAAAGCTTGTGGCTATATTAAAAATATTCTTGAAATATATTCGAAAATTATGCAAGTACCTACTTTTTCTGAAAGTGAGTAAAATAGCGGAGTAGTAATTATTGAAAATCCATAATAATCGTGCACTTTGTGCCAAGTTTTTAAAATTTGGTATACCCTTACGTATGGTCTTAAGGTTTTAGGAAACCATCGCGAGCAACTTGTGCGCGACCTCTGGTGGCTTATTTGCTATAAATCCAACATGGTTGGCATTGAGTAATACCACTTGTTATAGGTTCTAGGATGCAAGGAATCCATTTTTTGGGTCTAATTTGTGTTTCAGAATCAATTTTAAGGTCATCTACTGTCTAATCTGTCATTTTAATATGACAGATTAGACAGTACAATGCAAGGTAAGGAAACAATTATTTTATTAATTTTATGCAATTTATTAATTATAAAACGTAAAGAAATATAAATGGCTGACACAAATATGGTAGAATCTAACGTAAATTACAGCTCTCTAACATGGCATGAGACTTGTTACCTCATATGTTACGTGAGTTGTTTGTGCAACATTATTCTTGACACTTGCACAATGGGCTGCAGCGGATCCCAGCTCGATAACATTTTCATCGTCGTGTGCATGAGACCAAACAGCCACAATTAAGTATCAATGAACATCCATGGCTTGCATTTGGAAGATTAGTTCAGTAGAGTACCCATTCTTTGGTCCTGTCATTCTATTGCCAGCCCCATTTATTGTAATCAGGGAAATCAGGCGATTCGGACAAATTACAGATTTGGTATAGATTCAAGAGACTTCTTCAAGCCTTGGGTAAACATCAGCTTCCTTGATGTTTACCAAAGAATTTTAAGGTTGAGATTCCAAAGTTGCCCCTGCCTCGGTTGGCGAGTCGGGGGGCAACTTTGAAATCTTAAGTAGAAACCCCAATTTTTTATTGCATATTCGGATTCTGCGGGACGAAATACTTCAGTAGAGTTGGTGGCTATATTTAGTTTATTGCAAACAGGTCACCAGAGGTCGCGTTCAAATTTCAGACTTGGCACATAGCATATAAACCATTCTTTTTTTTTTTACAATCTGGAGTGAACTATACTTTTTTTTATTATACTATTTATGAAGTTTTTGAATTTTTTGTGCGATTTTTTTATGCAGTCCTATCTACCGCACAAAAAACCTAATGTGTCCAGAAGTTCCTAGGTAGCTTAAGATGGCCCCGAGTTAGGGTAACGTTTAAAAACAAACAGTATTATTGGACCAATTTTTTTATTTTTATAAATTTTTACACTTTTTAGGCATTCAAAAATTATGCATTTCGTAAACTATTTTTGACAGTAATAGACCAAGAGCTACTGCCCGATTTGCGATGGTCATTTCAACACTCGTTAAATTGAGAAGATAAAATCTTGGATACTTATTCTACATAGAAATTGAGTTCTAACAAGACTATTTGACCGGGTTGAGTCATCCTTAACGTTTAAAGAGTGTAAAAAATAAGGCCCAATTTATATAAAGTAACAGTTCTGGAATTTTAATATATGAAAGTTAAGAATATTTTTTATCAATAAAAAACGTTCTGGTAATGTTTTCACTTCACCAAGATACCGCCAGTACAATCTAAAGCTGTGATAAATTTCATAATTATTTTGACAAATATCAAAATATTATGTATCCATGGTAATGTGATTTAAAAAGAAGAGAGATTGCGAATAAGAAATTACACTGTTCTTATGAAGAGTTTCTCATTATTATTGTCCTGACTTATACTTATTTAAATATAATTAAAAATAACAAAATTAATTTATTTACGTTTAATCTTCTGTAGTTATATAAGAAGGTGTAATTTCGTAAGTGACGCATAAATTTTTTAATTTTAATAGTATTTATCGACTAAAATTTCAGTATATTCACATTTAAACTTCCAGATGATACACTAATCTCAATTTTAACAATTTGACTTTTGGTCTATTGTTGAATAACAGAGTCAAATTATTTACATTTCGTTTTAACGAATTTCCAAATTCAGTAATTAAATCATATTACCCTGGATACACAATATTTTAATATTTGTGAAAATAATTATGAAATTTACCACAACGTTAAACGTTAAGGATGATTTAACTCGGCCGAATAGGTTTGCCAGAACTGAATTTTTGTGTAGAGTAAGTATCCAAGATGCTATCCTAACGCGTATCGTAATATAACTCGTATCGAGATGACCATCGCAAAACGGCCAGTAGCTCTCTTACTATATAAGGTATAAAAAAAAAATTAAAATTTGTAAGCTATGTTATACAATAGACCAATTCTGTTCGATCCTGTCAATACATTTCATTATGTATCATGCGGTTGGTAATTCTTTACCACCAATATCTTTGCCATAGTAACATTATCACTATATAAGATGATACGACGGATTGTAAAATCATGAATTTCAGTTTTAGTTTTCGTTTCAATACTAAAACATCACGTGTTACGATTTTAATTCAAGTGGTAATCTGTACAATTTGTACGTTCTTAGAATACATAATAGATACTTGCGCCAGGGTACAATTTAACTGGCACCGTAAATATATTTATGTGCACGGGAATAACTTTGTCGCTAAGTTGTGCAGATGAAAGACTACATGAAAGAAATAAATTTTCTTGGAAAAAGTACAAGCTGTAGACATTCTTCTACAATTCAAGTATAATATAGCAAATCTGAGTTGACAATAAGGGCAATAAAATTTTACAAGTCAGTTTTACACTGGAACAAAATATTTAGTGAATATAGTTAAACATCGTTTTTAAAGTCCCTACGTGAGTACATGTAAGTAAGATAAAAAAGTATGTACAAAATCATAATTTTGTACTTTCCCATATTTTTTTTTTCGTAAAACTGAATGCGTAAACTCGAACACGAAACCTATATCAAATTTCAGAATAGGTGAAATAATTGTAATATGCAGGTAATTTATATAAGTAATAAACCTAATAATAAAATTGAGGAGTTGGTATGAATGGATGTTGAATGTTTTTTTCTTTATATTGTAGTTTTCGATATGATAATGTGATCGATTAGCAAAAATAAAATGGGTATTTGTTGTCAGGCATTACATTGTTCTTAACTGCTCTAAAATTACAGTCACTACGGTAACTGTTTGCTACGATTTTGTATTTTGATTTTTCAGTTTATATTAAAATATATTTCGATTTAAATGTGCTATTTATTCTGTCATAATTCTACTTACCCTTAAGCTACATTTTTTAATTTAAATGTAAATATTTAACCAAATACAGAAAAAAATGTATATTTAATTCCAATAAATCAATTTTTGTTCCTGTTTTGTGTTTATTTTCAAATTTATGGTTAAATTTTAATTTAAAAATTTTAATTTATGCCACATAAGTGTCAAATGTATTGTACAAATTGTATGTATGTGTACAAATTTATTTTATTAATTATTTCTTATTATTCTCCAAAAATTTGTTTTAAGAACTTTAAACATCAGTTTTTGAATATATTTCACTTCAGCACGATTTTTTTTTTGTATGTAAATCCTACTTTGGAAATTAGGTCAGCTAGACAAAGATGAATTTATCTGATTTGCCATATTCGTTGTCCTTTATTAATAAGAGCCAGTCATAATTTTTAAAATTTTATGGCCAGTTAACTTTCTTCTCGAAGTTGGTGGATAATATATGGAGTTCATTTATAATAATATTAGGGATGTAATCGACATCCGTAATTATAACTGAAACTATTGAGTATTCAAAATAAAAATAATTTCGAAATTAATTATAGTGTCTGACGAGAAATTTTAGCTTTTGGAACCTCGGAGATCAAAGGGGGGAATGGTTATTTTTTGTAAATTTTGAACTATATCATTAAAATCGCTGGATCAAAAATTATAAAAAAAAATAACTCTTTTAAATAATACTTTACAAAATATATTATTTAAAACTTTTTTTGTCGGGACGAAACTGATCGCCCATTGTAATCATAAAAATTTTTTTCCTAATTGTCAACTGGCGATATATGCGCGTGTCATGAAGACTTGACATTATGCCAAATTTCAAATTCCTACGTTACATAATTTTCGAGGAAAACTTCTGTGGAAAAAACTTATAAAGATTCCGTTTTCCCTTTTAGGGTACGGAGCTCTAAAAAATGAAATTTTTCCATATTTTCTCAATACAAGTGTACATAACACCTTAAAGGTACTATTATTCTTATTAAAGAATACAGTAATCTAACAGCCAATATATAACAAAACATTAATTCTCTACACTTCGCGTCTAACTACGTTGAAAATATAGAAACGAAATTGAGGTTATTCAAGTCGAAGGATGTACATGTACATGTACATACATATACACATACATATGTATTAGTATGTATTATCCCATCTGACTTTTGTATTCTGTTAAAATCGGCTAATATTTTGTATTCAATGCGGTGTGTTGTTCATTCAAGTTGAATGCGGTCAGAAAAGTATCAATTGATGAAAAGAAAAGGAAAAACAATAATTGAATGCTAAAATTGTTGTGGTCGATAATTTGTTCTTGAATAATGTTCTTCTAATGACATAGTTAGTTTGTACCAACTAGTATTTCAAGAATAAGGAATACTAGAAAATTTGAAGGACACGTTGAATTTGTCCTACTTCTATATTAGTTATGTTTTTGTAAGGAGCAACAAAAATTTAAAGTAAAAATTCCTGCAGTCTTGGTACCAAACAAACAAAAAAGGTAAAAAATAATTTAGTTTTTGGTAAAAAATTGTTTTAGTGTAAGGTAAAGAGCACCAGTAGCCGTCATTGATCCAATAGCCGTCAAGTTTCAGTAAAATGATAAATATTAAGATATTAAGCAAGCATATATTTTTTGTGTTTCCTGTTACACGTTCTGGAAAATATGCCCAACCGTTATTCCATTTATGATAGCATTCAATTAGCATTAGATATAATAACGGTATTTGAAAAATTTGCATATATTCACTAAAACTAGTTTTAGCTAAGGTAAACACTAATTTATTTTTACTGTAATTTTGGTTTAACAAATAATTAGTTATATTTTTTGTCTTTTGAGGTTTATTATGAATTAAATTTTGTTAAAAAAATAATTTTAAGACAAGAAAACCTAACAGAAATTTATTATTTTTGATGGGGAATACTAGTACATAAAATACATAGGCATTTTCCAGTAATCATCATAGTGAAGGTTACTGGGGTAACAAATTTTATTTTAAAAAAGGATACATATTCTCCTATGCTTTTTACATTAAAATTTTAAAATCTGGATTACATTCACAGCAATTCGATAAAGACTAATGACCAGTACCCGTTAATTTTGGAAAATTCAGTCCACTTATAAATTAGTCTTAATAATATACGTAAAGTGGTAGTATTTACTTAAATTTAAGTAAAAGAAATATTTATACTGCAAGTACATATGCGCAAATACTGATACACATGCGTAAATACTGATAATTTTAAGTATTTACTTATAAGGTATAGTGCAACATTATTCTCATAATATTAAGTAAATACTTTACTTAACCAGTATTTACTTTACTGGACTAGTAGGTATTTACTTTTAAGTAATAAGTATTTATTATTTACATTACCCAATAACTTTTAAATATATTTTTACACATTACACTTTATTTGCGGAATTCAAATGATCATTTAAAATTGTCAAATAGATCTCTAATTAAAAAATAATTTATTGTAAATAATTAAGTATTACGTATTGCTTTAATTGTTTTTAATTTTCACTTTTGAATGTACACGTATTAGAGTTTGTTGATTTTTAACTATTATTATATCTAAATAAGTATCTAGCAAGGTGGAAGGGAGCGACTAAAGATATTTTACCTAGAGCACCAAATATTCCTGTGCCGGTCCTGGTTCCAAATATTACATCTAGAAATATTTCTGAAAAAGTTATACCTACAATAAATAATATTGATGCTTAATTGATGTACGCCTGTCTTTTAGAATAAATCGCCAACAAATATTTATTGGGAAAATTGTCAATTTTAGTTGACCCTTTTCAATTTTGTACTTGTTATATTTTGTGACAGTTCATAATAACAGTAATCATAATGTAAATTTATTTTAAAAGCAAAACACTTTTAGTTTATCGTTAAATGCATGAAAAGTTTTTCGGACATATGGTTGAAAATATCCGACTGTAATCTCTCATTCTATTTTTTTTCTTTTTAAATCTATTCTTATGTGTAAGTAAACACCAAGAGCGTCGCCAGGAGGGCAAGATAAGATAGAGCATCAGGAGAAATACGAATTGTAAGTACAAATACAGTACAAGCCTTTAATAATGCCACTCTCCTACCTCTTTCACCATAAGGTTTTGTTCCTATCGAGTTATTAAATCGTTTCATCTGAATAATGGCACTCTCAATAGTATCATTCTTAAATAATAAAAATAAAACATTTTGTTTATTTAGGTATAGGAAAAATGGATAACTAAAATTCAGGATGGATGGTTATCATAATTTTATCATATATCTAAACAATTATATTTTTTTATCAATTAAAGAAGCAAGTATCTACAAGAAGGGGTACGTAAAGCAAAATTTTTCCAAAAAGTCATTCCTATTTGATAAAACTTTGAAACAGCGTTAGGTTCCATTACATCCAGTCGTTTTGTGAAAATTTGGTAATATACGTGTGCTATTCAATAGGAAGTACAGCTGAACTCTTTTTTATGCGGTCTTTTTTGTGCGGTTTTCGTTGCGGTTTTTCCGATTTTCTTATGCGGTTTGTAAAAAGTGGCCATTAAAATGCATAATGTGAATCAAAATCACGAGACAATAAGAAACTTAAACAATTACTATAATAACTTTCTTTGATAAAAATATTTTTAAACGACTTTTAAGCATTTAATCAATACATTACATAGGAACATAAATTATTGCATCATTTAATTTTTTTTACACATGTATTTTTAAAAATTTTCATAATATTATAAGAAGGAAATAAAATGTTCCTACGTGTAAATTAAGGCTTTGTCTTGTTTATAGAAGCAACTTCTAAGGAAATTTCCAAGTTTTGAGCGTTTTGAGTGATGTTTTTTCGATGAAACCTTTTTTATGGTCCCGACCCACCGCATAAAAAAAGTTTTTTGTACAATCTGAATCGAACTATACTTTTTATAGCTATTTATGATATTTTTTAATTTAATTTTTTTTGCGATTTTTTTTTATGCGGTCCTCTCCTACGCACAAAAGAGGCTCAATTGTATATGTAAATAAAAACTTTCAAACACTTCTACTGCAGAATTATGAAAATGTCATATAACCCCTTTCATGCATTTGCCCCTTTAATTCCGCTTTTAATAAATAATCATGGTTTCACACATTTTTAAATAATAATTTTTTCCAACAACTTAAAACGTAAATTTATGTTTACATTGCAGGTAACTTGACGTGTAATCAATATTTACGATTCGGTTTTCTGGCTATTACAGCTACCAAAAATTAATCGATCAAAAAAGTTTACCTACTTTTCTAGCAAGACTGGTCTGAAAATAGTGCAAATAATGATAAGACTGTACTAAACCTAGCGTTTCTGGAGCTCTCGTGCTGCTGACTGGTTTTGCAATTCGAAAACTTAAATGTGACCTTTGAAAGACAATATTATTCGGTAGATTATATTAACGTTATAACGGTTATACCTATAGCAAAAGTGGTAAGGTCACAGCAGTTTTATACTAAAAGTCGTTACGTTACAACAATTCTGTAGTATGTAAGTAAAAGAAGTTAGGCCACAACAGTTCTAATCCAAACGTTACAGTGGTTCTACAGGGTGTCAGAGAAATAAGTGACCACCTTTTGAGGGGTTACTCTCATAGCACCCTGTAGACACTAAAACCGCAGGAATTTTTTCGGAATTAACAGTCGCGTCACCCCTCAAAAGGATAAGAGTTATTTCCCTTACACTCTGTATATAATATATATACACACATATATATATATATATATATATATATATATATATATATATATATATATATATATATATATATATATATATATATATATATCAAGAGTGATCACAGCAATTGTATATTAAAAATAGCAAATTGAAATTCATATAGTAATTAAAGAATTATTAAACTGGATCGAATTTATTTATATTAGAAAAATATTACGGAACAAATATTGGGTATTTAACTGATGTTGCAACTGATAGTAAAATATAGTGAATAACATACCGCGTGATTCAGTGATAATGATTAACTATTTATATTAATTTAAAAAAAAATATAAACATTTTATTTTTCTAAATAAAAATTACGAATTTGGAATTAGCGGTTGAAAGATTTATTTGGGCATGTGACGTCACAGCACGAAAGCATTTAATATTGCAAAAAGATACTTATAAAAAAGATACTCATATTTTAGTATTTACATTTTTAAATTTTGCTGAATAAAATTTGGGATTTGAAGCAAACAGGTTTGCTAGCATAAACGAATCTATTATTCCATTTTATTATTCCATTTTTATTAAATTAAAAATCAGGCAATATATAATTAATGACAAATCAACAGAAAATATAGGTATATAAAATTATTTAATGCCATGGATACGACATTAATGAAGGTGGAGCTTATTTTCAAAAAACAATTTCTAACAAAATGTAATTTTCGAGTAAAATGAATCTTCTATCACCAGCAATATTTAAGGCGGTAAAAGGTAAAGTGGTGTAAGTCAAGTTAGTATCATTTTCAGTAACCAAGGGTTTTACTACAAAAACTATAAAAAAAATTGCGCTATATTATTTTCCTACCAAATAGGCTTTAATCTTAACGACAGATAGTTGTTGTATTTTCTCAGATTTTTTTTTATTGTTTAGATGCGCCACAACTAAGGTGATATGTATCGTTTGGTATATGTTGTACTATTCCTTTTTGGTGTTGATATGCTTATAGATGATTGGTGCGGTATGGTAGTTTTGATGATGATGTATCTCCCCCGACCTGTTCCGAACGATCTTATCAGTCAAGAGCGGAATTGCTAACCACTAGACCAGCTCGGGGTCTCTCAGAAATTTTGAATCCTTAGATTAATGGTAGGGGCGAGTTCTTGGAGGCCGCAGTGACTTACATCACTTTTCCTGTAAACTAATTTCTCTTTCTGGTGATTTAGGAAAAAGTATGTAAATATTTTAAAAAAGGAACATATTAATTATTATTAACTGAAAACTTTATTGGTACATATATATTATTATACAGATTGCATTGCTTATTTTATAGTCTAATAAATGTATAAAGAGGTGTAAGTCCGACTTGCACCATTATGGTTACCAAGAAAAAGCCCTTATTATTTGGATTCTAAATTTAAACTGTATCTGTGAGGAGAAAGTTGAATCTATGACTTACACCATCTTTCCTCCTAACAAAACTGAATATAGAGATTACATTTTTGCCGTTATTTAAAAAAAGTTAAAAATATCACTTACACCACTTTGCCTTTCATCGCCTCATTTTTACGGATTTTTTACCAGTGAATAATAATATTGTCACAATTTCAAAAATAAAAGTCGTACTTTGCGAAGTACTTTGCGTTTATTATTCACAAATATGGAATACCACAAAGTAACGCTCGAATCGATTAATATTATCTTACTTTGTTTGAAAATGGGCTTTTAAGCTTGAAACAATTGTCACAATTAAAAAATAAACGTGATTGCTGGTTCGTAATGTCACGTCATTGACACGTGACCAAGTGCTTCCGTGCCAAAATTCAATTCAATAAAAAAAAGCTATTTTTTCCTTTAAATAGATTTTTTTTTAAACAAAAATCAATTACTGGGATTATATTTAAGTCATTTGGAATATTTTAAAACCCTCTTTCGAAATTTGTCAAATACCTAATTGTAAAAAGTATCTACATTTTTTCGCACGTATAAAAACAGTATATGTTTAACAATAATATTACTTTTTAATTCAGAATTACAAAAAAATATTTTTTATTTAAAATCATAGTAGGAAATTTGTCGATTCCTAACAGTATTATGCATCTATTTTCACAATTCAAAGATAAAATATCATGTTCTTCTATTTATTCTATCACAATATTCTTCTTATGTTTACTTAAACACAAGAGAAAAATTGAAAAATCATATCGTTCATCTATTGTATTCTTCATTGTCTCAATTCCCTTGATGAAAAACATTTCACCGTCCACGACGTCAATTTTCTCAACCAAATAAAAACGAATGAAAGAATTTCAATAAAAAAATAATATTTTATTTAAATTTGGAGGATATTAATTTCTGTTATTTATTCTAGTTTGAAAAGTTATTGTGAATATATTGATTGTTTATTAGGCGACGATTGACTTTCAGACATTTTGACTTATTGACATGCTCGCAGTTTACTTCAACTTATAGACAAATCATACTATATAAGTCGAGTCACAACTTATAGACATTATATTGACTTTTGCCAAGAATAACTGTGTCTTTAAAAATCAGATTTTCAGTGGTCATTTATCAAAATATGTCCGTATTAATTAAAACTACTTATGGTTCAAGCAAATTATCGAAAAGATTCTTTTAAAATTATCTACATGTGCCTAGTTGTATGAAATACCTAGTATGTATTAATATGTGATAGCTGTTATATTTATAACTATAATGGTTTTTATAATAGAATTCTGTTATATTTATAACTAGAATGGCTTTTATAATATAAATATATACAGTTATAGTAAAGAAAAGAATACGAATTTAACTATTGAAGCGTATTTTAATAGAAATATTATACATTATCGAATTTGATTAATTAAAACATGATACAACCCTTTGTACCACACATAATACGTATTGTGAATTTTAAACAGCACGAAAATGTACCTAAAACTAACCGGCTAACTCCACTACATGCGCACATTGTATTTAAATTCTATACACATTAATAATAGTAAGTGTACCTACAGGAAATACGTCATATTGTGTTCTGATATGTATATTTACCAAGTGTTAAGGTGGTGTTACAAGGGAATATTTTCCGAATAGGTGTTGTAAACAAGGTAGGGACAACAAAATTTTACAAGCTTTAATCTTATACAGTTTTATTTTTAAATATTTTTGTTTTTGATTTAATTTAAATGACTCATTAAGTATATAGTACGGGAGGTAGCGTTGAATTTTCATTAGTGATTTTAGGCCGAATGAATTCTACTTTAAATATTAGATTAGTACCTAATAATCATCAAAAGGGGCGTCAGCCGTCACACCCACGGTGGACCTAAAGGAAGCAGTGTGGACCTAAAAGAGACACTTTTCAGAATGGTCATATTGACCGAAGCATGTCATAAGAGTTTCTATATTGAATAAAAGTGGTATTTTGTAAAGTAAGGTGTTTATATTTACTAATATGAAATTTGGAATACCATAAAGTAGCGCTCAAATCTATTAAATTTAGAGGCAGCTTGTTTAATTTTTCGCTGCTTTTTGGCATCTAGAACTGTCAAATATTGTCCACTGATTTTACATTACAAAAAAATTGTTATTGTAATTTTTAATTTCCATAGTTATGTTTGATTAGAGATTTATTTAACTTGTTATGATCGAAATTAATTTAAAAAAAAATTAATTAAAGAAATAATTTTTTTATCTATATTTTGATCGGTTATTCTATTCTAATCAAACTATGGAAATTAAAAATTACAATAACAATTTTTTTGTAATGTAAAATTAGTGGACAATTTTTGACAGTTCTAAATGTCAAAAAGCAGCGAAAAATTAAACTCACTGCCTCTTTTAGGTCCGGCTGACGTCCGTTTTGATGATTATTAGGTACTAATCTAATATTTAAAGTACAATTCATTCGGCCTAAAATCACTAATGAAAATACAACACTACCTCCCGTACTAATATTATTACTTACTAATTTACCAAATTGAAGGGTACAGGGGAAAATGATCATGGTCACAAAAAGTAAATTTTCCAGGGGAGCGTTTTTAAACTTTAAACTGTGAATCGCGCATTTTTCAATATAAAAATTTTTTGCCTAAAAACCACGCATAGGATCTGGTTCAAACTTTCGGCAGTTATTACTAATATAGTAAGCTAGAAGGCGCCATGCGAGCAGAAAATAGACGGTTGGCCATTTTCGCGAAATTTGACATTGAATCATGTATTATATGCGCATTTGTCAGCGAAAAAAATTTGTTCTTCCCTTGCATATCACGGACTATGTTTGATTTTAACGTGTAATATTAGCACGTGTAATATATTCTGCATACTGCCAACATAACAGCATGAATTTTAGCATTTTTTACTTTTTGTGACTCTGATCGTTTTTCTCATGTACCCTTCAATTGTTATTGATTAATTCAAAGATTTTTTAAGAATTATTGACAAAATTTAACTGATTGAATCTTTTAAGGACTATTTCAAGACTAATTGATTCTGTTCAAAAACTAGGTATTTCAAACTGATCTCATTTAAAATTTTTTGAAAACTGGTTCCTTACCGTTACTTACGCGCCTTATGTAGGTACATTCTTACAAAGATTCTAGAAATATAGTTTCATAATTCGTTTAAAAGGGAGGTTTTAGAGGGTAAGTGGTTTTAATAAGGATAATTTTCGAAAAAATAACCACCAAATATACTACTTGGAATTTTTTGTTGTTGATTGTTTTTGTTTTTAATATTTGAATTGTATTTTGCTACTTTTACATTGCGCAGTTTCGTGGAATTGGTGAAGATCCCTATATGGGACTGTAGTTGTTTAATAAACTTACCGGTATTTTATGCTTTCGGCATAATTACACAAAATTTTTCCATGTAAAATTTTAACTGAAAATACACTCTTTGAACGAAACGCACGATTGCTCTAGTTTTTTATATTTTTATTTCTATTTTATGTCTCTTGGTACAGAACCGTTATAACTTTATTACTTTTGGTATAGAACTGCCTTAACTTTACTACTATTTGACCTTACTACTTACTTTTGGTACAGAATAATAGAATTGTTGTGATTCTACCAATTTTTGGTACAGAAGTGCTGTAACCTTACTACTATTGGTATAGAGCTCCCGTGACCTCGCTACTTTTGATATAAAAATTACTGAAGAGGTAAATCGATCTTCACTAACGATAGGTCCGAAGTAATATTTTATTACCTTCAGTCTTGAAAAGGACCTTTCTATACATACAGCGGTAACAACTTAATTGTTAATGTTAATATAGTTTACGGAATAGTAACAAAATTTGGATACAGTTTAAATAAATTACATATTTTTAAATAAATATTTTAATACATATTTGTCAAATTGTGATTCTTTCAGATCGTCTATCAAAGGTCACATTTAAGTTTTTGATTTTACAAAATCAGTCGGTGATACGGGGTCTTCAGAAACACGCGGCTTGATGCAGTACACCGTTTGAACCGCCTTCGGGCCGGCCCTGCTCTTGGCTTTATCAAAGATTACAAAATTACACTAAATAAATATTGATGAATTAATCTGGTACGTACCGTACGTACTGTGAGATTCAATTAATTAAATATAGCAAACCCAGAATACAATCAATACCATACGGATACCTAAATTTCTTCGTATTAATTAAGGACCATTGAAATTATTTTAATATTTACTTACAATTAATGAATAAGTACTTGAAATTTAATAACAATTAAACCGTTGGAAATTCCCAAAATTTTAAAATTCATTTCATATTTTCAAAAAGTTTGTTAATAAATTATGTAAACATTGTGTTACAATATTGTGTATGAAACTTTAAGGTAACCCTTACATAATAAATTTAATTTTATTTTGTCCTGAGAGGACCGACTACACATTATGATACAATCAATAAAATATAAAAGAGATAGAAATAATTAAAACTGGTTGCCAAATGTCTCATCGTGTACGAGAAGGATATAAAAAAATTACAACATAAAAGTAAATTAGAAAAAGTAGATCACATGAGAAACGAAAAACACAACTTGTTTCTTGTTTTATTAATTTTATTGTAGATGATGAAAAACATGGTTTTTGTTTCTTTCTATATGTTTTTCGGCCATTTTCACCAGTGTATTCAAAATTTTCTTTTATTACCTTCTAGCTTCCCTTTAGATCACTTGAATTATTTTATCTAGGTATCCAGGGATAGCTAGATTTTTATGTTGTTGGAAAGTTAAATTTTTCTAGGCCTACGAAAATAATGTTTAATTTGTAAATCAAAGCGGATGAAATTGAGTCATTTTGATTGTCGATTTGGTTATAAATATAACGACACACAATGTAAGAAGAACTTGATTATATCAGCGAGGCCTATAAAAAGATCCAAATAAATGTACAATTTTCAGGAAAAATACGTAACATGTTTTATATAAGAACAAACAGTATTGATGGTCCTAAGATCTAGTTGGTAAAGGCGCACTATACAATTAATACTGGCAACCCAGATGCTGCTGGTTCGAATCGTGGGTGTTCCAATAGCAGTTTAATTTTAAATGCGTAGTAAACATTACGTAAATACTTAACGTAGATACGGAAAATTAAATAAACAGGTAAATAAAAAAAGAAAAAGTAGCACTCAAAGGTTGCTTATCAAAGCGTAGCACAAATTTACTTTAAAAAAATCATTTGCCAATGTATGTTTGACGTTTGATTACATTATCAATGTAATATATTTAGGGATATTTGCAAATGAGAGACGCTATAAAATATCTGGAGACTTACTGTTTGGTAATGGTAAATAACGGTATTATAATAATATATAATTGATTGTTTGGTTTATATAAATTGACTCATGAATGCAAATGAAAAATTGCGCCTCTTTCAAACAATATTTACTTATTCATATTTCAAAAAAATCTATGTTTAAAAACACAACCATAAATAAAATTTGTTACACCCGCCTCACCCCACCAACACCTCTTACACATGTAAACAAAAATTGTAATTAAAGTCAAATTAAGTATACAAATTTTATACCCAATAGAATTTTACAATATTTTAAAAACAAAAAATTCATATATATATATATATATATATATATATATATATATATATATATATATATATATATATATATATATATATATATATATATATATATATCAGTATGGGTTATTCTACAAAAGATGGACGTTTATTTTCCACAAATACACAATATATCAATACCAGAAACGGTGATATAATTTAAGGGACCTTTTTTCTTCTAATTTTCAAAATTCATTTTCAAGAAAGGTCAGCATCACATAATACATAATAACCAACTACCTGTCTCTATACTAGCAAGATCACTGTGACTAAAAGATGACGTAAAATTTTTCTCCCACCCCAAACGAACAACATATTACTACATAAATCTCGTGTCTATATACACGGGATGTACGCTTGTGTGTGTGTCATACGTCACACCTCAATCTCTGGAAAGTGGGGACTGAATTGTGTATGTACAATTGTACATATAATATGTATGTATTCGTTTCATTGTTGGAAAGTGTTTTACAATAATGAAAACAATCGGCTTGAATTGACGTTTGCACCACTAGAGTTGGTGCACGACTAAGTCACCTTACGCAGTATCTGACTTAGTTTGACACGCTACTGTCCACAGTTCACCTAATTTATCTACATTTACTATTTTTCTGTAAGTTAAGATATCAAGAGAAAATAATAATCACAGATGAGCACACAGAGGACAGAGGTACAATACGTATCTCATTACTATTGAAACCAGTGTAACCAGTAAGAGATAGAAAATATGTTATATACGTGCACGGTGTTTACTTTGTATTCGTGCGATACTGTGTATTTGTGTTAGTGATCCTTGGTGGTACTGGTCGTCACATGACTGTATGATACCACAACACTCCGTTGGGGAATGTAACAATGCAAACAACAATCTAATCCATTGTACTGCGATTGACCTACATTGATCGACTGCTGATGAGCGCGTGACTATTAAGAAGCCTAACGTACACAGAAGTGTACACTGCAGATTTCATGATAGAGATAGGTGCTGTACCTCTGCTCTGTGGATGAGCAGGTCAAGCCTACATATAAAAAAGTGTGATCCGAAAGTTGCAATAAGTAGCAATTTATACTGCTTACTGATTAGTCGTCCATCGGCTCTTCAAGCGTACACTTGCATCGTTAAGTCGTGGTCACAGTGGTGGCTGTTCATTGTTACATCATTAGTAGCAGGTACATACAAACGATTGTTCCAGTATACGTATCCATTCCCACCTTGGACCACTCGCTACATACATACAGAGTATCACACACACAAACATCCACTACCCTACACATACCAACACAAACTCTAAATACGTATATAATCATAGAAAGTGGGAATGCTCCCTCCCACCTCTCTGCCAAGTTTGATGACGTAAAATTCTGATTACAGTCGGAATGCTAATTATCATTAGTAGTTTGGCCCCTTGATAATAATTTTTGTAGAATCACCCACATGTACCTACTGATGTATCAAATATATTGTGCATACTAAATAAAAATCTCTAGAGTGTCGACTTTAATGTTTGGTAATTTTCGATGTTTACTACAGGGGATTGTTTTATGTAAAACAACCCTGTATAAAAACAATTTAAAAAGTAACTGTGCGAGAAAACTACGTACGAAATTAACAACATTTTTATGATTGTTGGTTTTTCTTTGTATGTTTTCGTTCATTCTCTTTTTTTTTCTAATTGTGGCAGTTGTTCTATTTGACGTGACGAACATTCTAGCAAACTTTATTCTTTAGGTACCTACTAACTTGTGTGCTACGAAGTGGAAAGTTTTACTTTTTTGAAAACATTTTTTTGTGAAATGTACTACTACGTGGATATACTGAAATAATTGTATATAATGTCTGTACAGTGAATAGTTTGATATATTACGATGAAAGTAAGTAAATTTTACTCTGTCATGAGAGGCGATTGTAGGATTTTTTTTGGGTAGGGCCGAATTTTTTTATATTACAAATATGTAGGTTATATTGTAATTTTTTATGAAGCGATAAATTTTTTAATGGATAATATTTAAACAATACAAAACATAATTTTATTCTAAGTAACATTTACAATTCATTCTAATGAATTACATGTGATTTAAAGTAGCGTTACCACTTGGCCGATCATGTAATTCAAATACTCCCTTAAGCATCTCAGAAATATTTAAAAGCAATTTTTTAATTTTAAATAGAATTTGTGTAGCTTAGAATCATTTTTGACATTAGTTGAAATAGCATTAAAGTCTCCAATGCCTTTTTTCGACCGCCTGGTGAACCATGTAATCCAGATCAATATTGACACCTTCTTAGGCATTAGAGAAATGATTAACCCTTTGCACTCGAACCATTTTTTAGTATGGGGACTCAGCTACTCGACAGTAGTCTTAATAAAAAATTGTGATACATGAAAGATAAGTATTTTAAACAAAAGTAGTTTACTTACATATTTTATTTTTATTTGCATATTACAAACATTATATTTTAATATTAAATTTTATAATCTTCCTTAGTATGATACTTGAAGTAAAGAATAGGATGGCACCTGAGAAGCGCCTTTCAAGTGCCAAGGGTATTTATTGTGTCGCCGTGGCGGCGCCTATTGAGTGGAAAGGGTTAAAAGTTGTTTTTTAATCTTAAACAGAATTTACTGCATTGTGAAATCATTTCCTATTAGTTAGAATAACATTTGTTTGTGTAATATGAAATATCGTTTCCCGACCACTTAGTCTACCATGTGATTCAGATAAATATCGACATCTTCTTAAGCATTAGAAAAATGTTTAAAAGTCATTCTTTAATCTAAAGTTATTATATCCTCGAATCATTTGCGCCATTAGTTGGAATAACATTTGGTCGTATAAAATGAAATGTCGTATTCCGACCACTTGGTCGACCATGTAGTCTAGATGAATATCGACATTTTCTTAACTCGGGAATTCCCAGTGTCACCTCTATATAGGTGACAGTGATTTGTGATTTTTTTTTTACAGACAATATAACAAATTTTAAAAATAAATGTGTTACGACTAAAATATTAATACTTAGTTAATACTTAATTCATGGTTTTAATTCGGCAACACTGAAGTTATGTTAACGGTCAAATTAATTCTGTTGTTTCAAACGATTTGCTGTTTTAATGCGCGTGAGTGTATCTTGTGGTATTTTCACTATTATAAAAATGTCTAAAAAGTAGGTACTGTTATTATTGTTATAACAAATTGTTATTTAAGAATCAAGCTTATAATGAAAGTGATTTTTTGCCGGTAATTTCATACCGTTTTACTCAGTTCATATTACAAATAACGGCCCGTATGACCTAGAATTGACACTAAAGGGTATTTTTTTCCAATTTTTTATTTTTTATATGTTGAGTACCTAAAGATAAAAACTAGCATAAAATAGGAATATTTTGTCGATAGATCGCGGCTTGGGAATGGCCGAGTTAAACTTGATAGAAATGTTTAAGAGCCAGTCTTTAGCCTTAAAACTAATTATTGTATCCTGGAATCATTTCTGTCATTAGTTGGAATAATATTTGGTCGTGTAATATGAAATGTCGTTTTCCGATCATTTGGTCGATCATGTATGTCCCCGCCAAGTTAGTACCGCCATTTTCTTTTTTCAAACAAAAAGACTGTGCCGTATTGTCTTAGTCGTGTGCCGTAGATAAAAAAGCTAAATTCCAATAAATACACTTTTTACGGCCACAAACAAAAACAAAAATGGAAATTCAAAATATTTTTGTAAATTTTTTTAAAATAACACATCTTTCTATGGATTAGTGGCGCCGGTACTGGTCCGCACACCAGCGGCTTGGATACACTGTTGCTCCGCATTTAATGGAAATCGCGTTATTAAATCATCGCGTTAGAGCATACTTGACAATATTATACTCAGTTATAGGCCAATATTATCAGTTTTGGAATACAAATCTTTAAATCTTTAGTCGCTTATTTCCCGACTGTCAGGACAACTATTAAATTATGAAATAAAACCAAATCAATTCAATGAGCACGGTAAATGCTTGTTCACTCGATTGGTAGTAACAAAATCTTTCTTAATTCTGCACTGACTGTTTTCTATACCCAGATTTCATTTAGTAGAAAATTCCATTTTTACTTGTTTACGTAAATGATATAACATTAATCTAAAAGTTTTCATCGTGTGAGACTAGTCATTAATCATTTCTGGGTAATATTCTTTATAATTTATGTCAATACGATGGTTATGTTGAATTTTCGGAACAGTTTTTTTTTTCTTTTTTGTTATTTATGAGAATTTTGTTATTCTAGTGAAAATATTTTCATCAACTATAGGCAATGTAGCGTACAGAAAATTGTATAATACTATTTGTATATGTATCATTTAACATTGAATATGTGACGCTGAAATTTTATGAATACAAGACCCCGTATTAAATACACTATTTATTTTACAAGTGAGCCTATAATTTATATTTATTTTTAACGGTATTTTGCAACGTGTTTCTTTACGCTATGGCAGCGTTTTCCAATCTTTTTTCCCTGCGTACATCTATTCAATCATAAAACAAAAAAATTGTACCCCTTTCTATAAAAAACACCGAAAAATAACTGGTGTATAGAAAATTAGAAACTATCTATGTCATGTTGAACGGAAAGCTAAGCAAAATCAGTTGCCGACTTAAGGGGGGCGCGATAAAATATTTATTTTTTGCGTTTTTTCAAAATTTATCAAATGAATGTACAAGAACGTAAGATTATTGTGGTAAAATTAGAAATCAATTTGAATAAAGCTAACGGATATATAGCCTTGTAAGTCTCCGTCCCTCGGATCCTAGTGTATAAAGCACTTAAAAACACCTTTTCTCACACTTAACATTTTCAAAGTTGGTGAATCATCTAACTTAAAATCTGCTGGACCGATCTTTTTGAAATTTTAGACACTCTTTCTACACATAAATTACGAGGTAACATTGTCGAGATTTTTATTTTTATTTTTTGTAGGTAATTATAATTTATTTTACAATAAAAAAAATTGCCGAATTTCAATTAGATCGATTCCAATTGCCGATCCATCGATACAAAGGGGAGAAAAAAGTCATTTAACAGTGTCAAAATTCACTTTACGTTCTATTAAGAAAAACAAAACTTGGGCATCATAACTAAAAAACGAGTAGTCGTAGAGAAATTCTAAGAAGATATTTAAATTTAATGTAAAAAAAAGAAGCTATAAGAATGTCCAGATGAAGATACAATGGTTCTTACCAGTAAGAAGTTATTAGCAAAAAAACATATTTGAAATTGTGGCTTGAAATTGGAGATGTGCCTAGTGCTTTTGCATAATAGGGTACTTGACTGCAATTGAGAAATGATTCTAAATGCTTTGTTCTTACGTATAAGTTAGTTAATTTTCGTCGAATTTTTAAAAATCTTCAAAAAAACCATTGTTCAATTTTAAATGAACAAATTGGTGGGAAAAACGACTTGGCGTAGTGACGTATGCAATGACGTCACGATTTAACTTAAACAGATGTCGCTTTCATTCATGTCAACACTTGTCAACACGGTTTCAAATTTGTACACAATATTCAGCAGCCATCATACTCAGCTTTAGTGGTATTTACAACTTTCTACTTTGTTATCTTCTTCATTTATCATCACGGTAAGATTTTCATGAAGCCCTACAAGTATTAAATGCACTTTAAAAAAATAGTTGTACGTAACTTTAAAATTGTAGCAAAAAATAAAAGCATTTTTAACATAATATTTAAAATAAGTTGATAAGGATATTTTACGTATTAAGTGACGATATATTCCTTCCATCAATCTTTTCTGAGTGCAAAATTAATTGCAAACTAAAAAGTTCAAAATAAATTACAAAGAAAAACAACTTTTCTTGGTCAATTAGAATTGTAAAAATGTCACAATGAAAATGCAATTTGTCATAGACAATACGTAACTACAGTAATAAGATCTGCTATAAAAAATGACGTCATTTTCAAATATCACTACGTTTTTAATCATTTAAATGAAGGCTAAAAATTTATAATTTTCAAAATCGAATTTTTAAATAATTAAAGAATATTTTTATTTGTCACTACTAAAATTGAATATATTTAAGGATAATACATAAAATTATTCAACATTTAAAACAAATTTTGAATACAGTCAAGTACCGTATTCATATAATTTAACCGAAACTCTAATTCTCACCGTTTACGAGATTCCAGTACTAGTAATTTTATTATGGACATCCTGTATATTATTATTGTATAGTTATATACCTATGCTCACTTTAATTAAAATTATAAACGCAATCACTATAGGTATTTTATTACATCAAACTATTTGATCCGAGCTTATAAATTTTTGTCTCGGTTTATAATACATTGCCTGACTATGTGGTAGATGGTAGTGGGATCGACACTTTTTGCAATTATTGGATTAAAATTTACATATATTTTATTTAGGTGGGATAATGTTTATAGTAATTAAGCTTGGCATTAGTTATACATATTCGAACGTTAATGTTGTAGAATTTATTAGCTCAGTATTTTCAGTTAATTGTAGATAGCGTGATAATGTTGACACAAATGATTTTCAATCAATTTTCCTTTTACAAATATTAGCGGGAAAATAAAAAAATTAAAAAATAATATTAAGAGGGTTATTACTACGTTGGCGTTTTAAAAAAAAATTTTGTCTGGAGAAGAAAAATGTTAAATGGTATGAAATAAAATAATATCTAATAAATAATTAAAAAATTAAAAAGCGGAACTGTCGTGATAAAAACTGAACTAAAATGACAAAAGAAGTTATCGCAGCCGAGAGATCTAGAAAATCGTTTTCTCTTAAAAAAAAATCAATGGACCCCTCCGGAAAAGACAGGTGAATCTGTTTAAAGCCCAACCTGGGTAGTGAGTGCTATGGTAGTGTTAGCTCTTGCACATGTATTCCATAGCTGCAATATTAGGCAAAGCTAGCTTTGCGTTTTCGAGTTGTACCAAAATGTTTAATTTTGGACTTTTCCCGATTTTACACCATCCTTCCCTCCAAGTGCATAAGTGCTGGAGGTAAGGAACCTACAAAAAACACTATTGTGGCACACACTACCCAGGTTGGGTCTTAGGCAGATTCACCTATCTGAGTGAATACTAGTACGCTCCCACGGTCAAATTTTAATCTTATCTTGATAAAAGGTCGTAGGTTTGTTCGCTCCCGACTTATCATTTACTGACAGGTAAAATTAATCACGTAAACGGCGGTGATGATATCCCATATAATAAGATGAAATGTAAATATTCGCACAATAGTTATTATTTGTGGTCAATCAGTTGAAGATAAAACTTGTTTAATAACCAGTCTGTATAATTTTGTCATTGATATGGAAGTGTGCGAAATGGTATGTGAAACAGGCAATGGTATGTCAAACAGCAAATGGTAGTTAGGTAACTACCAATAATGGGGTATTTGACAGTAGTTGAAAAAATATCTATTTTGATTTTTAAATAATTGCTCGAGTCATAATAATATTGAATATTGCTTTTTTACAAGCTATTTCATCCAAAAATATAAAAATTTTAATTAAATAAAATTACAAAATTTACGTTAAAAATGACGTAATCAAAAACATCAAGCAAAAGCAGCTTACGTCACAAGCTCGTACGAATATGTAGGTATTATATTGTAGTTAGGAAAAAAATTGTTTACTTTTTTGGTAACTATGAAAGAAATTTTTCATTATTAATTTTCATTACTAGACCTACTATTACTACTCAATGTTTTAGAGCCAATGACGTCATACGATTTGACGTCACAGAAAGCATCGTTTTGGCGATCTTTTTAAAAACTGAAATTTTATCGGTGATTTTTATTAAAAATATAGTACAAAATAATTTAAAAATGTGTATTATGAGTTTAGTAAGAAGTAATAAACACACTAAGACGGTTTTTAAAAAATTGTCAAATACCCCATTATAATAATAATTAGATAATTCACTGTTGAGAGATTTACTTTGTGAAATTTCATTTTAAATATTGAAAAATATTTAAAGTTTAAATTACTTTGTCAATTTCACGAAATTAAAATTATATTTATACTTAACGCGTTTTCAGCCCTTTCGGCCATCCTCAGAGTAGACTGACGAAGATAAGTGATGAGAATTTATAGGTAAGAAAGATATATAAGAGGGGTGTAAGTAATGTTATTGAAATTGAATTGGGAAAACCCATAAATGAAAGCAATCAAACCAGTTTGTAGGTACCGATATAATAAAATTATTTTTACCTAATAATATGACTATTCTGCTAAATGACCTGTTTATGAAAAATTAAAATAAGGGTGTCCAAAATTAATGAAAGCTTGAAGTAATTATATTCGTTCAGAAATTTATTTTCAATAAAGGAGAATTATTAAGATCGTTTTGATCGTTTAAAACTTCTACTTGTGGGTCACTGTTTAATCTATTAATTTCCAGGGCCTCTAAAAGATTCAATTTTATACCTTTTTGGCAAACATGTAGAACTTTTGGTTTATGGTCTGTTTTGGGGAAATGACCTGTTTCCAAGATATGTAGACCGAAGTTTGAGCTATGTATTGTGAACCAATGTGTTCCTTATATCTTATGTCGAAATTTCGCCCTGTTCGCCCTACATATTTGGCGTTACAATAGGAACAGTCTAGGCGGTAGACCCCACTCTTTTTTAGTGGATCAGTTTTTTCTTTGGCGTTGTAAAGGAAACGGCCAAGGTTTCCAACAGAATGAAAAGCTGGTGATATATTTTGTAAACAGGTTACCAATTTTATGTGAGATGACACCTAAGAATGGAAGAGATACATAATGTTTTGGGTCTGGATCAATTGTAAAGGAAGGATATATTTGTTCAATGGTGACTTTGTGCTGTTTTTTACGGATAAGTTCGTCTATTAATTGGGTTGAAAAACCGTTGTTAAGGCCAATTTGTTTTATCGTGTTATGTTTTTCGATCTTTTGGTAGAAGGGGAATGGCGAAAGCTCTATGAATGATTGAACGGTATGCTGCTAATTTATGGGATCCGGGGTTAAAAGAGTCAGCAGGTATAGTTATATAAGAGAAAAAGGGCTTGCGATAGATATTATACGTAAAGTTTTGGATTAATTTTTCATAAACAGGTCATTTAGCAGAACAGTCATATTATTAGGTAAAAATAATTTTATCATATCAGTACGTACAAACTGGTTTGATTGCTTTCATCTTTACACGTACAGTTGTTTCGAAACAAAAATTTATGGGTTTTCCCAATTCAATTTCAATAACATTACTTACACCCACCCCTCTTACATATCTTTCTTACCTATAAATTCTCATCACTTATCTTCGTCAATCTACTCTGAGGATGGCCGAAAGGGCTGAAAACGCGTTAAGTATAAATATAATTTTAATTTCGTGAAATTGACAAAGTAATTTAAACTTTAAATATTTTTCAATATTTATAATAATAATTTTCACAAGAACACAAAAACATTTTAATAAAAGCACAAAAAAGTGTTTCGCAAGGCAATTAAATTGCGTAAGGAATTTGTAGAAGGAAAAATATCATTATATTGAAACAAAATGTAATACCTAAGTACATTCGATTTTGTAAAATTTATGTCATATAAATTTACACTAAATTTATAATGTATTTAATATGAAGTTATTAAACACAAGGATAAACATTACTATTTTGCTGTTCAATTTGTGTACCGTAAAACCGTCTAGACCCGGACAGGGGGTCTAGACTCGGACACTTTGCACCAATCTTCAAATTAATTAATTTCTTCATTAACCTGCAACAATAAACATTTATTCTTGACGTCATTATAGAGAGAGAAAAACATCCTCTAAACAGCTGTACCAATAAAAACTACGGATTTCAACATTTACTATCTCATATTACAGAATTACTATCCTACAGTTTTTCAAAGAAATAAAATGTGTGTCTAACTTAGACATGTAATTTTCGTCATAATTTTTATATTGTTTTAGTTTTGACATGTATGTGTTCAGAATTTTATCGCGCATCATTTAATGATGTTTGAAGTTATATTCGATGTATATATAAAAAAATACATGCTATATATGTATATCCGTTTAGACCCGGACACATCAGTTTATTACTCTATGGCCGCGATTTGCACCAGTTGTAACTCCCACTGTCCATACGTTAATATTCCCCCCAGAATTACGCGGTTTATGCCTCCTTCTGGTGTCATATCGTATGTTTACTTTATAAAGAGGCATACTATGCATTGCCCCCTCTCCCTTCCCACAAAATATTTTGAAGTCTTTGACAGGTTCAAAGACATCAGACGATATTAAACACTATCCTAAACCCGACGGGAGAGGTTAGTTTGTAAGTTATTACATTATTTAAGTAAGTGTCCGGGTCAAGACGGATTTTGGGTGTAGACCCGGAGACTTACTAATTATTTTTTATTTTTTTTTTATTTTTACTTATAATGAAACAAACGGGTCAGGGATACAACAAATAATATACGCTCTTTCTTATGGTAATACTTTTGTTGATGATATCTATGAAGGAAACATGTATAAACAGAAAACTATACCAAAAAATGTAAAAAAGTGTGTGTGTGACGGTTTTACGGTAGGTAATTTCTCTTTGTTTGGGTTCTTAGAATGAACCTTAATCGCATTAGCATATAGTTACGGGAGCGAACTAGTATACTACCCTTTAGGGTTATCTGACCGCGGGAGCGAACTAGTGTGCTGCGACCTATTTTACCTGGAGAGGACTTTTGGCGATAATGTTTCTTAATTTTTTTAATTTTCAGCTTTTATACCGCATACTGATAAATAAGTAATAAGAGTTTCTAGTTTTTAAGAAAACATAAATCAACAATTTGATATAAAAAGCTAACTAAAGAGCTCTATAAAAGTTAACTTAATAAACTATTGTATAAAATATGCACAAAAGTAAACGAACATATTCAAAACAAGCGTTAAAAAGTGAGCGCAGTCGCTCATAATTCGATACCGAATAACTATCATCATTGTACAATATGTGGTGTATACTAACTATAACAACCCAACAACCAAACGAAAGGTTTCCTACGGTGACGCTTTCTAACACTATATAACGTTGAGTTTAAATCATATAATCGTACAGTTTACGTCGCGATGCCGTACAGACATTTTGGCGCCGGCTAACATTGATTTCGTTGTCGTATCCAACGTTGTTCGAATAACCGACGGATGTAATGCGTTTCGTTTCGATAACATACTTTTTTGTAAGTTGGCACAAAACGTGAACACACTCAACATAGAAATTGTTAACGAATATATTTGAATACATATTTAAGCGAATGGGACTCGATTTTTAGAGATTGCGTCTATATGAAACGTGTTCAAGTGTTTTGACTTTTTTTGAAAAATTAATTGATTAGATTTGTGAATATTTATTGAACGTTTAAGTGACAATAATTAAATAAATGTTATTTTGATGAACAGAAATTAAAACTTATCAAAACAATTACTATATGTGTTATTATAATTTTATTTTTAAGTAGAATATTAGCTTACTACGTAGTCTTATTTGCTAAAGCACATTTTCAAGGCATTTTCATGGTAAAATGAAACAGAAAGGTTTGTATGCAAAATTTTATTATTTATTATATATATTTTGAAAACAAAAAACGCTTTTTGATAATGTTTTGAGGTTGAATTATACATAGGATTGAATGACCAAGTACAGGTATCTCTCTTGTAACACGGTTTCGCTCTAACACGATCAGGCAAATTTCGAAAACTTAGCCATAAATTTAAAATTATTTTTATGATTGTTGCTTTTTTAACTGAAATTAGTTAAAATTCAAAAAAGAGATGCAAAATTTTTTTATATATCAGAAAATATACTATGAACAGTGGCGAAATAATAGATATTTTAAAAATTGCAATAAGAAATACAAATGAAAGTTCGCGTAGTGAAAATTATATCGTTCTATCGAAAAAAAAAAAAACCGCTTAATTGCACCTACTAAGCCACACCGATAAAGAAGACAATTCTAAAATTTATTTTTTAAAATGAATTTATATTAATGAAATTATTATTTGAATAGATATGTTACAATGGATTTTTATGATTTTTTTTTTTTAATTTCTTATTGTCAACAAGTTTATTATTTTTGTAAAAAACTCTGATAGATTTGAGTTGATTGTTTTTGTTTCTTAAATTGTAATCATTTTTTGGAACGTAACCTTGTATTTTACATTGAACTCTGGTCTGGTTTAACACGGTTGCACATAAGACAGTTTTTTCCGGGAATCTAACTACCGTGTTGTGGGAGAGGAACCTGTATCTACATTTTTATTATATTCTAAAAAATTTGATTTACCTTTAGATTGTTAATTTTTTTCAAACCTGAAACAGAGTATGATCTACTCAATTACATACATTGTAGAGCAACTGGGATTGGGAAATATGACAAAAATAATTAATACTGTAGTTTCACGCTACTACGCTAGTAATTGGTCTTAATCACAAAATATTTTAGAAGGAAATTATGAAGAAGTAATTGATACCTTACTCACCGTGCTGTTCAGTGTTCAAAAAAGACTCTTTCTTTTCTATTCCTTTTCGGTTAGATACGCAACAATAAAAGTTACGTTGTTTGGTAAGTACTACCGGGTTTGTTGTTAATTAAATATGGGATGCGATAATGTTGGCGATGTAAAGACAAAAGTAAAAGGTGCTCAATCACTGTAGGTACCAATTCAGTGCTTAAATTATTAATAAAACATTTTTAAGTTATTAATTTTCTATATAAAACAGTCTGATGTATAATTATAATAAATTTTCCTTTCCAATATTCCTACCAGAATGTGTTAGAGTAAAAAGGGTTAGAAAAATTAGACTGGAATTTCGTTTACTAAAAACATTTTTTTTCATTCGATCGATTAAAAATTTTGAAGAAAGTTGTTTTGAATGAATGTGAGACATTAATTATTAACTTTGATTCAATATCAGTTTTTCATTAATGACTACAGCAGTACTGGTTTTTGTTACATTTCCAACATTAAAAATTTTTCAATTATACTCTCAGCATAGAAGATTCACTTTAAAATTTTGAATAACTATGAATTTAATTTAATATGTTGCAGTTAGACAAAGTGTCTATTTGACAGTAACTCGTAGAAGTATCTATCCAAAAAGTTGATAGTTAATGGTCCACTTGAGAATACTTGTCACAATTTTCACTCTCCAGAAAGCTATCGGACAGTAAATTCTCCAACTTTACTTCTAAAACCGTGTCGATTTATATATAACAGGCGACAGTAAGTGTCAGATTATCTAAAGTCAGAATACTGACAGAAATCAGATTTTGAAAAATTAATTGAAATGGTCGGTCCAAAATTATTTAGACAAAATAAATAATTGGATCATTGAACTCACCATCATTTCATATTTTTTTTTTTTTTTTTATGAAAAAATTGTTAATTGATTGTATTTTAAACTTTCTATATAAATTTATGCTTAAAATAATTTTTAATCGTCCACGTTTAACAAAGTCAGGCATGAACAAATTTTTTTTTGATGGTACCGACAAGAAATGGAAAACATTTGTGAGTGTTCGATGCTCTTCGTTTGTGTTTGTACGCATTTGTGACTGCATCCATATTTGTTTAGGTTTGTTCGTACTCGTTCGCTAAATATGGGTTCGGCTTAAAGGGTCTCACCGGGTAAGCATATGTGATTTCGGCCCAGCGGCTTTTTCGGCTATTCTTTTTCATGAACGTTGCTTATAGTGAGTAATGTTTGAAAATATGGGTATTAGACCTCTACCCCTTATATTGTCAAAGATATGACGGTAATAACCCTTAACCTTAAAATTTTTTTCTTCAAAACTATTGAAGATAATTAGATGAAATTAACAGAGGATGTTGAAATATAGTAGCTTTATATTATACAATTTTTTTACATTCGTAGGACGTCATTTACTATATTAAAAAAGTAATTGAATTTTTGAGGGTGCGTATTTTAGACCAACCACTTGAGTGACACCTACCAAAAAATATGTAAACATATGTAAATTAAAAATCACAAAGTGATTGAAAAAATTATCCGGATCGGCCGGGAATCGAACCCAGGATCTCCTGGTAACTAGCCAGGTGTGCTATCCATTACACCACCGGTCCTTTGCTCGACAGGCGTCCGATACAGACAACATTCAACCACTTATGTGTATGTACTCTCTATAATGCGAGAAGCAGTTACAATTTTTCAATTTCAAATATTATCGAGTGCTTGTGAAACACTACTACGTATGACAGACTTTTGTCTGCATTTTAAACACACGTAGTATTCATATGTTCACTTATCGTTCAGGTAAACTGAAACTTTAAGCACCCGACCCTGACGTAAAAATTTTAAATAACTTGGTAACTACGTCCATATTTGCTTGTTTATGTTGTGGGTCCGGTTTAAATTTGCCTACTCTTGGCGAGATTTTGTATTAACTGTCGGGAAGTATTACCAGCTGTACGTCCACTTCTAATTGCTATTCTTGAGTGTAACAATTTGTTGATTTTTTCCTCCAATAATTCTTAGATTCAGAGATAATTAAACGTATTCTTTCCATTATAATAGCGTATGAAGTGTTAAACAAACTTTGAATTCGTTTATTTACTAACATTTCAAAGCTTTCTTTTAAACCAACAAAAATATTTTACTTCATACAAAATTCTTCAAGTAAAGGTCATTAAATATCTCTGTTTATCCAGGTATCTGCTGAAGTATAAAAGCTTTTAGTGAGAAAATAGTGTAATTTGGAAAAAAAATTACATACATAGATTAAATATTGTTGTTTGTTGTTTTGTACACAAATGCCATAAATACCTACCATTTTATTCTGTGTATGTAGTTACAAAAAATAAATTGTTAAAACAGGGAAGAATGCTTTGATGTAACACCTACATAGTTTAAATTGTTAATTTTATGAAATTTTTGTTATTATTATAACAATCTTTAATTAAAAGGTAAGTGAAACTTGAACCATTCACGTACAATATAGGAAACCCTATCTGTAATTTGGCAAGAATAATTTTACATATAAATGACGCAATCAATATAAAAATTGCATACTCTTTTGTCAAAAGAAGACTTCATCTTAAAAATATGCACTTATATCGTTTAAAGCTCTCCAGGCGTATGAAATATTTTGAAATACTCATTCTCCGGTTTCTCTAATTCTGAGATCGGGCGATAATGGGATAGTGCTAACTATAAAGAACGACAGACGTAATTTGAACGCATGTACGGTATCAGTCGTCGTATAGAATGTATCGTCGCCGCTCGTCTAATTGAAATCTGTGATTTTCACCGGAAAAATGTCATACACTCTTTTCCTTTGGAAATATCCTTGATAAAAAAAACCACAATAATAGAAGTTGGTATACCCAGATACGCTTTAATTTTGAGTGGGTATTATTGTTAGATTTCTCTTAAATTTTTTCAATAGAATAATGCCTCTCTGGTTGCAATTGTTGTGATACGTGAAATTGATTCTAAAACCAATTGAGAATGGATTGAGATGGTAAAAAGTCAGCAGGGTGAGTTGCGGTTGGAACGTAAGCCCATATTGGATAGATATTAGATTTTGTTTTCTCAATTTGTTTTGAACTTACTCTATTATGGTATTAGATTAATTTTAACGAAGATAATATACGTTAAGAAAATTGAATTTTTCAATTTAAAATATAAATTGGAAACATATGTAGGTATACGAACAAAGAAAATCAAAGTAAACTAAATCTAATTTAATATAATCAACTTCATTCTCTTGAAAATTTATCGTAAAATTTCCCCGTCTAAAATGAAATAAAAAACAATTATAAAATTTTTCATTCAGTTTTTTATAAATTGGACCAATTTACTGACTTCAAATTATTTACTATATTGTCACTTTTAATTAATGTTTTTATCTGTAAATTAAGGATGTAAAGGTCGTGTTAAACGAAGTAGAAATTAATTTGTACGAGAAAATACATCAATGTAATCACTTTTAACGGTAGAGGTGGTACGGGTAGTAATTTCTTGGAGGAAATAGATTTTATAGGTTAATTTGAATGAGATTTAGATACAGTAGATACTCATTTACGCGACTTGTTACATTTTTAATTAACGTCCATAAATTTTGATTAGACGCAGTTTTTTTTTGGTGGCTTACGTTTTTGTATTGAGTTATAATATCAAATCTAATACTGCCGGATTTTTATAGGCACAATAAAATTTAAAAAAAAATGCAGTTTTGTAGATTGCCGACAGAAGTGAAAACTTAAGACTATGAAATAACAGATTTACACAGCACTAATTGCACAACAGGTCACCCTTATAACTACAGATATACTGCTATTACAACATGTCAGTGATGCGAACTCATACGATTTTACCCATCCAAAAAGCGTCCAACGCGCACATCATACAGTCGGGTATATACAATGTGTTGGTGTAGATATGTGTATACGTGTTCCCGTCATACTTGTACCTACAGATATATTGTTAACATTACCATGTCGGTGAAGCGAACCTATAAGATTTTCCCTTGTTAAAAATCGCTCAACGCGTCTAAAGAAGTTTTCACTTCAAAAACATTTAAATAAAATTATTATTATAAAAAAGAACCCGACTCCGAATAACTAAAAACAACAGTAAACAGGGTGTAATAAAAAAAAAAGCAGTCGGAGGTTTGCATGTTCTACCAAGTTAAATAGAAATGTCTGATGCTGAATTTTGATTAGATCTTCTAGCCTCTAGCGGGGTTTCAAAATTTTTTGTAATAAAGTTTTGTATTTAGTATTATGTTTTAAATCAAAAATTTACTATCAATAAAATCAGTCTTATTTCTTTCAATATAGTTACGTTCCAGACTCTTGTGGCCGTGTAAATGATTAACCTGTTTTAATAATATTTCCTTTACAAAGGAAAAACAAGGAAATTATTTTATTAGTAGCGAGAATTGTCACAATATGACGATAAATAATGTTGATTATTTCAAAATATTCTCAGAAGATAATCCATTTGTTTACATCAAAGAACTGTACTTGGAATAGATTAATTTTCCAGTACACTGACTTCAACCGATCACTCTGAGACTGGAATTTTTTTATTATGTAGGTATATTTATTTCAATTATCTATTTTTAAAAAAAAAATTGTGACATGTTGTATTGTTTTATTGGATTTAAAGGATCAAAATTTATTGTGTGTTTTTAGAGGAGGATAAATACATTTTTAAGGTAAATTGGTGGGAACAAAGGTATTGCAAATTGAAATATTTAAAAATAAAATCATATTTTATAAAATTTCTCCAAATTTTGTTCCGGGTCTCCCCCAAGGATAAGTTACCACCTCCACTGTGACACCATTTTAAAAAACGATTGCCGATTGGTGGCATGCTGTGACTCCTATTTTGCTGCAAAATTTTTAAAATGCTTCAATAATTTGCCGATAAAATAATGAGGCTCCTAAACAAGGTCCGGAAACATTCTTTGATGTTTCCGAAAACTTAAAGATGGTAGTTAATAAATTCGGAACCACTCGACAAAATGCTCCAAATTGCTTTTTTGAATGCTCTATCTATAGAATATGATATTTTGTATTAAGTGCTCATATGATAATTTGTAGAGGGGGGGCGGCTAGAACTGGGGCTAACGAGTATTTTTAATATTTTGGATGACGAATGGTGACATGTCACTAGCCATAAAAAGTTCGAATTCTAACCATGCTGTAAAACTTTATCCTGTTTCTAAAACTCTGGACTATGTTAAAAGAAAAAACACTTGACTACCTACTGCTATAGTTATATATTTTATCGTTTCCCTAAGAGCTAGGGGGTGCGACCGCTTCTTGTCTCTGGGTATGGGCTCCCTTGACTAGAAGGAAAAATAATATTTTTTTTGAATTTTTTCTCTCTTCTTAGAACCTATTTTCTTTGGCGTGTTTTTTTCTCATCACCGATGTTTTTTGGTGGAAAATGATGGTATCGTCTTTTTTTTTCCTTCGTTGACTGCATTTTTGCGTAAAAATGGACTCTTATGGAGACGGCGCTTGAGTCAAAATCGTTCCAGGAAGCAAAATTTGTAGTTATATCTTTGTCTGGTTTCATGACTTTAAGGGGAGTTTTACTTGAGAGTCGTTAAAAAAAATCGATTCTTTTTTTTGCAGAAATTGGTAGCAAATTATGTGTAGAATATGTTCCCAAAGTGATTTTGCTGAAAGTAATTTAAGGGAAGGTTTACTTGAGATTTGATAAAAAAATCGATTTTCTTTTTGCCGAAATTGATAGCAAATTATGTGTAAAATATGCTCCCAAAGTGATTTTACTGAAAAAAATTTAAAAACAAGATTCTTGCACATTAACCGAATCCAGCTTTCTATAAAAAAAAAATTCAAAAAACGTAGTTCACGCAATAATGAGTATTAAATATAAAATTTTGAAAATACGTTTCTTTATATATATATTTTATAATATCTCGGAACTACATTTTTGGAACTGGTGGACACGATAACTCAAAAATTATTCGATGGATCCTTTTTTAAAATTTCTTATTTTAAAGGTAATTCAATTCTTCGGCACCTCTACCTAAGTTCGATACATTTTCAATATTTTTTTAGTCGAATTTTCTCCGAAAAATTAGACTTATACAGTCTATACGATAAGAGCTGCGAGAGGCGAGACCAGGGGCGCTATCCGTTTTCGGACCCGTAGAACACGATTATGTAAAAAAAAAAGATGTCTGATATATATATATATATATATATATATATATTTTCCCGCAACCTTTTAATATGTGTAGGGCCCCCCTATGGAAGTTAAGAGATGAAATTTGGTAAGTGGGGCTTATTCCGATGCACAACAATACTATCAAAGTGGGGTCAAATTTTGGGCAAATTTTTTTTCGGACCCGACCTTTAAGGGGGTGGTGGGGGGCGGAAAAGCAATAAAACTTTTTCAAACCGGTTTTAAATAATGTTTCGGTCAATTATCTACAACATATCCAAAATTCAGCTTCCTAGGATGATATGGTGGGAGTAGAGGGGGGAAAAACGATTTTCGCTGGATCTAACAGGCCCCCAGCCCCCCAGAATTAACGTAGAGGGTTGAAATTTGGTGTGTTGATAAAGTTCGTACCTAGGTTATGCTTTTTGGAGGTTTTAATATTTTACCCCCACCCCCCTCATTTTTAAGCTACAATTTCATGCATTTTCGACGTTTTCGAAGTTTGTACCACTCGCACAGGTCACCCGAATAAACCTAGAGGGCTGAAATTTTGTATTCGGATTGAGTTAGTATCAAGGGGGTGCCTTTTGGGGGTCTCGACTTTTAACCCCTACCCCCACCATTTTTATACCCAAAAGAACATGATTTTTCTTGTTTTTTAACAGTTTCGTTCGGGTCAAAATCTCCCCAAATAAACCTAGAGGGCTGAAATTTGGTGTACAGGTTAAGCTAATAGCCAGACACTGTTTTTTGGAGGTTTCAACTTTTAACCCTTATCCCCACGATTTTTACGCCAATATTTCCTTAATTTTTTTGCTTGTTTTCTAACACGTCTAGAGACTCCATAAGGAAACCTACAGGGCTGAAATTTTGTACGTGTATTCAGTTAGTATCCAGCTAGTACCTTGTAGGGAGTCCACATCACTTTTCCCCCCACTTCTCCCATTTTTACATCGGAATTGAATGCTATTGTTAAATGTGTTTTAAAAGCATTATGTTTATTCTAAATACAAGTAGGCGAATAGTAATTTTAAAAAATTTAAAAAAAAGTGAACTTACTTTTATGACAAATGAAATACATACATATTAAGTAATTTAAAAATGTTATTAAAGTCACTGTTTATTTATAAATTAGGAATTTTGGATTTTTAGTATTTATAAAATAGAAATTTTGGATTTTTTTTGGAAAGAAAAAATATCTTTATAAAGGCCTTCCAGTTTACTATTTAAGGTCCTTTTTTAATTTTTAAAACTAAGACATAAAGGCAATTAGCGGATAAACATGGGCAGGAATGTCCTCGTACGAATTGTGTTGGCTTTTTTTCTGCTACCTGTTTTCGGCCCAAAATTGAAATTTACTGAGATACAGCCCTTAAATACCTAAAACCTTTTTTTAAAGCCTCGATCAGCCGAACACTCATCACCAGTTTTGAAACCAACAAAATGACAATTCGGTTGTAGACTTTCAATCACATTTCGCTTGTAGACATTCAATACCGAAGATGAAGGGGAAAATTCGACTACCGTGATGGGGCCCCGCTGCTCACGGCGTTTTTTTATATAAATACAAACAATTAAGTATGTCCTTTTTTGTTTATGTGACTGTATGTATTTATACATGTGAAATTTAGGGTTGATAATGGCCATGTTAAATTATATCAACAACTAAAAGCAACTTTTTCAAAATGAATCGAGCAAACGCGAAATTGATGACAGCATTCAACACAAGAATTTAGATTGTCACGGGCTATTAGTACCAACCACTGTCGAAATCTAAAATATTAACTGAATTATTATAAAATATTAATTATTATTATTTAATGTATATATAAGCATTCAAACTAAGTATAATAATACTTACAAATCCGGATCAGACGACACTCAGAAAAACCTTAAATTGAAATTTTCTTTTGAATGATTAAAACAAAATTTAGCAGTACAAGAAATATCACCAGACATTTTAAGCCACCATAATAACTAAATATCAGAAATATCTTAAAGATCACAAAACACACTAAAATTACAATAAAATATCAAAAATAACCAATGACAAACTTTAAATAATAAAAATTTAATGACAGTTAATATTGCACTGCCAGCGTTGTTAAAAATATAAAAAAAAAATACAGTGAAAATTAGACAAAGTAAATAATTTACATAATTATCAATGTTTTTCAGTAAATTAAATTTACTTTAGTGATAATATTTTCACTGCATTATTATGCATATAATGTGATGCAGTATTTACATAACATGGACAACCCTTGGAATTTTTGAATTCCAAGCGTACACTCTTAAGTCATCTCGTTTCGTAACTGTTTGAAACAAACTATTATTTAAACTGTGCTGATAGTGTATGGTCATGTGTATCAGTTTTCTGAGAATAATCGGTGATGGAAGTAACGATGATCATATTGAAAAAATTGAAAATATTTGTTGGACTGACTTAAATTATGCGTTTCTATTCTAGCAGGGAAAAGTGGGGCCAGACAGGGCAATTATGTTTTAATGATATGTAAAAATCAGTTTGCTTGATCTCAAAAATAGAGTTTTTTAAATCAATTACCTTTTAGCACAACTACAAAAAATATAGTTCCGTCCTGTTTTCAAAGCTCTAATGAAGATACACAAAAATGAAAATAAGCAAAACCATAATGTTGTATATAAAATAAAATTTTCTGACTGCAATTCATCATATTATGGCCAAACTAGCCAAAAATTGAATAATAGACTAACTCAACACAAATACGATTTAAAAAGAGAAAAAAAATCAACGGATTTAGCTGCACACGCCATAACAAATAGCCATAGATTTGACTTTGAAAATGCAAAAATTCTTGATATAGAAAGCAATTACAGAAAAAGACTTCTAAGTGAAGGCTTCTTCATTAAACTCAATGACAATAATTGCAACAAGCAAATCGAATCATTAGAACTGGATAATGCTTATTTACCGATTTTTAGTCATTTAAAAAATTGCTAATTACAACATAACATAATTAATAAAATAAGTACATTCTAGTAAATATCATTACGTAAGCTATACAACAAGCAATGTGTAATATTGAAACAAAGGCAGCCAGTTTTATCTAGAAAGTTCGATTTCCAGCGTGTATTATTTAGATGTATAAGTTAGTGTATCAACTCGAAGAACTGTCAACTCAAAAACATTCCAGCTTCGAAAAATACAAACTTATCATAGAATAATAAGTGATAACATTAAAGCCATAAAAATGAATGAATATGCAAGAAAAATTATCTGCATTGAACAGTTTGTAAGAAAATTACATAAGGAAATTACAAAATTCGCTCGGAGCTTGTTAATACTGATTATCCCTTTGGGGTTCACCTAGTTCCTCATGTTATTAAAGTTATAATTTTGTTCTATAACATGAATTATAATTTGACGGATTGCTATTTTAATAGTAGGGGAGGCCAAGATATGAGTAATTAAGATGTGATCCAGCCCATGTCTGCTTAAAGAGTAGGCACAACCGATATGTTTAAAATATGCTTAAAATTTGTATCAAAGAAACAAGTAGCTGAAAACTCGAAAATTAGGTGCGTATAATTGAGTACCATTGAACTATAAAAGAAAAATTATATAAATTGAGCTATATGAAAGTTTAGTAACATTGCTAGGTAATGAAATAACAAATTCAAACATTTAGATTAAGACAAAAAAATAATATTATTGGGAACTGACATTTAGGCGGAACTTAAAAAACGTGATTGACTATTATGTACAAAGAAAAATATACTACTGTCTGTGCTTATTTATTCAAATTATGTCATATTTAAGTGAAAAATCCAAATGGGCTGGTTCGATCCATTTCAAATGCATTTTGTTAGTACTGAGAAAAGTCTCCACTGAGAAGACTCATTTAAAAAAAAAATGTGAAAAAATGTAGCAGATTCAAACAGTGATGCTGGGAGTTTTACTGTATTGTGTTTAAAAAGCTTCCATTTAGAAGAACAAACTCGTATCTGAAAATGATATCAACTTACACTGAATGTAATAAGGTTATAGTGATTATGGATCACCGGTAGAAACGTTACGGTGAATATGGACCATTGGGTAGTAAGATCATAGTGACAATGCACCACCAGTAAGCATTTTATTAGTAGATACTGAGAAAAGTCTCCACTGAGAAGATTCATTTAAAAAAAAAATGTGAAGAAATGTATAAAATTCAAACAGTGATGCTGGGAGTTTTACTGCATTGTGTTTAAAAAGCTTCCATTTAGAAGAACAACCTCATATCTGAAAATGATATCAACTTACACTGAATGTAATAAGGTCATAGTGATTATGGATCACCGGTAGAAACGTTACAGTGAATATGGACCATTGGGTAGTAAGATCATAGTGACAATGCACCACCAGTAATAAAGTTACAGCGAATATGGAACATTCGGTAGTAATTATATTATATCATAGGAATTATGGACCGCGTGTAGTAAAGTTACGGTGAAAATGGACCATTTTATAGTTAAATAAACTTTGATTTATTTTCACATTTTTATAAGAAAAGAAGGATTGGGATTTCTAAGAACATCAGTTCATTATTTTAGCGGAATATTTCTGCAACCTATCTTGATCTCCCCTACTTAAGGAAATACTTATTACTCTATAAGTATGCTTGGTATCAAAATTCGAATAGGTTAGGTACATACATCTAGTTTAAGTGGTAGAAAATGCTAGTTAACCACATCCTCGTTATCAATCTCTGACACTGACGACATGACGATGACACTGTAGTACTTGTAGTATTAAATTCATTTTGTATGTACAGAATGATTTTGTTACCACCTTTATAGAAGTTTTTCTGGAGTTACAAAATGGAAAACATTTCAAAAATAAAAATAGAGTTTAAAATAAAAAATTAAACAAAAACGATCAAATTATTGTAAAAGCAGGTTACTTAGTGTTGACGTTTCACTGTATACAGGCCAGAATATATTCATTTCCTTTCAACAATGCAGGAAAAACGGAAGTTATATGCACAATCGATTACACAGGAAGTGGAAAAAACATGAGCAAAAAAAAGTATTAAACTGTTAAAAGATATTTAGCGTTCTTCTCTTCTTTAACTCTTTGTAAGCTTCTCCAGAAAGTAAAAGATATTTTTTTCTCCGATGAGTAAAAAATTAAATATTCTTTGTATTTAATAGAAATTGAAATACCATTGCTGCTATGCATAACATAACGAAAATCTTTTAAATTTTTGTAAATTTTGGCAAAAAACTCACTAATATTTCAGATATCGAATGTGACTGAAGAACTCAACCAAGGGTTTCGGACTTCTAACCATTTCACCAAATTTTGTAAAAATAGGTCAAAATAATTTTAGTTGGATGTTTGTAATAAGTGCTATTATCTGTAATTTATTCAAATTTTTCTTCAACATTTTAACAATTACGTGTGAGGTGAGGACAAGCTATTCGACAATAAACGTAGGACAATTTGAAGCTTTAAATGGGGCTTAAAAAAAGTAAATGGAATTATAACGACGAGTATATTTGTACTGTACTCACACAGTAAGTTATTTAGGATACGAGACGTCCTGGAACCTATAACTGCTTGTTTTCACAATTACATCGACTTTTTATCGGTACTAGTTTCATGGAATAAAATTGTGAGATTCTTTGGTCGATTCTGTAACTATTAACAGTCTGTAAAACCTCTGTTAGACTGTTAAATTACAGAATGTTAAAAAATGGTATTCTGTATGCAATTTTTAACAGAAATGTTAGCTAACATTCTGTTATTTCTCTGTAAACATTACAGCACTCAAAACACTCGCCATAAACTTTACAGAGCTGTTAAATAGGTTAATTACTATGGATATTATTAAATATTAATAATTTTGATTTTTGCGTTTTTTATAAATTCAATATTTTGACGTATTAATTTGTCATTTTTTGAATTATTTGATATCCGTAAGTGTGTAATCATGAAGTTTTTTTTTGTAGTAAGAAGACTGTTGAGAAAATAGTGCAGTGTTCTTAAATCGCACAGGATGTAATTTCAAATAAAATAAATTTGTTATGAATTATATTTTTTTATAAACAGTGAATGTTTTCGGGACAAAATCGCACTGACACAATTTGTCCACATGAAGCGTTTTACCTTTTCTCGACAATGCTTCAGTTATTTAATGTATTTCATTAAGTATTCTTATTCATAGTATTGTAAATTCTTATTTTGTTGTCTACGTATTTAATACACAATGCATTGTATTTTGATAGTGAATAAGCGCTCCTTACTTTAACTGTATTCACAATTTTTTTTTTAAAATTATTACCCATAAAAGTGTCAGTAATTTATGAAAAATTTTCTTCAGAGACTTGGTGGGCTTAAAGTATTTCTAAAACTATCGGTATCGATATCTACGGAAAGCTCTGATGTGTGTAAATTAGATATCGAAATTATAGCATTATAGGTATTTACATATGCCTGGCGTGAAATATTATACCATTATAAGGAATTGGTTGTCTAGAGAATTCCCAAATATCTAATTTAGAAATAGTTTAACCCATAATCATGATAATTTTACGTGAGTTTAATATACATGGGTAATACACATAATTTACCTCTCCATTTAACATAAATCGCTATAATAGAATTAATTTTTTACATTTTATATACATAAATCCATGGTAATTTAACATAAATAGTTCCATATAAAATGTAATTGGCATCTTAACATAGTGTCTTACAGAATACCAAATTTTTAACATTCTTTTAAAAACAATTTTACAGAGCTCTGTACTGCAAAATAACAGTCTGTAATAATAACTAGCATTCATTTTTGATATTTAATTGCTAGTAAAATTCAATCAATAACAATAATCTGAACCTATATGATTATGAACCACCGGTAGCAAAATTATGGTGAATATGGACTACTGGGTAGTAAGGTTATAATAGTAACTATGGGCTACCGGTAGTAAAGTTATGGTGAATATGGACCATTGGGTAGTAAAAACATGGTGATTATGGATCATCGGTAGTAAAGTTACGGTGAACGTGGACCACTGGGTAGTAAGGTCATAGTGATTATGACGACTCTTAACCTTTATTAGGCGTCAAAATTAGGTAGAATTATATTTACCGCTGTTTTATGAAGGGTTACAACTTTGCACACGACAAATATCTTCCATGATTACCCTCAAGATTAATATATTTTATTATAAGAATGTCTAATATGTAGGGGAGAGGTGTATTAATATTAAGAGAATAAATTTATAAATATGGCTTATAACGACATCCTGATATAATATGAACCTTTTTGATATGTACCTACACAATTTTAGCCAATTTTTTTTTTGACTATTTTAAGAAGTAGAAATTAAAAAGAAATAGGAAATTATTTTCGAAATAGTCATAATTTTTAACCGAATTTTTAATGTTAAAATTGACACCATTCGATTGTAACAGAAGGAAGGGAATAAGCAAAAATACCGTTCTAAGGCTCAAGTTTTATTACCAGTTAAAGAAACTACTAGAGTACAGCCTCAATTAGTTCTATGATTAAGAGTTACAGTAGGAATATTCTTCAAGTAAGCATTTCAGAGGAGAAAATGCATTGAAGAAATATTTTATACTCTTAGTAATTTGGTCTATTTCTATAACCACAAAATTACACTTGACTTCTTGTTACGATTGACACGCCGCTCCCCTACATTATAAATTTAAAGAAGTTGATTATGTTTTATACTGGCAGATGACGTTATGGAATTTTATGCCATTAAAACGAAGGAATAAAATTGATATGTACGCAATGATATTTTTATTATTAGAAATATTTTTAATTTTTAAGAGCAATTTAATCAATTACTTGCATAGCATCCCACACATTCTTGATGTCTGAGAAATATGTGAGCAATTATAACGTCCGAAATTAGCGATAAATAAAGACGATAAATTGTTCCGACAGTTTAAATTACGTAATTGTACTGTGTGCTCCAGATATATAAGAGAGTGTGTATGGAAATCTGCTACAAATAGATAGACACTAACTAAAACTTATAAATTAAAACATCAAGACATTTCTGTCAGTTTCCCGTTCTTTTCCCCAGCCACTGTCCCTCATAAGTAAAGACATTCCTTCAAGTTTTATTTAAAAATTAAATTTATTCATAAACACAATTTCTTTTCACAAAATTTAGAGTAACTTCGGTTAAAAATTGACTAAATAGATGAACGCACTGGACCAAAAAACTGTCTTATTCAGTTGCTGGTCTCGTATTAAGAATTTCCCTTTATTGGATTTTATTCAAAAAAATAAAATGTTAAAAAATAAACCTACATCAAACCCTTTTACAGTTTGGTGTATATTTCAAAATTTTATTATAAAACAGATTTGGTTAATGTTGATAAGGGAAAACAGAACTTTTGCTGATATATTGTATACAAAAATACGAGTAGTATAAAAAAACAAACTAACCTTGAAATGAGCAAACGGCTCCGACTGATTCACTTTATACATATACATATAGGGGTAGAGTAACGCGCTTTGGGGGGCTAGACATTTTCTTCTTACCGTCCGTCTCCTCTTCCATCCTCACAAGTTACAGAGCACATAAAAAATATAAAGTCATATAAAATAAAACTAAATAATGTGAAAAACAAACAAATCTCACTCAAATATTGATTCAAATATTCGAATTAAATTGTTTTTTATTACTCACGCGGGAGAAGTACTAACTTGGCGCACACATTTCTGTACGCAAAATAGCTGTTTGCCCACTGCACTCTTCCAGCATACTTTTTTGCGTGTGGAAAGTAACTTTCCACACGCAAATTGACAATAAAACACGCAAAATTTAATCAAAACACGCAAAGCCGCCTCTTAATTTTTCATTTAATAAATATTTCATAATTATTCCTATAGAAACCACCAACAAAGTAATTTGAACGATAATTAATTCAGAAAAAAAAGTTTAAAAATTTTAAAACAGTTTAAAACATTTAAAAATATTATTTTAAAAAGTAATAAAAATGTCAAAAATAGTAACTACGTTCGTACGCTCAACTTCGCTTTCGTGAGCAATCGACAATTTCCCGCACTTATTGCACAATATACTATAATCGAGTCCTACAAAAAACCTAGCTTTAGCCATTTGTTTCTTTTGTCTATACGATGATCCGGTTCTGAGTGTCGATATTTATCGCGTTACATTTTCGACCAAGTGATCGGAAAATGAAATTTTATATTACACGACGTCATATTATTCCCACATAATGGCGAAGATGTTTCTAGACTACAAGAAATCTATTTAAAGTCTGTCACACAAGAGCGTCCGCTGGACTGTTTCAAGAGAAAACTATTAGGAAGCTCCATTACTGTAGTATTCGTTGAAGGGTAGGATAGACTACTACGCTTTGTGCTTGAGACGCCAGTATTACTTTGTATTGCGATAAGAACACAACATTTCCAAAATGAGTGCGTCATATGCAAAATGTTTCGAGGCAATGTTCTTGTGTATTCACAGTAAAGGACCTAAAATGGCTTATAAAGCTCCTGCTAAATATACGCACAAGTCAGAAGACTTTGTATGGAAGTGGATGTTGCGATATAATGGTCCGAAAAACGTCAAGGACTTTTCCGAGAAAGAAGAAACGCGAGGGCCTTTTGAAAAAGAAGATAAAATCATTTTCAAGTTTTTTCAGCGAAAGCTTTTTTCGACACTTCGGCAAGAACAAAAGTTATTAGTTAAAAAGGAAGTTAATATTAGTATAATGACTCTGAATAGGCGATTAAATGAAGCAAATATTTCTTGGTGTGATACGACTCAAAAAATGACGCTTGTGGGCTATGCAAAATTTGAATCGTGATTGGAGTAATGTAATTTTTACTGACGAAGCGTGTTTTTACACATGGGTTTCTGCCAAATATACTTGGACTTTTATTAAAACAGGTGTGCCGCCATATCCGAGCTCTCTGGCGGACGTTACCGCAACAAATGCGAAAAATCCTATAGAAAGTATGCCAAAACGGTGCCCACGAATTTTAGACAATAATGAAGTATGGACAACTCACTAAATATACGTAAATGCGTAATAGTGCTTTTAGTGTACTTTAAATCGATTTATTCATTTCTGAGCGCTCTCGTGTGACAGACTGTAAAATTAAAGAATTGCTTTTAAGAATTTGTCTAATCCTTAAAAAAGTGTCGATATTCGTCTGAATTACGTTCCCGACCAAGTGGTCCGAAGACGCCATTCATATTACATGACCTAACATTATCCCAGATAATAGCGAAGATGTTTCCAGGCTACAATAAATCTATTCAGAGTTAAAGAAGTGCTTTTAAACATTTTTCTAATGCTTAAAAAAGTTTCGATATTTATCTGAATTACCTGATTTAAAATTCAAAATTCAAAAAAACATAGAAAATCGAGTACCACGTTATAAAGGGGATTCTAAACTTTAATTTAAAAAAAGAAAATCGAAAATTAAAGGTATGGTAATGTTATAATTAATAGTTTATTTTAACAATTAGTCAAAAATTTTGGTATTTTTTCCCGGATGGAGTCCCGGAAAATTCAAAAAAAAAAAAAAAAAAACAAACAAAGAAAATCGAGTACCATGTTATAAAGGGGACGCTAAACTTTAAAAAAAGAAAATCGAAAATCAAAGGTGTGGTAATGTTATAATTAATACTTTATTTTACCAATTAGCTAAAAAATTCACGTATCTTTTAAAACTGAATCCCGTAAAATTCCTAAAATTCAAAAAAAAACATAGAAAATCGAGTACCACGTTATAAAGGGGACTCTAAACTTTAATTTAAAAAAAGAAAATCGAAAATCAAAGGTGTGGTAATGTGTTAATTAATACTTTATTTTAACAATTAGTTACAAAATTATCCTATTTTTTTAAAATTGAGTCCTTTTAAAATCCGTAAAATTCAAAAAAACAAAGAAAATCGAGTACCACGTTATAGAGGGGACCATGTACTTTAATTTAAAAAAAGAAAATTGGAAATCGGAGATGAGGTATTTTCAATATAAGCGATTTAAAAAAAAATAAAACTTGCAATTACTTCAATACATGTGCATATATTGGGATGGAAATCGGTTTGATTGAAAGTGTATGTAAAGTACATTCAATGTCACATGTAATCATTTTTTAATTATTCTTAGACTCTGAAAAAATTGATAAAATATTTTTGGGAATACCCATTTTGTGAGCTTGAACGCAACTTTGAATAATTATAACTCCAACAAAGTAGAAGATAATTCAATAATATTCGAGTACATAACTCAATATCACTTAAACTTATTATATATACAGGGAAATTAAATTTGGAGAACATGTAACATTTTTGGGTGATCGGTTTATAGATGGAATTGCTCATTTAGAGTGTATATCTTTGACTACATCAAACCTCAGCATTTCATTTTATAGTGTACGATTTTTCATTACATCTCGATAATAAATAATTCTTTAGAATCATAAAATTTTTAATAATATTAAAGATATATGTGTTAGAATGTAATAATGTATGAATAAGGCGATATAAGAGGCTTTATAGGCGCCATTGAAAAGATATGCTGGAGTAATATACGTACCTACATAAATACATATTACATACTTACGTATTTAAGGCACGAGCTTCAAAAGCCATACAAAAATTTTTAAGAAATATTATCTGTGAATAAAATTGTAAAAAGATCGTCTCATATTAATACGATGAAAAATGTTTCATATTTTCACGTTTATCGAATTGAAAGTACCTATACTCACATAATGTTAATATATATAAATTTTCTTTTAAAAATTTAATTATTAAAACTGTCGGATAAGTACTATGGAGGCGTAGGCGTTATCATTTAAATGTTATTTGTAATCTCTAGTAAATTGAATCCCATCATAATTATACACTGATTTCTCGTGGTAAGCATCTTGAAATAGAATCATATATCATACTCTTTTTAGATAATAAAATTCGCATATACATAAAAAGAGTAAGGCGTATGATTCTATTTCAATTTTGATGTTGCTTACAATGAGAAACCAGTGTATTGGATATCGCTACTTTTCTGTCCGAACCTCGCATCTGAAAACTCCCAATTTTTGGACACAAAAAAAACGTATTTAAATCTGTGTTTTAATCACTATGAACTTAAGATTTGTGCTAGTTACACCCTTTGGTCTTGGCTACCTGTATATATATATATATATATATATATATATATATATATATATATATATATATATA